>CAKAOJ020000450.1:0-390951 GCA_916701645.2 Sebastolobus alascanus | reverse complement strand
ATTGATTGATTTTGTGTCAATAACCATTTCAGCATTACAAAAAACTTCATACTGTATATGTCATCCCACTGTCAGTCAATCAATATATAATATTATGGAGGAGATCGACTTTCAAAACAAAAGTCCTGCCATTTGAATTATTGCTTCTTTTTCTCCTTTTTTTTAGAGAAGCTGTGAAAAATAATTTTTGCAAATTGGGGAACTTCTGTTGTGTGAAAACAATCCTCATAAGGTCTTCCCGCTGTTACTCATGAAACCTGCAATCTTTCATGTCTTTGTCGCAGCTTCACATGACACAAATAGACACAGTCTAAAATAATGAAGTGACAAACCACAGGGGAATGTGGCCAGCTGATAATCAACATCGGCACAACTTAGGGCAAGACAAAATGACACATCTACTATTGCATGTTGATTACAAACGGCTGGTCAAGTCTTAAAAGATCAAATACTTAATCACCAGATCCTTTTCTTCTCACTCTAATGACCACATGATATATTTTTTATATCTCTTATCCAGGCGAATATTCAAGGCCTTTAGTAATATGCCAGATGTCCCACTGAAGGCTTTAAGGAGCATTTGTGCGTTCTTCCCCCCAGGGGCTTTCCTCCCTCAGTATGCTAATTTAATATTCTGATGGAATGAAAACATTCAGGTCTGAAAGGGACTGGGGGACTACGTATTTATAGGCTGGGGCTGTTGGGATTAGTTCTGGGTCACAGTGAGGTCTGAGGAGTGAAGCACCCAAATTAAGCACTTTTTAGGACAATGCTGCCTTCTCCCAGTGTGGTCCTGGGCGACTAGCAACAAGGTTGCATGGACTGTAATAATAACAAACCAGTGTGACAAGTCAAACCTCAAATGTTAACTTGTGCAACTATATTTGTCATTTTCAGCAAAAATATTCTTTAGATCAGTGAAATAAAGGCCTTATTCTGTCAACAGCCCACAGAATGTGACGAACACAAAGAATGTTTATTTTTACCCAATATACTCCACTGTGAGAATGCATTCATACCTTTTTTTAACCGCTTCCTTTTCCTGTTTCACTTCCTGTTTTGGCAGGAGCACTTGGAGGGCCTGCAGGCGGAGAAAGAGGAGCTGGGCCAGGAGATCGACCATCTTCTTCTGGAGAACCGAGGCCTGCTGCAGCAGAAGAAGTCTCTGGGTCTGGAGGTAGCAACGTACAGGTACGCTGCACTGCCGGCTGCTGTTATACGTAAAGGAAATGTGATTTGTAAAGCACCCCTAATAAATATACGTTTGTCACAAAATGCTTGACAGAAAGCCAAGGATAGAGATAAAACCCATCAATACATACCTGCTTATCCTGTGCAGGGGTAAAGGGCCTGGAGCCTATCCCAGCATGCATCTGGTAAGAGGAGGGTAAGGGGGCAAATCACATACACTACTGACTTTTCAACCTGATCTCATGGGAAGGCGTATAAATAGTAGGGAAATGCATTCCAAGCAAAAATACTATTCGAAAATCACTGGGTATTATTCGATTATTATTCGAATAATACTCCCCCCAAAGCAGCTGCTCTGCGGGGAGAGACAGACACAGGGGGGGAAAACGACATGTAGTGTCAGCACATTTTCCCATCTAACACTATGGATTAAGAGTGTTTTCAACCATATTGTTGGAACAGTGGAGGAGGCCGGTGGAAAGACAAACCAAGACGTTTTTGGGGAGTTTTATTTTGTTTCTGACCGGTTTGAATGACGATATCCTCCGCTGCTGGAACAGCTGATCTACCTGCTGAAACTATGAGGGGCGCGGCGCCGCTTGCACGTGGACACGACGTTTGGGTGCGCTCGCGGCGGTGCGGGGGGTCTGCCCGGGGAGGGTGGTCCAGTGCCAACGGGCCTGGCACGCCATTCGGAACCTTAAACCAAGTGCGGAGCGGCGGCCTCAACCTGGTCGCCTGCCGTGGGCCTCCGGGTACCCAACTCTCCTTCCTCCTTCGGAGGGAGCACGGGGGTTTGTGGAAGCAGCACACACACACACACACACACACACACATACACACACACACACACACACACACATATACACACACCCCTGCGCTAACAGAAAAGAGCCGATTTGAACGTGCCACACATGTTTTACCGTTAGTAACGTTATACCAGGCAGCGCCTACAACGGTTAATACAAGGGTAATAAATATTTTTTAAGATGGGACGAATAGGCGCATAAACTATTCAAGTTTTTTCTATAAATAATGACTATTCGAAAAATCGAAAATCATAACTCATCCCTAATAAATAGCACGACATTTTAAGGACATTCCTCGTGTCACGATAACACATTTTAGACAGCAGGTTAACGTTGTGAAAAAGCTTTTCATGTGTCATTTAATGCCATGTCATTACCGTGAAACGGCCGCCGTTATGATTAGGCAACAAAACCACTTAGTTAGGTTTAGGAAAAACATCATGGTTGTACTTAAAACAAGTACGTAAACTTAGTAAAATACGTACGTAAACAAAATAAAGTAAATACGGAAAAAATATTAATTAATTAATACATCACAAACGTCACTTCAAAATAACTCAACACTTTAGGACACAAACACCAATCTCTTGGTTGAAAGTCCTGTGTTTGTTTGAGCGTAGCATATTCAAATGGGTGTGTTTACTTTGCATTTCAGTACAGACTAAATGGCATGAAATGACACGCCAAAAGAAAGAATGGCATTGTTATTGCATGCAAAATGACTTAAGAATTGTCGTGTCATTCATACGCCATTTGGTGAGACCGGGCTGGACTTTTCCAAGTTATAGGGTAAAGTCCCTGAGAAAAGCAGTCACCATCTCTGCTCCCTTGTACATTTATAATTATCATGTCTGTGTATTAAGTAAGGAGCTGGAGATGGGACTTTAGCCTAGCTTAGCATAAAGACTGGACATTGTGGTAAGAGTTAGCCTGGCTCTGTCCAAAGTGGAAAACTACACCTATCCCCTCGACAGCTCACTAATTAACACGTTCTATCAAGTGTTTTACATATATGTGTTGCCCGTACAATTAAATGCCACACTGGACACAACTACTTCAGGGGCTAGCTTGAATTTTATTGTTGACCACATTTGCAACAGGTCATTTTAATAGAGTAGCTACTGAGTGTTTTTAGAGAACAACTTGTGCTGTTACAGTTTGTGGCTGTTTTTAACAAAGCCAAATGACTTAAAAGAAAAAAACAACAGAAACAAAAGACAGCAGTGGGCTATGAATGCCATAGGATATGAATAACAACCATAAGCCCACAAAAACTAATCTGGGAATGTACAATGTATAATTATAAATGGAAACTTAAATTTCAACAAGTTTCAACAAACCCACGTGGAACGTCCGGGAGACAGCACAACTCAACACATTGTCTTCTACCTTCAAACAGAGTTACAATTAACGTCAAACATGTAGCATTTCAAGAGTAACAGAGTACTGGGTGTCCTGAAAGGCGCCACCAAATAAAAAGTATTATTATTATTATTACAATAGCACATTGTGCCTGTATACATGCTAACATTAGCCTTCCATGCTATTGTGAACACAGTGACACAACGACTGGCGCCCCAAACTCGTTTTTTTTTTACATTATTTGTACTGTAATATTTTACAAGATACAAGTGTAACGTTATTTATCTAACGTTACTGCTTTACACGACAGGGTCGCAGCACCTAATCTCCAGATTGTTCGCACGTAAACAGGAAGAAGGACCATGATGCGAAAGACCAATGTATTGGGATCCTAGGGGACCCCAGTCAAAAGCACCCAATTGCAGCCTATATAAAATATTCAAAATAGAATAGATAGGTCAAATGTTTGTCATGGGTCCTAATTTAAAGTATCATGCACTATCAGGGGGGTATAGGGACACTCTGTCAGTCATTTTGAAGGTGACAGACGCAGATGCAGCAGGCACAGATTATCTCGTGCTTTGTCTATTTTCATTTGACACAATATGCAAATTAACTATAACTTTCCTAAAATGATAATAACCAGTTGTTTTACTTCAGATGGCATTAATTACATAACTGACCATGTGAACTAACAATATGAAAGGAAATAAGTTAACATTTTGTTATGATGTTTTTTTTCTTACAGTAATTTATTCTTGGGGTCCCCAGAGACCCCAGTCGGTAGTCCTTGTATCTTGAATAGGTTGGTAGGATGAGGGTTAAACAACTTTGAGAACTATACCAAACCTAAGTGGAAAATTACATCTAAATAGATTTACCACCCAGTTACATTGTACACAAAGAGAAGTGTAAAAACAAGTATTTGTGATTTTAGGGGGAGTTATGTGTTCCTGACAAAACCAAGTTGTAGGTGAATGTGTTGCAGTAGGAAAATAATGTAACATTTTTTGCCAGTCTTGATAACTTATCAAAAAAATATTTCAACATGATATTGATTATTGTCCCTTTTCTGTTTCTGCAAACTGAATTTACTGTTTCACAACAGGCTTGCAACATGTTCACCTTACATTGCACTTTGTTCTATTACTTCACTGTATTGCAATATACTGTGGGCTATCTGTTCCCTTTAAAATCATGAGAAAGTAGAGTCTCATAGGTGTAAATATATTATATCTCCATTCACATCTTTCTCTTTATACTTTTTTTCATCCCAAGGGAAACAGATGTGTAGAGTTCGTTGTTTGACTTATTCAGATATAGACTGTACTAACATGTCAGCTTTGTATCTTCTTTACATCAAAGATTTTGTAATCAATGGGTGAAAAATAGCCATTATGATATGACTATTGTTTTGATCATTGTCGTTTAAAATGAAACAGCAGATGCTCCATCATTTTAAACGACATGAAACAGCAGAGGGAGCATTGATAGAGATACGTTTTCTGTTGGTGTTGACTTTTCGTGATAAGGTGGCTTTTATGAAGTGTCAGTCACATCGCTGTGAAAAAGGAGAAACTTTGGCTTCACACTGTGATGTAAAAGCATTAAAACTTCAACAGGGTGGATGATCTGAGGTACTAACCTGTTTGATGTCAGACAGGTGTGGGATGAATGTTGCATTTAATGTAAAAACATATTTTTGATGTTTGTTAAAAGCCGTCTCACTCTAAACGTCATGGGAGCAGACTTGTTTTCTCACAACATTGTTTGTCTTTAATAACTAATATGAAGATAATGATGAACTTTTATGGTCGCACTCACATGGAAATAGCTCCGAATTGTTGCTCATATATGGATACGGGGAGAGAACACATTACGTACTCAGACTTTTCCAAGATACAGTCACCATCTCTACCCTTGTGCTTGATGATCAATTGATAATCACTAGTTTTTTAACCAAAAATTACCAAAACATTGTTGTTCCCAGGTTTTGCACTATATACTGAACATCTTTGGGTTTTGCACTGTTGGTCGAACCAAACAAGCAATTTGAAGACATTACTTTAGGCTTTAGGAAAATGTTACGTACTTTTCTTTAACCCTTTTCTGACATTTTGTAACCAGTTATAGGAAATAATCAGCAGATTGACTGATAATGACCTTTAGTTGCAACTCTTTTGTTTCTAGCTTCCAAGATATCTGGATACAAACATGTAAATAAGACAGTTTTTGGAGTTCTGGAGTTCCAGCTGAATTACACATCGCAACTATTTCAACTCTGATGTAGACGATTAGTTTAACCCATTCTAACGCTGCTGCTCAGTAACTTCCATCGGTGAGAGAAGCTGACAAATAAAAGAGCCGTCCACAGCGGGTGCAGCCGTCTGGACTAAAGGTCAACTCCTTGAACGAGCAGCCTCTGATGTCTTGGACAACTTCTTCATTATGGAGCTCTATAGCGGTGTCTCCTTTCTTCTTCTCCCCCCTCCTCAAAATATTGACCCTCACCCTACCGATTTATGAGCTATGGGAGTCTAGAATAACAACAGAGAGGGGGGAGGAAAAACTAAAGGACACATTTCAATGACATTCACTGCACATGAGTCTGTTATTATACCTAGATGTATTTCAAAATTCAATTTACAGATACAAAAAAACAGCTCGACATGCAGCTAATTATATTATGTGTTGGAATGGAGGCTGGTGTGGTCCACATGTGTGAATGGAGACAGTGACATTAGTGCTGCATGGGCTGCTCGTAATATCTGCTGTCATTATGTGTGTCGGTGTGCATGAGTGTCCCGTCTGTGTGTGTGTGTGTGTGAGAGAAATTGATGGCAGAGGTTTGGGCGCTGCAGATGGCTCCTCAATAGCAGGCCCTTTCCTTCATTACCATAACAACAGACCTCAGTCCGTTCCTGTTGCTGGAGAGCAACAAAAGTCGCCCTTCGCTCCTCTTCCCGCCCATCGCTCTGTGTGCAGCATCATGTGACCCTCATCCACATTTTAACCATCACAATATTCACATGTTGTGTGTGAAAGCTGCAGAGTGTAACTTGCTTCTCTTGTTGTCTGTCTCTACAGAGCTTTGCTGGACAGTGAAAGCTTCAGGGGAGACATCTCTTTGGTAAATCAGCCAAGAAACATTTCCATCACAGGTAATTAATGAAAACAATATTAATACATCGGCACCGAGTCAGTGACTTCACTGCTCAATATGTTGCATAAATCCTTTATCTCCATTCTCCTTTGTAAGGGTATAATTTCACTCAGCCTAACTAAAAGCCCCTCAGAGTGGGGGACATGTTTGATACAGTTTGTAATCGCATTAGTCGAACTGGGTGGGGGGGTCGGGGGGGCTTGGCTAAGGGAGCTGAGGTAGGCACATTGGGTCCTGTAATGCAAGCCACCTAAGACAGTCTCCAAAGGTTATTGAGCCATATGGCTTTGCTTTCCGGTAACTTAGACGACGAAATGACGATCAATATTTTCCCATTAGTGTCTAGCCTCCATTGAGAACATACGTTTTAATAATGCTTTGGGGAGGCAGGTTCTCCGCTGTATCTCTGTCACGTTAAGAGTACTAGGGATGATTTCAAATACTGGTCAAAGCTGTGTGGAGGTATCAAATGTCTAGGATACAGTATATTTGGCAGACTAGAAACGGGCTTAGACTCAAGAGACATCAACGCAAGTCATTATTATTACAGTAGCTTAGGTCATTGTGTATTCATGAGCTCTGCTCTTGTCCTCCACAGATGCAGTTTTCAGTCCTCGGGGGGTTAAAAAGAATTACCAGACCCAGCTGTCCGCTAGCCACAAGACCACTTCCCTCTCATCTGTCTGTGGCATAACAGGAAGAGGGCCAACAGCAATTACTGCAACACAAATCTGGAGTAGAAAACCTGTAACCCTCACTGAAATCCCAAAGATTTCCACCAAACCCGCATATGAAGAAAAGTCAGCAACATGGGAAACCCCTTATCCAAAAATACTGCAGGACGGCGCCGTTGAAAATTTCAGACCACAGGAGGTTCATGAGAAAGTCACCTATGCGGAGCCTTTATCACCTCCCAATGAGCAAGAGGCTGAGACAACATCAGGGGACAAAGAAGGTGAAGAGGACTGGAACAATGCTAGTGTTGAATCTCCCGAGGAAAGACCAGTCGTCAGTTATCAGGTTGAGTCTGGCCTCAGCAGTGAGCCACCCTTCAACGAGGAATTTAGTCAGAACCAGTTTACCGCACCCATCCTTACACCATACCACGTCAGAATGACAGAGGAGTCCTGTGGTTTTTCAGATGAATCCGATAAGGATGTGCCCTTTGAAATACCCGCAGAAAAAGAAGATATGCAAGGGCTGCATGCTCCAATTGATGCATGGATGGAGAAAGAGTTTATAGGCAAAGGAGTAGAGCCTCTGCAAGAGGAAATGTCAGATTCTGAAACTGATGCGGTAATTGAACCAAACTTTGATTCCAGGACGAGTAGTCCAGTGTCTGAATGTGAGCCTGAAGAAAGCTTGTTCAGCAAAGTGACAGACTTCAGCCGAGATGAAAACATCTTGAAGGAGGATGCAGCTGAAATGAGGCAAGAAATGAGCTGTTCTATAGTAGGCACAAATGAGACAGATGTTGAGGATAAGTTGTACCCTGATGGAGAAGAGATGGATACATGGGACAGTGTAATAGAAAGGAAGGTTTATCTGAAGACAGATGAAGGCATAAAAAAGGAAGAAAAACAACAACATGCTGAACCAGAGGAAGAAATATCAGCAAGAGAAAAAGAGCATGAAAAGACAGAACTTAGGTCCGACTTTGCCACAGATGTACAGCAAGACCACAACATGGCTTCTTCAATGATGGACAAACAAGTAGATGATGACGGACAGCAGTTAGACCAAGAGCATGCACTGTTTCCTGACAACGAAGAAGACGATGAAGAGGACGATTCTCAAAATGTCTCTGTGTCATGGCGGACCGAGCTGGAGAGTGACAGCTATGCTCAGGACAACACTCTTGCTGACACTCGTCCTCTGATTCGATACAAGAGCGACGAGACCGACGCCAACACCCAGGCATCACACATGGATGAGAGCGAGTCTAGTGAAGGTGAACAGGAAAAGAAGATCGGAGAGATGGGACTGTGGAGCGAAGGCAAGTCAAAGAGATTTGGA
Source organism: Sebastolobus alascanus (assembly GCA_916701645.2). NCBI lineage: Eukaryota > Metazoa > Chordata > Actinopteri > Perciformes > Sebastidae > Sebastolobus > Sebastolobus alascanus. The sequence continues at coordinate 382,410 of CAKAOJ020000450.1, read as the reverse complement.
ACTATGGAAGATCTGTGCGAAGAAGTCGAAGGGGAAGCGTTGGATGAAGAATATGATCTGGGATATACTCACATTGAAGACAGGGATGTTGGCCATGGTATGACTGTAAGTGAGCAGGCTACACTGGTGAATGCAGAAGAAATGATCAGAAAAGTCAGTGAGGGACATTCGCATGAAGAAACTGAAGAACTTACCAAACCCACGGTACCCACACATGTGTGCTACGATGAGGAGTTGGAGACAGACCGACTTGTGGAACAGGAATTAGAAAACCTAGCCACAGACAGCTACAGTGCTCACTTTGCACAGCAGCAGGTCGGTGAGAGTGGGGAGATGCTACATCTGGAAATGACAAAGGCTGGAATGTCTTCCTGTGCAGAGCATGAATTGAGAGTAAACCACCAACTTGCATCTTCCCCTACAATTATAGATCAACCTTACGAGAACCTATTTTCCAGTGATTCGTCAGTGGTAATGCCTCAAGCAGACACTCTGGCGGATGAGGAGGTCCAACATAAAGACCAGGAGGCGATAGATGCTCCAGAGACAAGAGAGGAAGAGGATGACCACAATGTGTCCATGATGACACATGCTGATGTAACAAAACATCACTCTGGCTTTACTGACCTCATCAGCAGGCCTGATATGGAGGGAATCAACACTTCAGAGGATCCAAACTCTGTGTTGCAGGTAACAGCAGATCAGGAAAACTTGCAGGATGTGGCTGCCCCCACTGAGGTGAAAGAGGTTGTGGAAGCATCCAGTGTATCTCAAGAACATCGAATTGAGGATGTTGCAGACCATCAGGAGTTTCCAGAAGCTCCGGAAACAGCTGAATGGGAAGTCCTACAGAACCCCAGTGAGGACTTTGAAATCCGAGATCAGAATGAATCTTATGCAAAATGTGATAATGTGCCTGAATCAGCTGAAAGTTATCTCCACGATGACAGAGGTTCTGATGAGGGCGTTATGAAACATAAAGAGGAGCCCCTTTCCCCCGACAGTGTACCTGATGAAAATGATATCTTTGTGGTGAAGGACTCAACAGAACTATTGAACACAAATGGCAAAGACAACAGCCTCCATGGTTTATTTAGCTCTGGTTTAAAGAGCGACTTCTGGGTGTCCTCCTTGGAGACCGGTGCCACCTATAAACCAGACGATACCTGTAATGAAGCAGCTGAGCAAACCAATCAGAATCTAGGGTTGGCTGACAATTTGGTTTGGGGGAATTCGGAAAATGTGGTTAACTGGAATTCCAGGGTGGATATTGACTCATCTAAAGCCGCTAGGAAAGAGCAGGAGCAGATGCATTCGGAGGTGAAGCAGGTGTTGCGTAGAAATGTTGTTGAGGGGGAGTTGGTCCATTCTGATGAGTCTGACGCTGAGGGTGGATCCTGGTCATCTGGGGAGGAACCGGTATAAAAAGTAGTTTGAGCTAAACCAATTTTAGATGTAATCAGTGTTAGTCAGATGGAAATTACATTTTCTGTACAACGCATTTACTACAAAAACCAAAGTCGTGCCTTAGTGCGCACCTCAGTGACGCTAACCACCAATGTGCCAATTATATCTCTAAAGATCCCGAGCACTAGTCTTGTTTCCTTAGACTGCAACCCGGTCTCACTCCCAACTCATCAAAAAACGTCGATTGGGCAGCGCCGTTTGGGCAACTCCGATTTGGCAGCAATCCTCGGCATTGGAAACAGACGTACGGAGGCACCCTTTAGCAACAGAATGTAATGAATCGGCTCTCACCTAACTCAAATGTAAACCCACCCGTGGTGTTATTTGACGGTCGGATCAACTTGCGTACTATTAATAGTGTGAAAATCCACTAATGGTGGGCGGGAGGGGTGGTGGATGGGTCAAATAAACACAAGACTTTCAACCAGGAGACCGCTGTTCATGTCACGCGTGAAACTAAAAGTAACATTGACTTATTTTGTTACGTCAGTCTTTAGTCATGTGACTCGTCGGTATCGTCAGTCCCGTGATTCACGTGAGTTATTAATCAATGAAGTTAACGTCAACCACGATCATGTTGCCTAAACCTAACTTCCTGTGAAAACAGAAGTTTATTTTGAAACACTATGCATGTAACGACCGTATATTGACATGCCATCCCTGGTCCGTCCAAAAGTAACGAAAGAGGGGTACCCCATGTGTTGGTCTCCGATGCCGAGGGTCACTGACCAAGCGGCGGTATTTGACGAGTTGGGAGTGAGAATGTGTTGTAAACTGACATATTTGACTAACTATTTTTTCTCCTATCCTAATCGTTGAAGCTCTTTCAGTGTGCATGTTATGTAGGAAGGTTTCTGCATGAGGGAATGGCATGAAGACATAACAAAAGAATGTCATTTGAAAGTCAAAGCGGTTATTGATTGCTGCCTAATCTGATTTTACTGACTGATGGGAATCGATTAGACCAGAAGGGGAGAATTCCTTGTAGAGCTGCTATTTCAAAGTGTATCAAAGAGACCGCTAGTGTTTCTGCTGGTGAGTTATCTCATTTCACTGGACAACAATTAGCTCATCTTCGCATGTTTTACACGTGTAGAATGAATGGTTGGTTGTAATAGGTTTATGTAAAAGATGACAAACTGGTTTGGATAAGTTTGCATTTGGTTGGTCTGTATTAAACAGACTTTTTATTTCCATCTATAAAGTTTTTGCTGCGGTACATTCACAGTCCAAAATAAACAGTAGATTCATGATATGCTCCAAGTCTCTTTGTTTGTTATTTGCTTGCACAGTGCACCTCAAATACTGATATTACCAAAGTCAGGCTGTTCTCATACACCGTGCGTAGCTATACCTACGACAAGCTATGCACTGTAATTTGTATATACCCCATGAAATCAATTCTCCATGTAATCGTGAATCAGGAATTATAAAGAGCGACAAATGCCACGTAGAAAGGAGGTTGGGGTGGATGGGTGGGTCAAAAAATACCAAACATTCACCCAGGAGACTGCTGTTGGTGTCCCGTGTAAAACCAGAAGTCAACGTTGATATATTTATCACATAACTTCCGTACTAAAGTAATGCCACTTCCATAGTTATTTTAACCCGAACCATGATCTCTACCTCAACCTAACTAAGTAGTTTTATTTCCTAATCCTAACCACGTTGTTTCCTGTGAAGACGGAAGTTTATTTTAAAAAGACTGTATGCATGTAATGAGCGGAAATTGACACATGTTGCTGGACATTCGTAGGAAAAAGCACGAAAAATGAGGAATAACTTTTTGTAAGACATCATACAAACCATTGTATGAGCATACGTTGCCAAAGTAGGTCTAAACAAACATTTAGCAAATATGTTTAATTGTTATACAGACTGTTTTATTCAGACCATTGAAGACTGTATTTGTATTCTTGAAAGCTGAATGAAACTCATTTAGGCTGATCACTAATACAACAGTTTACATTTCTGGTAAATTGGCATTAGTATCCTGTTAGTTTTCTTTAGCAAATAAAAATGTTGGCAACTCAGAGAGGGCCTGAATCCATTAACACTTACAGTCTTATACAAGACCTTTAATGCCAAAGGTAACACTTTATTTTACGGGTCCATCATTTCCCAATATGTGTCTGCCTAAATGTCTTGGAGAGAACAATGTAATTTCATACTAATTGTACAGAAAATAGAAACAGTGTTCAATTAGTACACAAGAGAGTCTTTTAGTCAGAGCAGGTCAGCTGAATATGCAAAAATGTGAATATCTGCAGGCAAGCATATAGTCCAACATATATGAATATGTATTCCAATAATAAATGAATAATCAATGAATATTACCTGGGTTGAAATGGAGCTGTTCTTTCAAGAAAACATTCATAATGTAAAGTGTTACCAGGGGAAATTATAGAATCGTGGATTTAATTATGCAACACCTTTGCTAAAAAAACACCAGGGGGAGGTTTTTGTCAGTAACTATAGTGTTGAAAACTCTATGATTGTCTGTTATATAAAAACGGGAATTGGTCAGTGATTATTGATGAGACAGTCCTCTAAAACTATGAACCTTTTCTTTAACTCAGAATACAGTTACATCCTTAAACCAATGTCAACAAACCAGCTGCTTGCTGCTCTCAAGCAACATCCATCTCTGTTTCCTTTGGGGATTTTGTTGCTGTGAGGCTGTGTGTGCGTGCGTGTGTGTCTGGACTGGGCAATTTCCCAGCTTCACTGACCTCAAAACAGGCAAGCTAACAAAGCAGCACCGGGGCCCTCAACAAGCAAACAGCCATCCCATGAGACGGCCAAGGAAAAAGTCCGAAAGAGGGAACAATGTGTGACCTCACCTCCTCCCTTGTCATTCAGTAGTCCGTTTTCTGAACAATGCTGGCTATTTTAGCGGGTGATCGCCTCCTCGCTGCCCAAATCTGCCCAATGAGGGATTCAGAGAGGAAGGAAACCGCAGACGGTCGTATTCACCATGAGAAGGCTGGAGTGCTGGAATGGCATTGCGGCAGCTGTCTGGCATGCTCCTATTCTCTGCCCGTCAATAGAGCTTTCCACTACACAATCACTCAGTCTGTGATAAGAAGAATTGATGCCTTGAGAGGAGAGCAAATAAGATGAAGATAAAAACAGAAGGATTCATTTAATATTATGATTTCCAAAGAAATTGTAAGTGGTCCTCCAGGAGAAGATCTTCCTACTCTGCTAATAATAATAAAATACTTTGTTGCTTTGAATAGCCTACATATTAACATGTATGTACCCAGTGTCTGTGCAGAGCAACCCAGTCTCATGGGAAGGCGTATAAATAGCACGACATTTCCGCACGCCATGATAACACATTTTAGGCTTTTCGCGTATCAGTTAACGCCACGTCGTTACGTGAAACGGTCGCGGTTATGTTTAAGAAACAAAACTACGGTAATGTCCGCAGTTAGGTTTAGGCAACAAAAACACTCAGTTCGGTTTAGGAAAAACATCATGGTTGGGCTTAAAAAATAAAAGTAAAGTAAGTAAAATAGCTACGTACGTAAACAACGTAACATAAGTGCGGAAAACACGTCACAATCGTCACTATACATCACTATACATCCTTAATGTCACTAACGTCCTTAATGTCACTAACGTCACTTACGTCACCAACGTCACCAACGTCACCTACGTCACCAACGTCACCAACGTCACCTACGTCACCAACGTCACTTACGTCACTAACGTCACTTACGTCAATAACGTCACTTCAAAATAACTCAACAACACAATACTTTGGGACACAAACACCGGTCTCCTGGTTGAAAGTCCTTTGTTATATTTACGTTTATGTTGCAGTCAGTACAGACTACTTGGCATACACATGATACAACAAAAGCAACCAAAACATTGTTATTGCATGCTTATTACACGGCTGTGTTGAATACTCGATTCTGATTGGTCAATCACGGCGTTCTGCAGTCTGTTATTTCTGTATTACAGACCGTTGCTATGTATAGCAGACCGTTGCTATGGGCGCAGCTCTGATGTCGGACTCTGGCGGACAGTTTTCGCATCAAAATATTTATTTATTCAGTAAGTAGCCGTGTAATAAGCGGGATAATGTACAGCTAGCGGGTCATTGTTGTGAAAGAATCCCCTACAGGGCGATGTGAGACACCTCCGCTTTGCGTCAGGGTCCACCCCTCCGCTAAGCGTCGGGGTGCAGCATCGCCCTGTCGGGGATTCTTTCACAACAATGACCGGCTCGCTGTACATTATCCCTTACAAAGTGACCTACAAATTACTGTGTCATTCATATGCTTCCTTTTACAATATGAATTGATGTTTCAAAAGCTTTCATGATCATGTAGTACACTTTGGGTAGTTGGATACTGTTGAATATAATCATTTTGATAAATTAAAATATGGTAAAAAGAACATTTTTTTTACCTTAAACAATCGAACTAGCACAATTTCTACTTTAATTTCATCTTCATCAAGTGTGCACTATTAGCGCAAAAAAACTTAGTCAAGTTAATTAAAGGAGTTTGGCTTTAACTGACAAGGCTACATTCAAAGCAATGTCTATGAGCATCAAGGCAACCTGCTATTTTTTGAAACATACAAGTGTTTGTGTAGTTAAAAGTTGGTCTAGCACAGTGCTCAAATTTGAAGACATTTGGCACAAATCATTGGTTACCATTAAATCATCCTTGAGGATGGACGCATCTTTTGATTGCGGCATGAATCATTTTATTCCTTGGCAACTTAACGCAGTAAAACCCCGGGCATCACTGAGGGTCAAACCAACCGTCAACAGCACGTGTTTACTGTGTGCCAAGTTTTCACTAACAAGCTCCCTGGTTACCACAAAACTTGGCATGGATGCTAATAAAGTATTATTGCGTTTGATGTGACTTATGAGCACAGTTAAACATGTTTTTGGCCAATTACAACCAGTTCTAAACACATGTAGATATATCTGAACATGAGCACCAGACCAGACTTCATTTTGTTCTGCCTAGCTTTTAGAGAAAGGGGAACAGCATCCATGTTCTGATATAATATATGTCTAATGGATTAGATTATGGACTAATTTCCTACAAACTGCAACACTTTAAAATCCGGAGGTCTTGGTGCCATAATTTTGCCAAAAGGCATCTATTCTCACTGGAATAAACAAAATCAAAGTAAAAAATGGAGCAAAAGTTGATGCACAGGTTATTAACACGCTCGACTGGTTCAGCCATGACCAGTGGCCACTGGATTACCATGGGGGGGAGGTGTGTTTGTAAGAGTCCATTAGGAGAGTAAACCTCTTAGCTCTTTGTGGTAGTGTGTGTGCACATGTGTGCTCTGATAGCCATCTGCCAGCCGTCAACCTGTCTCTATTGATTTACTCCTGATGTCATTGGTGTGAATGATGGAGGAGCTGCACTGGGTTCTCCCACTTTAGATCCCTATTATATCAAAAAATTCATGGAGAAACATATAAACTGTGAGAGAATAGCACAAGTAATTGTATGGTGTATAAGTCTTAAGCCCTGCAAGACACACCCACCCACAACGTGTTGCATTTAGCTAGAGGTTCACTAGAAGTGGGACCAGAAATATGAGTTTGTCCCATTTGTTTTTCTAGAAGAAAAACATGTCATCATAATCAAAGGGTCTATCTCCTTGGGAACACACATAGCAATCTGACGATTGAATAATGAAATACAGTAGCCTATCTTGAATGTAATTCTGACATATTTTGCCTGAGGATGGTGCTTGTGGAGGATGTGTGGTGTCCAAAGTGGAAAGAGTTTATGTGCTTTCAGCAATTAATTAGATTTTTAGATTTCTTGTGTATAATTGGAGGTTTTTGCTCGATTGGAGGTGCTACAAAAAAAGTCAGGAGGTAACAGCGCGTTCTCATTCCCAGGGCGTCAAATACAGGCGCTTTGTCACGGCCGTCGGTGTTAGATACCGACACACAAGGCATCCTTTAGCGTCAGTACAATGTAAACCCTTCCGCGGCAACAATAAATGCTCAGGGAATGTGTGCCAGGATTGTGGTGATGTAGCTTTAAGAGCAAAAAGACACACACCACGGCGGGCGGAGGGGAGGTGGATGGGTCCAACAAACACAAGGCTTTCATCCAGGAGACCGCTGTTCGTGTCCCGTGCGTCATGTTACAATCAGCTGTTTGTTTGCGTCCCGTGTTCACGACGTTCAGCATAATTTTCACTGTACAAATGTAGTAGTTTTAGGCCCAAACATGTAGTTCTTTCCTAAACCTAACTATAGTGGTTTTATTGCCCGAACCTAAGCACATGTTTTTGTTCACTTCACAACATAAAAGCTTCAGTAGGCAGAAAGTTTTGGACATCACTGGGCTAAAATTCCATAATAACCTTTCAGCATGTTGTAATTCAAGTGTTCTGAGAGAAAACTAGACTTCTGCACCTCTTCTTGGCTCTGTTTTCAGGCTTTAAAAAAATCTAGCCCGTGACGGGAGACTTTGACCAATCACAGGTCCTTTCAGAGAGAGAGCGTTCCTATTGGCTATTCATATTGGCTGTGCTCCGGTTGGTGGGCGGTGCAACATGGCTGCCGAGTCACAAACTTTCTCATTTTACAGCTAAACAGTACACTACAAGATGATTCTGAAACCATATGAGGTGAGAAATAGTCATTACAACAGCAGAATATTGATCCATATTTGATCAGCGCTGCCTAGTTTGACCGATTGGTCGGAGTTCACGAGTGATTGACAGCCGGCTCATAGACGACAGCTCGGCACTGATTGGTTGTTTTCCTCCGTTCTGTGAAATCTTACCGATGCCATTAGGAGCACTGGAGGACACCAGAGGACACAGAGGCACATGATTTTTTTTCTGATTACCTGTCTCATGGACTACTGTCAGGATATAGTGCGGTTTTATAAAATAACTTTTTTTAATCATATTTGCTCCATTTCTACTCACTGCTGCTTTAAGCATGTGTTTACTGCGACTGAAAAGAGTGACACCAAGGGGTCTGACAAGGCCTCAGTATATGACAAGTTGGGATGAGAACGTGTCAGATGTAACCAAAAACATTAGAATTCATCCTCTGGAGAGCATGAATATCTGCAGCAAATATCATGTGAATACTGCCAGTATTTTCATGATACTTTGTCATACCAAAGGGTTTGTTGAGGGAGGAAAGTTTGGACTGACTGTGGTGCCAGACAAAAGGTTAAGGGGTCACCAAAAATCATGGCCGGCGCCAGGATTTTTTCTCTCTCGGTGCTAAGGGGAAGCTTGACTAATGCGTGGGGGTGCTAAGAATATAGCACATTTTCACGACTTCCGTATTACTTTAAAAGGAAGTTCTTTCAATAAAAGCAAATATTGAACACATATAAATGTAGGTTTTAATTGAATTTTGGCCAAAGAATATTAAACAAACTAGCTATAATACTAGTAAATACAATTGGCTGCAAGGCAATGACAAAAACGTCTTTCACCTGCAAAGGTGGAATAATATCCACAGCGCAGCCATAACGAGAAGAGCATTTATTATAACTGTCAACCTGTTTTGTAGCCTACACGCCCTCTTCTCTTGATCAGAAAACAGTCCATCACTCACAAAACATAGCCTAACATGCACAAGCATACACACATATATATATACATATTTCTTTATTTAAATATTTAAAAAAGTGCTAAAATGCTTGAGGGGTCTTAACCGGATCCAAGCAGATTTGTGATCTGGCTATAGCACTCCCTAACCCCGGAGTAGTGCCGTGCCTGCTAAAATCAATAGGTATCATCATCTGGGGACTGAGAGTATCCACAATGAATGTTGTGAAAATTTGAACAATAATTGTGAAGATGTCTGGCTCTGTTGGTCGTCCTCAATAAATAATCAAAAGACAGTGTGGAAGCCAATCGTTCTGTGCATCATGATAAATACCTCAAGTTCACATCAATGACAGAGAAGCTGTAACCTTCTTAACTGGTTTCTTTACACTATCACAACTTTATCACCATTATCGGTCACGACTCAGGAAATGCAGGACTGGCCCCAAACGCAGACAACGCATACAGACAGCAATGATTTATTGCAGCTATGAAGATATAGTCTTACTTACAGGTCCAGGTAGGCGGGCAGGTCCAGGTCCAGGTCCAGGTCCAGGTCCAGGTTAGGATCAGGATCACTTTAAGGTAACAGAAGCTCAAAAGCAATAACATAAGCAAGAAAGCCACATTGCAACGTTGTCAATCTGACAAGAAGTGAGGCTGCTTAAAGATCTGCAGGGCTGATGAGGAAAGTGGAAACAGGTGAGCAGGTGGGCGGGGAAGGTCAGGTGACTGGGACCGGAGGGAAAGAGGTTAGTCTGGTGGCATCTGGTGGACAGGTAGAGAATGACAGTGAACGGTTTAAGGTAGTGGGAATGCATAATTTTAAAGATTTGCTTCGAGTTTGTTTCCTGGGTGTGGTCAGAGGTGTGTTAAACCACCGGAGATCAGTAATTTACTGATGTTTTTTCAAAAGTAACACCAAAGTACAAACAGAAATGCGAGGTGCACTGAAGAAGGTGTATTGCAGAATGAGGAGAGGAGTTGGAAAAAATTGGTGAAATGCAGAATGGTTTTGCCTTTCCTTTGTGGGTCATTAGTTGCCTGTTGTGGTCTGACAGGTGATCCATGATTTGTCTCCCAAAGAGTTAAAAACTATTTACAACTGCTTGCACCTTGTGCTCCAAGCCCCGAAAAACAATTGCAACTGCGTCAAAGCACCCTCCGCCTACCCAGCCTTAACGCCAGGAGTCGTCTATATCTGCATGAACAGAGCTTAAGGCATCTGACCGCATCACAACCTGATGAAATCCTGCCTATCAAGTCATCAGCCACCAGCCTGTATTAAAATAGAACAGAGGTTGCACCGCAATGTGCAATCTGCTAATGACAGCTGCAGGTTTGTTTGGTGATCCAGGATGAGTGAGACTGTAAGGGTGACTCGTGGAAATAAAAACTATAATCCTCCACGAGAACAATATTGGCAAAGGTTGTGACCTGGATGTTTGAGCTCACAGTCATCTATTTTAATACTGTCAAGGGCTGTTGATTATCAGTGTGACTAATTCAGATGCTCACTCACCCTTAGAAATCTAAAGATAAAAGAGTTATTTGGCACCCAGATTGACCTTCTGTATTTGGATGGTGAGTGTTTTAAATCTACCTTTGTACTGGGGGAACAGTTTCTGCCCAATGATGAACTATCCTTGAAGCAGCAGCATCTCCAGATGAACACTAACTGCTGGTTTTAACCAAGAGGCAACCTTGAGCAATGAAGCCAATACTGCAGTTCATCGAATGGCCACTAGAGGCTGGCTCGAAAAGGGAGTCAATCCCCATAGACCTCCTTGTTAAAATGTTTACAGTCTGGTATAAAACACATATTAAAAAAAAATTGAGGCTTAAATTTAGTCATAACTGAGGGCGTAGGTGCAGGGTGTCGTTCTAGGTCGCTAGCTGCCAGCTGTCTGCTCTGCTGCGTCACCCAGGCTCGCCTCAGCTCCACCGACGATCTACCTCTTTGCCCGTTTTTGGATTAGCAGGGAGTTAGGCTCATGGATGTAAAGAGAACTGGATACAGCGTTGGAGGCGGACTCTCATTAATTCCTATGAGAGTTGCTCATTGGCGCATGAAGCCAAAATGGCCCGACTGCTGAGTGATAAAATACCCGGATCTTCTGGCGATCTTCTGCATCCATTGGGCCCATAGAGCAGAAACAGTAATGTTTTCCTTTAACCCGCCTCCCAGCCCATCCATGCCTGGGTCTCATTCAAATGAATGGAGATACGGAAATAACTCTGCATTCGGCTATTAGTGCATTTTACAACTTTAAGGACCTAATGGTTTAAATAAGGGCTAGCCAAGTGTTCGTACTGGGAAGTTGATTTGACTCAAAAAAAATTAACCGCCGAGCTACAGACGTCTCTTTCCCAATGTAAGTCTATAGGAAAAATTATTTTTGGGCCCAATGGCATCATGTGACGGACACGGAAATTATAGTACCACCGTTTGGCCACTCCGAAAATTTGCTTCAAAGCCCGGCGCATTTCCTGGGGGCTTGGTCAGGCTGTGTTGTCACTGCCAAGATGGTGATGGCCGGAGCCACCCACTTTGAGCGTCACAACAGCTCTCCAGAAATTTTGTGACGTCACGGAGACTACGTCCATATTTCAAACAGTCTATGGTTTTAACCACTTAGCAGGTTCGAGGAGAGACATAAGGCAGCATTACATTTTAGCTCAAAACATGCTAAAATAAATATAAAAACCCCTACTCTTTCAGGGTTCTTGGTTTTATCACAGCTGTTTTAAAGAACCTAAAAGGTACCACGCCAGTTTTAATTAGACAAACCGCTCCACAAAGTTACATTTCTATTTGACAAATTTCTGCTGAGATCATTTAGAGTGAGAGAGAAGGTAGATATACATCAAATACAGAAAATCTCTTAGATCAAATAACAAGACAACAACAACACAAATACAGGAAGAACATGAATGCAAGAAGAAACTCAAACATCCTCCCACATACCCCCACCCCCCACCGAACAAAAAATGATACGTAAACAAACAAAAAAGGACAAGAAAGTACAACGGCAAGAGAGAGAGAGAGGAACAAAAGAACCAATGCACGAGTAAGTAATCAAATAAAGGCAGAAAAACTGTAAGATGAAACAAGGATCTGGGTGTGGCCACACAGCCGGTTTACAACATAATCAATCCTGTTCAGACCATTTAAATGATCTTAGATTAGATAAAGCTTTAATATTCAAAATGATTGATATCAGCATGACAAATTCAGTTGTAGACGTGGCGTAGGCAGAAGAGAGTTGGGTTAGTTCCCGTCTGCCAGCAGATGCCCACACAGTAATCTAATCAGTGTCGGGAAATGAGGTTAGATGGCCACACCCAAGAGCACACAGAGCACAGAGGAAACCCTCCACTTCTCTGTCTCTGAGCAACCATATTTACAACAAAGAAACTACAAAAATTAAAACAAGATCTATTCAGTCAAATGCAGGCTTCCTTTTGGTATGTTCACAGCAACCCTGCAACACGATGCTAATACTAAATGTAAGCTTTTAATGATCTGATCATGATGATGAAAAATCTTTGAGTCATTGAGTAGAAAGATAAGATCACCCTCAGAAAAATGGCTGCCTTGGCCGGAAAAAAAAGGGGTGAGTGTTGCACAGACAATGCCCGGACTGTCCAGCTGGATGTCTGACTGAGTGTGTGGTTATTATTAGTGGCCTGTTGAGCCAGGAGTGTGTGTGACTGTCTGAGACGTGAGCCCAACGGCTGCTGTGGACAAACCAGCTGACCGTGCCAGCTGACGGCCTGTGGTCAGCTCAGTCAGCTCTGGAGGGTCGGGGGAATAATTGCCTGGGTGTCACTTCTTTGACACATACCCAACCAACTTTCCTCCCTTCTCTGTCCTTTCTCTGCTCTCCAATCCTCAGGATTAGATATATAAAAAGTCAAGCAATGTGAAAACTTTAAACTGGTGGTAGCACCAAAACACACAAAAGACCAAAAACAAATAGTATTCTGAAAAGTTAAGCTCAATGTTCATAGTAATCAGCCCTTTCCTTCATTCAAACTGGACACACTGCTCTAGTTTGATATGTAAAGTTTGTTCCACTAAATGGAGGGCAACTTCACAATCCCATCCTTAACCATACAACTTCAAAATGAAACTTCTTAATCGCCTCATGCTGCATAAATCAAGTCTCAGGCAGTGGTGGAGTATTCTAATCCTTTTCTTAAAACTGCTTTAATTGTTGTTGTAGTTATTGCCACTTGGGGCCGCGAAACAAGCTGTAAACACATTATGAACATATTAACACCACATGTTGTTATTACAAACAGTTGCCTTTCACATCCAGCAGATATGGAGTCCACCTGATCAATGTAAGTCTCTCTCCCTTCAGCTCTGGTTTTGGTCTCCACCAACTCCTGGATAGTGGCTAGAAGGGAGCCCGCAAACTGGGGAAACTCTCGCGAGATTGTTAAGGTTAGTCATTGATCTTGGATAGTTAAAGTTAGGCATTGATCTCAAATCAAATCAAATCAATTTTATTTGTATAGCCCAAAATCACAAATCACAAATTTGCCTCGGGGGGCTTTACAATCTGTACAGGATACAACACCCTCTGTCCTTGACAATGCAACCCTCACATCGGCTAAGGAAAAACTTAACCACAAAAAAACCCTTTTAACAGGGAGAAAAAATGGAAGAAACCTCAGGAAGAGCGGCAGAGGAGGGATCCCCCTTCCAGGATGGCTATTCTCGAATAGTTAAGGTTAGGCATTGATCTCGAATAGTTAAGGTTGGGCATTGATCTCGAATAGTTAAGATTGGGCATTGATCTCGAATAGTTAAGGTTGGGCATTGATCTCGAATAGTTAAGATTGGGCATTGATCTCGAATAGTTAAGGTTGGGCATTGATCTCGAATAGTTAAGATTGGGCATTGATCTCGAATAGTTAAGGTTGGGCATTGATCTCGAATAGTTAAGGTTAGGCATTGATCTCGAATAGTTAAGGTTAGGCATTGATCTCGAATAGTTAAGGTTAGGCATTGATCTCGAATAGTTAAGGTTAGGCATTGATCTCGAATAGTTAAGGTTAGGCATTGATCTCGAATAGTTAAGGTTAGGCATTGATCTCGAATAGTTAAGTCGGGCAGCGAGTCTTGCGAGACTCGCAAGACTTTTTGCATGTTTTTGCAGATCTCAGATCAGATTTCGCAGTTTGCGGGCTCCCTTGTAGACACGACCCAACTCCCGAGAAAAATATCTGTCTCTTTAGCTGCAAAATGTTCCACTGTGTTCACCACTTAATGCTACAAATGCATACATTGTTTTAAAACTTGAAACTTACCATTTGAAGTATAGGCCAATTTGGGTCCAATCCAGACTTCCTGTGTTAGGGGCTGTTCTCACCGAGAGACGTCACTACAGGCGCGGCTGCTTCGAAAAACGCTTTGGCAAAGTGCGTCGGGCAAAACAGCGTGGTGGACCTGTGGAGCAGGGCTGCGTGCGCAACCAGGCAATTAAATGTCATTAACGGAAAAATGTGGTCTCTCTCTCTCTACCTCAAAGACGGTAGCCTATATGAAACTATCACAACATAAGAAATGAATTCCCCCTTCCATCTCACATGCTCTGTAGCTCTCTCACAGTCCAACAGCTAACTAGCTAGCTAGCCATACCACAGCTACCGGCAACAAAGCAGGAAGGAAGGGGTAAAGTCGTAAAGCAACGCATTTGGTACTCTACCTGCGAACTTCCACACACAGGAAGTCTAGACGGGACCCAAAGTGTACTGAAATACCAACGTTCAAATGGGCTACGCAGCAGGTCGCCAAACGGTCGCCACTGTTACACGTAGTCATTTAAACATTGTTGATATAAAAATATTGATTAGTGCAGCTTTAAGGAAGTGGCAAAACTACAATGTAAAAATACTCTATTGTAAATTAAAGTCTTATCTTCTCTGTCTAATCTTATCAAAATCAAAAGTTAAAGTAACCCAGAGCTGTCAAATACATCTAGTGGAGTAAAAAGTACTTTATTTTAGTAGAAATATAAAATAGCATAAAATTGAAAAACTGAAAATTGAACTTAGATACTGTACTTGAAACCAATGCTGGAAAGTAGAGTTACTCAGGTATTCACTCATATCCTTAGTACATTTTAAATGTATTTTCTTAGATGTATTTTTGATTACCTTTTGCCAAATAAACATGTCACTGCTCACTGATTTTCTGAAAGTTAAAATGAAAAAAAAAAGACAAAACAAACTGTCATGTATAAAAAGCCAGGGAGGGAGTGCATGTACTGATTTCATTTTCTGAGGATTATTAAAGTTGACGCACACTGTTTCTGCTGCCATCACTAAATAATTATTCTTAGTTGTCACTTGCTGTAAAGCTGTTTACCCATTATCACAAAATAATTACTCTTTGATTTGGAGTTTTGACACTTTGTGTTGAGATGAAGGGATAATCGCTTGTTTTGTTGAGATAACAAGACAGTTTTCTCGTGATTCATCTCAAGGAAACAAGCTTGTTACAAGTCATGTAATAACAATATCTAAATGTTTTTAAAATATGCTATTTCAAACATATTTTAAAAACCCTCTGTATGTCCTCTCTAGCTTTACTATGCGTGCACTGTATGTAGGCTGTTTCTTGGACTTCAGTTTTCCAAGGTAAGACAAATCATTTTCTTATTATCATCAAAAATCACAGATTTGTCTCAGACGGCTGCACAATGTGAACAAAATGTCCATCTTTAGACCTTTAGCTGTTTCTGTGCCTGACCTTTGACCTCCTCTGTGTAAAGAACAGGGAATAGGAGGGGGAGAACAGCTTATTTCTCTCTTGGAGACCAATTAAGTGTAACGTTTTATTGATCTGCGCTTAAAGTGGCTTAATGAACAAGCGTCAGCTAAATAACACACATGTAAATGTTCTGAAACATTAATTTTATCATTAATCTCTCTATTAGAAATTAATTATTTGGTTATTTTGCATGACAATGTATGTTTTGGGTTGCTAAGTGCTCACCATTTAAAATGCAACTACAGATTTATCTCTCAAAATATTTAGAAATATAAAATACTGTCTACTTTTTGTGTGCAAAAGGCAGAAATGTATCTTTGTTTTGCATCTGCAAAATCTGCTATTAACAACATATCACATCCAGGCAGGACACATTAAAAGACATTTGCATAAAAACACAATAGAAGCTATATTAAAGGAGCACCATGTACTCGATGGTGAGGACGGAATCAAGGTTAAATAAATTGATATAATATGCTGCGTTGTGCTGCAAGCTGGCTTCAAAAAGAAGCTGTCCTTAATAATGAAGATATTTTATGGCAACAGGAACAACAATTATTTTATGTATATTTTTCTTTGCACAGGGGACTTTGTACCTTTGCCCTTAGGGCAGAAGCTGAAAGTGGTCATCTAAGATTTTGCCATTTAAGCGTTGGACTGCTTTGCCATGGTGATAGGACAATGGAAAATATTCCAAATATCAAACATATTCATAATAAAACACCCCTCTGAAATCCCCCCTATGTCTCATAAACTTAAGTGTAGCTTTTAAACAACTTTTTCTAAAAACAAAATTTCCTGTTATGGCATTTTTCTCAACTGCAGCACCACAGAAGTACATGAATAAAAAAATCAGTATACAGTTAAAGTTTAGAAATGTATCATGAATGCATAGTGGAGAACACTAGATCTCTCCAGTGATTTCACATTTTAAAATGCAGGTAAAGTATTTTAAAAAGCCTTAAAGACTTACAAGTCGACATTTTAGAAATATGAGCTTCTTGACTCATTAGCAGCTTCCACTGCATCATCCCTGCATCTTGTCTCCTGCAATACAAAACCAGCAATATCAAACATTAGAGTGCCATCTAGTGCTGACAACATGATAGTGCTGTCACATCAAACAGGAGGGCAAAAAAAAAGACACACAGTCAAACTTTTTGTAGGTCAACTTGTCTATTTAATATATAAAATACGGTAAAACATACGCAAAAAGGGGAGGCGGGTAAGAGGGGACCAATGGATACTTTGGTACAATAACAAACACTTTTTTTTGTAAAAGCAGTATAGAATTTGTAATAACATATCAGTGCATACTTTATTTATGAAAATATACACAAATTGTATATCATTCTCCAAAAACAACAAAAAAGTATCTTTACAACAAAAGCAGACTAGCCGAACACAATATATTAGCTATAATTTATTTTAAACTTTTTTCTTCAATTTCATTTTTTTTTTTCTTAAATGTATTTCTGTGTGATGTATATTTGTGTCGATATTACATTTTATTTCCTATAACATGATTCACTCTTCGCCCATGCATTGACATCATTGTGTCTGGTCAGAAATAAGTTAGACGTGTCACGCTGCCCCCCCCTCCCCATGTTAGCATGTGTGGACTGAGACGTTTGTACATTGGACTCAAAGTTGCAGCATCGAAGCGGTTTTTGTCGCGGCGCCTCCGTCCACAGCCACACGTGTGCTAATATCACTACGCTTGTGTTTGTTTGTTTCATGTCATAAAAATCGTGCAACATTAGTAACACCCTTTTTGAAGAAAAAAAGAAAACCCAAAAAGAGAAAACAAAAAATATATTTATAGAATATTTTTATATAATAAAATAAAATTCCAAATAAAACAAGATGCCTAACCTACACAAAAAGAAAAACGCAGATTTCTATACCACCATGACAGCTACCATCAGTGAGAGCTGTGGTTATGATGATAATAATAATAATATCAATTCTCAGAGAACAATTAAAAACAGACTGTCACCAGCACAACTTAACACTGGAAAGTGAGTGAGACTTCTAAACATCATTATACAGGAGCAAGTACCACTTTTTTTCGGGGGGGGATGCAGGTTCTTAAAACTATTTCTCAGCACGATTGTCTTTCTGTTTTGTGATTACAGCGACCCCTAGTGTTGCTCTAAAGAACGTGCCAGGGCTTCGCACGAGCTCCACCACTGACAAACAAAACTCCCATGAGTCCCGTCGCAAAGGATGCCATGTTGTTAATTCTTTTCGACAAATGGCTCGCGACCTTGTACGCGGGGTCGAGTTTTTTTGTTCGAAGCTCAGGGTACAACAGTCTTAACAGTCAAAGTGTTTACACTCAGGGGGGGGGGGGATTTATGTTCACTCTGCCACGCGCTCAGAAAAGCAATATTGACACTCAGACTTGTCACAGAGTGGATGAGTGCGTGAGTGAGTGACAGGCGGAGAGAAAGATGAAGTGAGGAGAGGATGATGGGAGTAGTGTGTGATGAGGCTGGGAGTTGGGGGGGGGGGGGTCATTGTCGTTTTTCAGCACTGACACCCGCTGTCTGGACGGAGTAAACAGAAAAGTAGTGTGTGATGAAAAATGTGTGTGTGTGTGTGAGATTAAAAAACAAACAGAGAGTGAGTGACAGGGTGAGAGGGAGGTGAAGAGGGCCTGCCCATGACGAGGATGTGGTGGCTGGATGTGGTAAAACCTCAAAGTCGACAAGTCTGCGTTGGATTCAGGAGGTAGTCATTAAAAGATCAAGACTCGTTCTGAAACCTCCGGCTTAGCGGCAAACGATACCCGAACTCCAAAGCTTTTAACGAGCAAATGGATGGAAGCTGAGAGTGCTTTTAGGAAAAAAAAAATCATGAATTTGCACTCTTGACCACTATGTTTTTAACATAAACCCTAAACCACCCTTTGCCACTTAGTACAAAAATGACATCCTTCACATATCTTTTACCTTCATAGTCGTTTTACCTCTCGGAAATATAAAACTACAGCCAACCAGTGACAGGCGAAGGTTAAATATAGATACATGGCTTTTAACAAGAGGAAAAGGTCGAATATAAAGACGGGACATCCGTGGCTCACTTAATCATATACTATCTGTGTGTTTGCTCTAGAGTTTGACTGATATGTTTGTGACAGAAAAAGACTGCCATTACTGTGCTGACGCTGCAAATACTCAATACTAGGATATGCCTAAAAAATGTATTTTATATTATAAATATTTATATTATTTTGTTATTATAACTTAATAATAAGTAGTGATTATACCAGCAATAATTTAAAAAGGGTGAATACCTTTTTGGGGAGAATTTGAATCATCAAGGACACTCGAATAAATATTAAAGTGTAACTCACACTGTAAACAGCTGATGTTGCCTATAAATGAAACTACCAAATTTTGGATTTTCTTCAGTGGTTAATTAGTTACTTAAAAAAATATAATGAATGATTTATTAAGTTTACAATTGGTGCTTATAAACTGTTAGTAGAAAAAAATTGAATAAAATGATAATCAAATGTGCCAATTATTTCTGCCATTAATTATTTTAAAATAAAATTGAAAAAAAATATATATAAAAAAAATACCTTTTCAGAAATTTTTTAATTTGTACTTTTTCATATTTCATTTAATCTAAAAATCATTTAATTAAGTTTTAAATAAATGTTCAAATTTCTTTTAAATTGCTCTTTTTGCTTTAAATTGTTCTTTTCTCGTCCTATAATAGTTTGTCTTACAATCAAATATTCATCTGCTTTATTGTTTACAGTTTCTGTTCTGTGATCTATTTAATTCAATTGATTAATTCAATTTATTTCAAACATGCAAAAATTTAAGTTGGTCCAACTCAAAGTTGTAAAGGGAACTCTGATTGGTTGATGTACAATAATAAATAAATAAATCTGGAAGATTAAATAAAAAGTGCAAACATTGATTTGTATCTGCTGGATATCAGATTTTTAACAGCCAGGTCTATCAGTCTAGCCCTAGTGTGTGTGTGTGTGTGTACAGTGTGTGTGTGTGTGTCCATGGGTCAGGTGTGTTAAGGGGTTAAGGTAAAGTGCGCTCCATCAGTGACAAAATCCTAACCATTGCTCACTCAAAACAGTCCGAGTCACCACGGCTACGTCTTCCCTTTCTGCCTCTACAGCTCCCTCTCTTGGCTCGTCCACATATTACACTTTATATACACGCATAAATAATAATAAAAAAGAGACTGATCCACTGAGAATCAACGTGTTTGCTTTTTTTTTTTCTTGTTCCGTTAAGGGATATCCTGCCGAATATATAGTTTATATATACAATCCCTGTCGTCTAGTGTAGTCTCCGGCCCCAGATGCAGAGCTGCCCTTGCTACCGCCTGAAGCTGGTTAAATATATACTTGTATATCATCTATTTTTTTTTTTAAAACCTTCAAAACACCTTATCCCTGTCACACAAAAGCCACAAAGGTTACAGATTGCTTATATACACGGTACCTCGCCAATCTCCCCTTTGAACATCAGCTATCTATTCAAAACACGAGTCGCTTCACAAAAATAATTTCAGCTGTGTGCATTGCAGGTGGATGAAATTGAGAATGAACATTTGCCCAAATCACTTTGTTAAAAAACGACCAGTTGAGGTAACAAACCGTATACACACACACACACACACACACACACACACACACACACACACACACACACACACCAAACACAAACATACACACACCTTTCTCAGCATATAGTTGACAAGATGTGGGCGAAACTAGGAGAATCTGCGTCATGTGTCGTTGAGCTGTTGCAGCTCGTCCCTGATTCAAAGAAAAGCAGTCTTTTACCTCGGCAACAAATCACGCTCCTGGTTTTACAGCTAGTCCGCATGGTTCGGATTAAATAAAAGACCCGGGGGGGTCGTCAGTCTCGTACAGGGCCAAAGCGCCGGCCCGTTGACGATGCGGCCACCGGCTCGGCTGGGGAGGGAGGCGAGTTTTTCTTTTAGTGTCTTCATATTCAAAACTGAGACGAATCCAAACTCTAAAGATCAACAGTCAAGACAGAAGGACAAAACTCCACGCTTTAAAAAGAGCAAAAAAGGGGCCCAAGAATCTAGAGCGATAGCAACGCAACCGTGGTCGGCCCGATGTGTACAAAGATGTGGACTCACTTGGCGGCACTGACTCAATGCAGGAGACAGTAAGGACATGAGAGGGTGGGAGAACGCCACCAGCCGCTAACCAAATGCAGGGCATGCTGGGAAACCAAGGTGTCTGCTCTGCCAGCGGCTGTCAACATGTCTGGTGAAATAGTCCAAGTGGTCAAATTTAGGGTTTTACTAGCCACTGTGGCCTGATTAAAAACATACTCATTCACTTCTATTCAAATACAGCTGGATGAATTGTTTTGACAAATAATCCCTGGTTTGGTGGCTCAACCCCTTTGGGTTTTTGTGTGTGTGTGTGTGTGTGTGTGTGTGTGTGTGTGAAAGTACATTAGAGTTCAAATGTGTATGCACATTGCCATACAAGTGTGTGTCAGTGTCCACACGTGACGGTGTGTTAGCATGCTTGTGTCTGTATGTGTGTGAGGTCAGCGTTTCCTGTGTTGACAGTGGGTTACTGGGTCGATGGCGGGTATATATATATATATATATATATATGTGTGTGTGTGTGTGTGCACAAAGAAGGAGAGCGGGGGCATCAGGGCTGGTGGGAGCATGTACACAAGCCACAAGTACACATCTCCATCCTCCATCCTCCATCCTCCATCTGTCCGTCCGTCCATCCGTCCCTCTCCGGTCACCTCTTCATGTGACCCAGGTGTCCAGTCTCATCCTCTTGACGTTGGTCCCGTCCTGCTCCTGGGGCTCGGCCGACGAGGGCCGCAGGAGGACCATGGTGGGCTGTTGGCCCCCGGCGCCGGCCTGGTGGATGAAGTCCGGAACCCCGCCTCGCCCCTGGGTGCCGTCGTCCCGGTCGCTGCCCTCATACGAGCTGCCGTTGCTGCTGAGGCTGTCGACCGGCGAGCGGCCTTGACCTCCCACTTCCAGGCGCAGGGTCCCGGGGTAGGCGACCGACACCAGACCTTGTCCCTGGACTTGAATCTGGCCTCCACCGCCTCCCATGGCGCCACAGGTGGAGCTGGGAGTGCTGCGGTCGCGGTTCGGTGAGACAGGTTCGGACTTGATGTTGATGTTGGGGTTTGTGTTGACTGTCAGTGCGGCGCCCTGAGGTATGTGACCCACCGGCCTGGAGGGACGGAGAAAGAGACAGAAAGAAGAGAACAGAAAGAACAAAAAGAGTGAGATGACTGACGGTATCAAGATCATCATTATAGACCTGGATCATCCTTGAACATGAGAGCAGAACAACAGTTTGCTGGGATGAAACAGAATTGAGCCAATATTGCAAAAAAAGAAAAAAAGGAATGGTCGCCGTCAAAATGAATGCATCGCCATATTCAGATAAACATAAACTGGACTTTCACCAGGATAAGGCAGCTTCTTTCAAAGACAACGACCCAAAACACTCTGCAGCAATGCTACGTATAAACCAGGCACATGTAGGCTTGGGTGGACTTCAGCACATGGAGAACAAGGACACACGAAACAAATAGGACTACATTTGAGGCCACATGAAAGCACAGTCCATAAGCCATGCAGCCCAAACATCCTCGCATTTCGGATTTGGTCTGAACCAAGCAAACCGGAGCTTGTAAAACCAGTCATATGAGATCACAGGTAGGTTGCATTGGTAACTTTCAACCTGCCAGGTGAGACGTTTTTATACCATAACAGATGTAGAAACAGCTGAATGTGAGTCCAGAGTACATTTCTTTCCGTTTGGCAACTTGACAAACTGCTGGCAGATATCAACATCTGTCTGCTCCTTCTACCTATAATATCCCTTTGCAATTTGGGGTTCTTTCCAATATTTGGTTTGGGTTATGTCTCCTAGTAAGAAACAGCTCTACTGGAAGAGGACAAAATCTCAGAGTTTAAGGCAAAGAAACCCCCAATTCCGCTGCTTTTAACGGATCCATTTAGAGGTCAAAGGATATGAGAAAAACTACAGTATATCACTTGACAAAAACTTGAAGCTGTCTAAGTAGTAATCTCTACAAACAGATTCTGCATTGTCTGAGTTGTATAGAGAGGCGAAGTCCTTCCGGTGGACCACCACGGAAAAAATATGAACGGTAGTCAACGGCGAGAGACAATATTTTTTTTTATCTCGTTTGAATTGCGCCATGAATCACACATATGATAATTTTGCAAGTCAAGAAAGTCGCAGTTTGTTGTAAATCTGTTGAAGTATCAGACTGTGAAAATACATAATCAGAAAGACGACACACCCAAAAGTCGCGTAAGTTACGTCTCTCTTGCTGAAGCTACGATGACTGTATGTTTCATATCGGGATGAACTCAAACCAGCAACGGGTCTCGCTCCTTCTTTCTTTTCCCGGCTGATAAAAAGACCAGGAGTCGCTGAATAAAACACATCAGGTAACTTTCATTTGTGCGTGGAACATAGCTAAGTTAGCTAGCTAGGTAGTGTTGGTGACGTATATTGTGCGAGACGAGAGATGGAGTTCACAAAACTAAATGATACTACGACAAACTGAGACTTGCAAAATTATCTTCTAAATTGACAAACATCATATATATTCAAACCAGATCAAAAAATCATTTGTCTATTGTCGTTAAATACCATACATATTTTTTTCCGAAATAAGGTCCCATGGGGGACACCGGAAGGGGAGGGACTTTGCCTCTCTATTGACCAATCACGTTCACAGTCTGTGTGGAGAGCAAAAGAGGTGGAAGGCATTGGCTGAAGTGCAATCTGGGAACCCACCGGCTATCGTCTGATGATGATTTAGCTTTTTATTGGTTTAAAATTAGCTTGTAAAGTGGCTACTTGTGAAACAATCTGGTCGTACAAGTCATCTCTCAACTCTAACTTCAGTCTCGTGTCTTAAGTTGCTAATCCGTCTGTAAATAATGAGAATCGCACGCTGGCTACATCTAATTAATAATAGCTAGCTAACTTGATTATAAAAATGAACACATGAGAGTTAGTGATTTTTCTGCTTTCTTCTCAAAGATGAGGAGCTCAATGTGGATTTGATAATAAAACGACTCCTTCAAAAGGCTGTTGCCTGCGTTTCAGGATCCATTTGCTGAATGCTGGTTACATGTTTTTGTGATTCTGTCATTCTGTCTTTCAGACTGACTATTGCTCAACCCATCATCACCAGCATCATCAGACTGTTCTGAGAGGGTCCATGATCCACCCATTGGCAGCGTTCTGACCAAAAACAGCACTGCGCCTAAAGAACACAGTAACGGCCTGCGTTGGAGTGGTCATGGGACTTCAGATACCGCTGAGACTATGAGGAATGGTTGTTTGAGTAATACATCCATTAATTTCAAGGATGGTTATCACAACAACGACAAAAAACATCTTATTCTCTGTCTCCACGATCGCAAAGTAGAATTATGCTGTTCAAGTTCTACCAAGAATGAGTAAAAAGTTGAGGGATGTACAACTTTTTTGCAGGATGACTTTTTGCTGGACCACCAGTGAGTCAGCACAGTGGCCTCATTGAAATGAACGAGTGGGCAGCTTTTTCCCATGGAGTGCTGTTGCCTGTCTGACATGGACTTAATCAGACACCAACAGTTTCTAGACTGAGGTGACCCGATCTCTTACGGGCTACCTTTAAAGAAAATGTTCAAATCACCAAAGTCTGTTGTTAATATCTCACTGAATATTGTTACACTGACATCCGCAACATGTGCATGTAAGTTTTGAACATATGATCATGGTCTGGAGGAGAACACACTCCAGCATTTCATTAAGCCGCTCAAAACATGATCTCTGTGCACGTGCCTCAAGATGCTCGGGACAAAGTCGTGCCATAAAAAGCTTACGTCTGTGTCAGCGTCGGTGCTTCTACCTGCCGCGACTCTTTGATCAGCCCCTCCACCCTCACACCGAGCCTTCACCTCCTCCTCCTCCTGCTCTGCTGGCTGGAGGCTGAGTCGAACCTGTCACCGCGGCTGACACCGGCTGTTGACGCTGCACTGTGGCTCGCTCCTTTGACGGTGTCGACAGGATTTTTCGGATCGTGCTCGTTTTCTCTCCCTCTCTCCCCCAGCTTGACACGGTCGATCTGCATTTGAAGCTCCCAATTACTGCGTTTCGCCCCTCGGGTGTGTTATAATATGTCATATCATGAGCCATCTGCAGCACTGTATCTCTAATATTCCCTCAATTACTGGCAGACTGAGAGGGGAATTTAAGATAGCACTCCTCCAGGCGATCTGGGTCTGCGGCACTCAAATGTGCTCGCTGTCTTGCTCCAATTCTGACACACACGCACTTAAACTCATGCACTCTTGCTGTCTTACATACAAATGCTCCTTCCCTCCTGTACTCACACACACACACACACACACACACACACACACACACACACACACACACACACTCACACACACACACACAAATCCCTCGGCGGCAGAGAGGCTCACTCCGTCTCTCGCCGTGCCCACTTCATCAAACCTGCGCGTCGTGGCTCAGGCCGGCGCAGGTAGATGGATGGCGGTGCCACGGGGGCGCCGTTGCTATGGCGAGAAAACGGCGGAGTCAGCGGGCCGGTGACAGTGATGAAGGCGAGAGCGGCAGGCTACCCCCGAGCGCTAACAACACAACGAGCACAGCCAGAAGCAGACACTTGGTTACAGTGCAGTGTGATGAGATACAGCCACGTTTCCCAAAATGCTCTGCTTCTCTGAGGACCAACAAGCTGCTCAATAACTCTTCAATTAAATTCAAATCAGACAGATTTACTGAAGTAGTCATTTCCACAACAGTGTGCTGTACATAATTAACAGTTTCTTACTGAATTTGACAAATGACAGTCGGTGCTGTTTGCAGTTAAGACTGGAATTAGTTGTATCTTTGCATATTTAAAGGGACACTACATCAATTTTACTTGTGGTTAGTGCTTCAGCCTGTGAAAACTGTTGTATGTATAACAGAACAATGTATAACAGAAAACCAAAAAATTACAAACTGGGGTATAAAGTTAAAAAAATATTTACCAGGCGGGGAGGGTCTAATGAAAAGATGCCATGGTTGCATCATGGGAAATGTAGGATCCAGTGTTTTTGGACCTTGACTCACACTAGGGATTAAAAGTTAAGATATCTCAGCCTCTTCTCCTTCGACTTTGACAATCCTTTATCCTTTAAAGTCCCCCAACTTTATGGAACTGTTATACTAAATAGCTGGAGTACTTTTAATTATGTTTTTTCCCCTTTTGTTCCTCGTCAAAACATCCTGATTTTCTTAAATACAACATCATTTAGCATAATTGCTTGTGTAGCATTTCCAGGGATCTATTAGCAGAAATGGAATATAATATTCATAACTATGAGTTCATCAGTGTATAATGAAACTAAGATTCGTTGTGTTTTCGTTAGGGCCGTGTATTGGCAAGAATCTGGCGATACGATACAGGGGTTACGTTTCAATATATTGCCATATATTGCGATACTCTAAGCAAGGTGATATATTACAATTTTTAAAAACTAATTTTAGGAAAGCTGTCATAGTATAAACACCAACATCATAGCACTACTTTGAGAGGGCACATATATTTGCATATGAAAATTGACTGAGATAATCTTTGCACGTAAACTATTAATCAAAATTTATAGTGTTTTTGAGAATCGATATAGTATAACAACACATAATATCACGATACTCTATGTTTTCGATATCGATATCTACAGTAGTCCAGAACGGAAAAACCAAACTCTGGCTCTAGAGAGAGCCTTTTGCATTTTTGCGTTACCTGAAGGCCACCGTAGTTCTTTGACACGCTCGTGAAACTGCGGTAACGTGAGCCGCAGACTGCAAAACCGCGGTACCGCCAGCCGCCGTCTGACTTCCGTTGCTCGAACGGCGTTACCACGGTTTTGCACTCAGTGGCACACATTACCACAGTCTTGGTAAGGAAGGAGTGAGCGGAGGGGTATACAGTTGGTTGCAATCTGCAACCACAACACTAGATTCTACCAAATCCCCCACACTGTCCCTTTAATGCTGTGATACATTTGTACTTTCAGTCATATAGTTCACTATAACATACTGTATTTAGTTATATACCGTCTTTCAATTTATTCCTAGCCAAATTTTCCTTTGTTTTATACTACCAATGGCTTCTGTCTGATTGCCCCTATAAGAATCATTCACGATTAATCTTCTATAATCTTTTTACATAGTGAACATCTCTTCATTTCAGTAGCAACTTTTTTGGAAACTGTGCTGAGGTTCCTCCGTGCAGCAGATATTTTGGGAAAGCAGCGTGCTGTAGCTGTGTGGCTGAAGTGTAGAGAGTACAGTACCAGCAGAGGCCTTCCTCCCTGCCAAAGAGCAAGTTGGACTGAGAGGCCAAGCTGTGGTGGAAAAAGAGACAAGCAAGTTTAAAAAAGCTACAACAGCAGGGAAACAGTGGGACGGAGGCCAGTCATGGTCAGCCCAGACATAGTCACTACAAAAAAAAGACAGCTGCTTCAGTCACACTGACATGTTGTTAGAGAGTTGGTACGGCAGGAAGTGTTAAAGCCTGTGCTGACACAAATTTGATAGTCGTCCACACGCAATGCATTCTTACAGTTAGCTCCAATAAAGTTGAAATCATTGGCTTTTTCTTAAGATGGGGATCAGGCCAACGGGTATCCTCAGTGCAGACTGTCATTAAAGGAATAAACCGTACATTTTCAAACAGGCTGTTAGAAACACAGTTGCTCCTGTTTGAATGGTGAAATTCAAGATAAAATAATGCATATTTTGCAATATTTGTTGAATTTACCATGCCAGTCATTATTGGACATATACTGCTACTCCAGTTTATCCCATTTTTTTCCCCCTCTAAGCCTTTGTTTCTTGTCTTTTATTTGAGAATATGGTAAATGCAGTAATCATTTGTTTGTAAGAATCAAACATGTTGGGACCATCTGACGCCAGAAATCAGCTTGGTACTGGTAAGTAGATATTTTTAATACCCAGCTGCATGCAAAGTCTGGCATTTTGCTTTGTAACGTAGAGCAAAGTAACCATCCTATACTGTAATGACTATACAGACTATATGTTTGGTGCTAAATAAAACTATTATCTTCTGCCTAATGAAGCCGCAGCTGGTTTTCACAGTGTGGTTTCTAATCTGTAGTCTGGGAAAACACTGATTCCTCTGGGGAGGTTTTACTGAACAGCCTCTGATAGCATGTGTGCATTGCGCCCTGCCGACAAACAGCGTGTCCTGTAAGCAATTTAGCAATGTGTGCACTGTCTGCAAGTGTTTTTTTCCTCTCTTAAACCACAGCTGAGAAAGGGAGGGGAGAGACAGGATGAGAGAGACAGACAAAATGTGTTTTTGTGGGCGAAAAACGAGAACAAGGTGAGAAGAGCACTATAGGCAGAAACTTCAGCCACCATTAAAACATTTTATCCACTCTGTTTGCTCCACACTGATAGATTCGTAGAGACGTACATGGATGGATCAAAATGGACAAAACAACAATGATGCACTAGCAGACAACGTCCATAGAACTTGGTTTGTTTATTTCCTGCTAAAGTGTCCCAAATGGTGGCCCCGTCTGCTGATAACACATCGACTCAGCGAGGAAACAAACAACAAATGGCATCCGGAGAGCATTTCTATATAAACAGGCAAACAAGCTGAAAGCGAGGCTCTGCAGGGAGGTGGTTTAGGTGGCAGCCGTGACATTAACATTTAGATTGGGGAGTGAGGGGGAAAGACGAGAGTCAACAGGTGTACGCCAAATTAAACCGAGTCTGACAAAAGAGCAGG
This sequence comes from Sebastolobus alascanus, assembly GCA_916701645.2. Taxonomy (NCBI): domain Eukaryota; kingdom Metazoa; phylum Chordata; class Actinopteri; order Perciformes; family Sebastidae; genus Sebastolobus; species Sebastolobus alascanus. The sequence goes on along the minus strand of CAKAOJ020000450.1, from coordinate 353,700 downwards.
AAATAAGCGGAAAGTAGCGGAAGAGGAATGATTAAAAGGGGGGATGGGAGAGGGTGAGATGACAGAAATCATTTCCTCGTGGAGCCCGTGGTGAGTTAAAGTGGGGACGACAGCGAAGGCGAAGCTCACAGCCAAACCGCCATTCAGTGTTTGATTGGAAGAGCCTGTTTGCTCGCTGTGAGGCCGCGCTGTGATGAAATCAAAAAACAAGCCGGAGCAGTCTGGGCTGCAGAAGTGCCCACGTCTGCCCATGCTGTCCTAGGACGGCACGATTTTTCCGTTCTGCCGAGAGAACAGTTTGGTGTGCTGGGAAAGCTTCCCACATTTCTGTGGTGCTCGCTTGTTTTCAGTGACAGAGATTCTGTCGTTCTGATCCCACACACAGCACAGTAAACCTGCCTGGTGTTCATTCTGCTGTCAAACCTGAGAGCGGATCAAGTTAAAGTCCTGCTTATTCAGTAAAATCAGGATTATTGTTCCCAATGTCTTAAAGAATGCCAAGGCTATTTTAAGGCACAACAGATACACTGAATACAATCTTTTAATACGTATAACTATGGCTGGAACTAACCTGTTTTTCCATCATTGGTTAAAGGCACAGTTCACACCAAAATCAATTCCTATTACATGTAGTGCTATTTATCAGTGTAGATTGTTTTGGCGTGAGTTGCAGAGTGTTGGAGATATCGGCTGTAGAGATGTCTGACTTTTCTCTAATATAGTGGAACTAGATGGCACTCGGCTTGCGGTGATCAAAGCGCCAACAAAAAAAACATTTAAAAACTCAACAGCAATGTCTCTTGCTAGAAATTTTGACCCGGTTATTAAAGATAATCCACAGACCTTGTTGTGAGCAGTATGAACTATTTTTCTGTTATCACTGCGTAGAAGGAAGCGTGCATCTACTCATGGATGAGAGGCTCGTGTTTATAGTTTATAGAGAGGCGAAGTCCCGCCCATTCCGCTGGACCACCATGGGACCTTATTTCGGAAAAAATATGAACGAGAGTCAACGGCGAGAGACACATTTTTTTTCCGATCCCGTTTGAATTGCACCATCAATCATACATATAATGTTTGTCAATTTAAAAACTAATTTTGAACGTCAAGAAAGTCGCAGTTTGTTGTAAAACTGTTGAAGTATAAGACTGTGAAAATACGTAATTAAAAATGTCTCTCTCTCTGAAGCTATGATGCCTGTGTGTTTCATACTGGGATGAACTCACTCCAGCAACGGGTCTTGCTCCTTCTTTCTCTTCCCGGCTGATAAAAAGACCAGGAGTCACTGAATAAAACACATCAGGCAAAATAATGTTTCATTTGTGCGTGGAACATAGCTAAGTTAGCTAGCTAGCTAGCTAGTGTTGGTGACGTATATTGTGCGAGACGAGAGATGTAGACAAACTGAGACTTTCTTGACTTGCAAAATTCTGATTTAAATTGACAAACATCATATGTGTGATTCATGGTGCAATTCAAACGGGATAAAAAATTATATATTAAATATTTGTCACTCATCGTTGACTACCGTACATATTTTTTTCCGAATTAAGTTCCCATGGAGTCCACCGGAAGGGGAGGGACTTCGCCTCTCTTTAGCTCACCAATACTGTTAGCTCACCTAGCACCACTGAGCTAGCTAACGTTACAGCTCAGCCGAAGAGGACGCCATTAATGTTTACATCTCACGCCATCACAAGCACGAGCCTCTTGTCCATGAGTAGAACGCTAACTTCTACACGGTGATACGGTAGAAAATAGTTCCTACATGAAAATGCAACAAGGTCTGTGGATTATCTAGAGTAACCGGGTCATGATTTCTGGAAAGACACATTGCTGCATTAATGTATTTTGCAGAATGCCATCTAGTTCCATTATATTGGAAAGAAGGCAACATCTCTACGGCCGATATCTTCAACACTCGACAACTCTCACCAAAACAATCTAGACTGATAAATAGCACTACAGGTAACAGGTAAAATATGTATTTGTGATTTTGGGGTGAACTGTCCCTTTAATTAACTGATTTTTTCTCGATTACATTTTTGGTCAATAGAATAGCAAAAAGCAAAAGTGCTGATCACAAGTTTGCAAAGCCCATGGCGAGTCTTAAGTTTAAAGATTTGTTTTTCTCAGTACCTTATATGAAAACAGCTCTTTATTGCCCTCAGTAGAGAAACAGTATAGTTGGATTGTTTCGGCTAATAATCCTCAGGGAAAGAAGTGAGTGCTGGCTCCTTCTTCAGAGTCTCCGAGCGGATCTGTTTGCTCAATGATTTCATACAATCTGGACATCCATTTGTTAACATTTACAAGGCGATATAAAGAGCTCTGCTGTGTACATGAGCTGCTGGTGAGTGTTAACTTTATACTGCTTTTTCAAAGCTGCTCAACCCCCTGGAGTCGCAGCTGCTGTATACAATAACAAACAACCTATTATCATATTTTCATGGACAATTTTCAGCTTGTCAGACGGAGAAACAAATAACACTCTCACTGCTGACAGCTCGCATTATTTCAAGTGTCTTTTTTAACACGTTTCTGTTATATTTAATTTTCTTTTTTGTGGTGGAGATTCTGGGCAGCTGCACAGATTCTTAAATTAACTTTATGCAAAGATATATTTGTAGCTGAGATTGTTCTAAAGAAAAGGATATCAGCAATAGGAGGGCTGACTAATGTTAAATGCTTATTTCAGTGTGTATAGCTCCCAAATATTGCCAGAATTAGAGCAGACCCAACAGTGTTAACTGATTATCAAACTCCATACTGGATTCCATTTAACTTTATCTCTCTAAATAACTGGCTTTGACAGCTAAGCTATATCTAAATTATTCTTTTTAGTCGTGCTACTGTGTCTGAGGAATTGAAGTCTATGTCTGACTGTCAGCTGACAGCGACAGCTAAATGGCTGAAGAGTAAAATTTTAATGCAGTAAGCATGTGAGTGGCGCACAGCTGTGCGCTGGGCCAGTGTTTGGTACTGAAAGCAGCACCCAGAGACTCCTTTCATTGGAGAAGCTAGCGAGGCACCGCTGCTGTCACACTGCAGCGTCTCCCTCTTTGTGCATGACACTTCCAAAGCGCTTCAGATCTGAGCTTTAGGTGGCACGAAGACTCTTACAAGCACACTAGTAGACTGATAGTCTGGTGCTTTGACGGAACTGAAGGAGCGATGAAGTACAGACACAGAAAAGCAACAACAGGCATCACGTTCAACACACACATGGAAAGAAAAGAAGGTTTGGTGTCATGTCTGTCGTGTAATTGCATCGATTCTGTAATTTCATTTTGGCTCATAGCTGCATGAGCCTGTGAGCAGTAGAATAACTTGACAGATAACAGGCATGGCAGAGCTACGTAGCACTAGATGCTATCATGTCATTCACCTCAGGTTAGCAGCAAAATTGGAGATGCAGTTAACCATCTCTGCATTCTGTTTCTCTGCACCCCACATGCTGTGGAGAAAAAGGGGGGAGGGAGGACAAAACAAGAGGCAGTTACAAGCCGCTCCCCCATCCACAGGTTAGCCTAGCACAGCCACACTGGTCACACAAAGACTGATCGCTAATAATGGCTAAACTGCTACGACCCACGTGTGTCTGATGGGGCTCAGCCACGGCTAGCTTTGGAGATCATTTGGAAACATTTCAACTTTTGGAGATGTGGGATTTTTACTGAAGGCAGCTCCCACCTACCTGTGATGTAATAACAGAGAGTAGGAAAAATATTGTAAATACCTCATTGATAAGGACTTAATGTCTGAAGTAACATTGTCACAAAAACACTGATAGGAGTGAGTCATACTAAAAATTATCAGAATTTATCTGCTTTTTCAAAGCAACATGAGACATCTATAAGAACTAAAAAAAGGGCCAAAACTCGACTAAACTGCAGAAAAAATCTGTAGAAAATTGTCATAAGAAACAAAAATCATTTGTGTATGCATTTGTGGACTTATTTTTGTCTATGTATTTTCCTTTCTTTTTGTATTTTAACTCTTTTTTTTTTAAAAAGCCTCCTAAATTAGAATTTCACTATACAAATATTAAACACAGTGCATCTACAGTAGTTCTTGTGCATAAATGTATGTTACAAGTCTAATGCTACTGTGATGTCCATTAAAAATAAAATAAAATAAAATAAAATAAAATAAAGTAAAATAAAATAAAATAAAATAAAATAAAGACATTATACCAACAGAAAAACTGCACTGATAAAAATCAGTAAAGCTGACATATGACCCATCTTTCCAGCTGTGGTTGCAGTGCTTTTTTTACTTACTTCAAAGCTCATTTCCTTTTTCAGGAAATGTTTTCATTATTGCATCTGTTTCCTGTATGTTATTGGCTGAATGTTCAGAGAAGCTGTACAGACTTGACTTGCGGTGCCTCCAGTTTCCAGTGTAACCAGACAACCGGAATATAAAGGTTCAGCGAGCTTAGTTGAAAATATGTTTCAGAAGAGCAATCTTCTGCAGAAATCTCAGTAACTTCTTAGGATCAGCTCAGGCTACACTGAACATTCATGGCCCTGCACAGCCATGCAGGTGTTTTCAGTTCTTCTCAATCTTAACAACATTTTATCAAGGATGCTTTGGGAGCCAACGTGCTGGTTATCTCACTTCTTTCCAAAAACAGGGTGGCTGCTGAGATGACCACGTCAACCACGTCAGCATCCATTGTCATTTTGAGGAGAACAGTCTTATCTCTGTCTCCATAGTATTTTAAACATAACATGTAACAAGATTTGTAAAGATAAATGTAGATCTCAGAGTTTAATTCTAATATTTGTTCATGCTGAATTGGTTTGTCTACTGTGTTTTTATTGGACAGTTCACTTTGTGCAAGAGTGCACTGCATCCTGGAGTTTAAACTTGCAGAGTTCAAACTGCTGTGGACGCGAACTCGTACTCTGTATTGAGAAAGGACTGTAGTCCTGAGGACTAACCAGCCAAAAGAACTGAAAACACCTGTGTGGATGGGACGTAGGCGCAGTAGCGGGGGCGAAAAATAAAAAAAGACACCTACTTTATCACAAGTAGGTTAAGGGCTCATTCTGCTTTAATAGTAGGGAATTTGACAAAGTTAACCAGAGGCTCAGGTTGACTAGTGGGACCTTTAAGGGCGCTTTCACAAGCCATAGTCTGCTTGGCTAGTCCGAATCTGAGTGAAATATAAATTGATTGATTGACTTGCGAATTTATCTTTTTTTCGAGAGCAGCCACTTCTATTCAGGGAATCGTGGACTTATGATCTATTGCTGTTGAGGTTTTTTCACTTTGACTCGTCACTGATCTGCTCTGCGTACGAATCCTTTCTCCTCCAGTTTATCTCAAATGACGCATGTCAATATTTTTGTGGACTTTCATGTTAACCCGTCGTTTACCTTTGTCCATCTCAACAAATGCCCGCCCAGGCAGCCTGCTTTTTGGTTCGCTTGGAAACGGTCCGAGACCTACTCTCACGAGCGGTCTCAGACCGGTTGTTTTGGTCCGTGCTGCGTACGATTACTGCGTTCACAACTGCCCAAACGAACCGCACCAGAGTTCGATTAAAACAGACTAAATGTTGGCTTGTGATAACGCACTAAGATAACCTGCTCCTGTTGGGTTTTTATTCTAAAACTGACATCACATCCTTGCCATCATTTACTAGTTGGCCAAACAAGAAGAGCAATGCAGTAAAAACTTCTTCTTTTGAGGTGGCGAGCCAGTCCAGCTTTTAGAGTTTGAAATCCTGTGTGTCTGTGTGCTGGATAACACAGCTAGCAGCCTAGCCTCGCTACCAGGAGCTAAATCAGAGTGGGACTCCAGTGGGAGTCGGAGCTGAGGGGGGTGGGAGTATCTAGGTCACCACAAAGATGAATCAACCACAGCTGGGGTGATGCTACAGCTCCGTATGGGAGAGGTGCTTCAAGTGTTTTATGTCTACGTGTTCCAGCTGGTGTACTGAATAAGCTGACCTGCATGGCGCTGATAAAAAGTCTACTGGTTGGATGTTTAAGGTGAAAAGGTCAAAGGTCAGAAAATCAATCTTATTTATGAGTTGAATGAAGAAAAAGCAGCTTACACCAAGTTACTGAGCGACGCCAAGCTCAGCTGCTGTGACTGTTGCTGTTGCTGCTGCTGCTGCTGCTGTTGTTGCTGGGAGACTGCTGGTTGCTGTTGCTGTTGCCAGGCAGCCATGTTGCCAGGCACCAGCCCTGGTGGTGTGAACGTCTGGAGCGCTGTGAGATCTGCACTCGTCAGCTGGTACTCTGAGATTAAGGGATGGAGGGAGAAAGAAAGAGAAAGGAGGTGGAGAGGAGGGGGTGAGGGGGATTGTTTTACATCATACAACTTTCTGGTGCATCAATATTAATCACGGCTAATCCATATTAATGGAGACCTTTGAAGTGGAATCATTCCAGAAGCTCTCACACAATGAACAAAGTGAATATTCATAGGGGTTTGTGGCATCACACTGCGAGGTTTTCAAGTCTTTCTACATGACACTTAAGATATTTCACGACATAATGACATACTGTATCTTTTACTTGGCTTGACGTTGCGTCTTTTCCATTTTTTTATTCCGTCCTGGTGGACGTAGTGTTGCCTTTCCTGCCCTGATGTAAACAGACAGATTCAGATGGTCTTACCAGTGTTGTAGCCGGTCTGCATGCCGGAGAAGGGCGCTAGGAGACTGGGTGTTGCCACGGAGACCACTGGTGTGGTGAGCGACTGCGCCACCTGGGAGCCACCTAGCCGCTGAGCATTCTGGGAAGACATAGAGATGGATGGAGGAGATTGAACATTGAGAGACTGGAAGTGGAGGAGGTGATTACCGCTACAGAGGGATCTGGGGGTTCTCAGGAGGCCACATGGCGGTTCTACAGGGTCTCCAGCTAAATAAAGAGCAGTGTGATTTCATAAGAAAGTTAATATATGAAAAATAGGGCTGTCAAAGTTAACACGATAATAATGCGTTAAATTTGTTTTAACGCCACTTATTTTTTTAAGGAGGTTGTAGCGGGCTCAGTTTTAAAGCTAGAGTGAAGATACTGGCATCATATGAAACTAGAAAACCTAAGGAATCCATTGGTACCATGTCATACTAGGTTGTCTTGAAGGAAATTAAATAACGCCCCAAACCTATGCTAAATTTTGGCGAGAAAAAACTGGCATGGCCATTTTCAAAGGGCTCTCTTGACCTCTGAACTCAAGATATGTGAATTAAAATGGGTTCTATGGGTACCCACGAGTCTCCCCTTTACAGACATGCCCACTTTATGATAATCACATGTAGTTTGGGGCAAGTCATAGTCAAGTCAGCACACTGACACACTGACAGTTGCCTGTTGGGCTGCAGTTTGCCATGTTATGATTTGAGCATATTCTTTATACTAAATGCAGTACCTGTGAGGGTTTCTGGACAATATTTGTCATTTGTTTTGTGTTGTTAATTGATTTCCAATTATAAATATATAAATACATTTGCATAAAGCAAGCATTTTTGCTCACTACGATGTTGATAAGAGTATTAAAATCTTGACAAATCTCCCTTTCAGGTACATTTTGAACAGATAAAAAATGTGCAATTAATCACGACTAATTATGGACAATCATGCGATTAATCACGATTAAGTATTACAGCCCTAATAAAAAACAAATCCAATGGAAGGAATCCTTACATAATTATCTGCATTTCCTCTGTGTACAGTGTAGGTAATTCATGCTAAAACTTATTGCAATTTCCCAATGACACTTTGGCACTGGTGAGATTATGTGAAACATTTTGGTGTTAAAATGATAATGAATTCTGGTTTAAAGATTTGAAAAGTCTAATCGTGGAAATACTCTGATAAAAGCTGCTGAAACATTAACAACCAAACTCTTTCTGTCTTGGATCTTTTGAATCCAGTGTTGCGGCTCCCTGTCGTGAGAAAACCTGGTCCGGTTTCTCAACGAATGGCGTCTTTTTCTCCTTATATGGGCTGAGTGTAGGAGTTCACGGCACATGACTTCATCCATTTTCAACAGCAATGATGATAATGGTTAGCATGTGCTTTCCACTGTACAGCAGAGTGGATACAGAGACTTTGTTATGTGACTGAGAAAATTTTAATTATGTTGTTACTACTGAAATATTTCACAACAAACACAGCTTGTTCTTCTTCTAGTTGAAATAAAAATGCATTATCCTGTGATTTAATTGTACCCTCAGCTTTACAAGCCAAAGTGCAGCGACTCTAATCAACTCTCAGCCCTTAGTTGTCCTGCCACGTTTGAAGTTTTATTGGCAGACTAAATAAAGAACAATATTCTAAAACAAATCCACCAGAGCGGCAATAACTAAAGACTGACATAATGAGCCGTTACATCACTCCGCGTTGCCTGTGCAGGGCAGTGGAAGATGTTTTATGCATCGTGCCACAGTCAGAAGCGCTTCTGCTCCCTGTTAGAGAAAATCCAAGCACCTCAGTTCTCTCTGAGGTGTTTTAACTTTTCAGTGACACTTTAACATCTGCGTGCAAGATGAGAAGTGTCTCGCATCTCGAGGCGGCGTTGGCACGGCAACGCTGCCGCCAGGGCCTGGGGCGCTTGTGTTATGTGGCGTCACGGTGGAAGGTGTTATGAGAGGCAGCGCTGTGCTGGAGAATCATGCTGACAGGAACGCATGCATCGACAAGGCAGAGGAGGGATGAGCGGGGATGAGTGTGTTTCTATTGAAAAACCTGTGTGTCTAAACGTGCGCAGAAAGGTATGCGAGGAATGAATATACAATGTGAGGTGTTTGTTTTGAGGCGTGTGTGTGTATTTATGCAGAGAAATATGCATGACCACATGTCAGCATGCACGTGTGTGAAGGGGTCAGCGTGTCGGACTCCCAACATGTCCGTCTGTGTTCCAGGTTGGAGACTTTGTGATCCATCTTCACTCTGATCCCCAGAGCGTCGACACTCAGATGAAACCAAACATGCACATGCTGAGCAGCTTTCACAAACAGCGGAGAGTCAGCTGGTCGCTCCGGTTCCCTCAATATTCCCCCTATAGACTGTTTGTGCTGCACAAATGTCACTTTAAGCTCTATTGTACTGGCACAATATAAACGCACACAAGTTTTATCGCTTTGCTTTTTAAAAAAAATAATTTCTGGAATGTTTTATGTCACAAAATCCAACATTTTTACGTGTAGTTTGCTGGCTCTTCAATCAGGGTTTATGGCTGATTCCCACTAAAGCCACTCATGTATACAATTTATGGTACTAAGAGTCTTTATGCTAAGCTAAGTTAGCTGGCTGCTTTTGGTAGCTTCATATTTACCATACAGACATAAGAGTGATATCGATCTCATCTTACTCTCTGCAAAAAAGCAAGTAAGTACTCAAAAACTTCTTTAAACCTGCAGTAGGCAGAATGGTTTTGGCATTATTTGGCAAAAATTCCATAATAACCTTTCAGCATATTGTAATTCAAGTGTTCTGAGAGAAAACTAGACTTCTGCACCTCCTCATGGCTCTGTTTTCAGGCTTTAAAAAATCTAGCCCGTGACGAGAGACTTTGACCAATCACAGGTCATTTCAGAGAGAGAGCGTTCCTATTAGCTGTTCATTCAACGGAGGCAGCTGTAAATCACTTGCGAACTCCGATCAAACGGTCAAACTAGGCAGCGCTGATCAAATATGAATCAATATTCTGTTACTTTAATGCCTATTTCTCACCTCAAAGGTTTTCAGAATCATCTTGTAATGTAGTATTTAGCTGTAAAATGAGAAAGTTTGCTCCGGCTGGTGGGCGGTGCTTGGCATTTCCTCAATTTTTCTCAATATGGCTACCGGGTCTCAAACTTTCTCAATTCACAGCTAAACAGTACACTGTTTCTGAAAACATTTGAGGCGAGAAATAGGCATTACAGTTACAATAATATTGATTCATATTTGATCAGAGCTGCGTTCACGAGTGATTGACAGCTGCTCATAGATAGCAGACTCCAGCTCGGCTCTGATTGGTTGTTTTCCTCCTGTCTGTGAAATCCTGCAGATGCCATTAGGAGCACCGGAGGACACAGAGGCACATGCTTTTTTTCCAGATTACCGGTCTCATGCACTACTGTCTAGTGACCGTTATATAAAAAAAAATATTTTTAAACATATTTGCACCAATTCTACCCACTGCTGCTTCAAAAGCAAATTGCGGGTCAAGATGCCAGTCTATCTGGTCTGAGTGATGCTTAAAATAATGCAACACGTGTTAATAGTGTTTTTTGCATAATTGAGACCAAGTGCTTTCAATGAAGAGGAATTCAATATGCAAGGACCTGCCTGTCTTATTATTCTGTATTGTTCTGGGATTTTACCAGGTAGAAACTTCTTTGAAGTTCAATCAAGTTGTTTTGGAGTCAAGTGTCAAGCAAGTGAAATCTCACAGCAGTTAAGTCCAAGTCAAGTCTCAAGTCGTCGTGTTCGTGACTTCACTCAAGTCTACAGCTGCGATGGGACTCTAAGGGGTCGAGCCTGTAGTGAACCCTGAACGCTACAGTCCAAATCCTCCAGGAACCAGAGCAACCAGCTGATTGGTCCACGGTACGTCCGTTGCTCCGAGTTCACCGGGTGCTCTGACACTCTAACTGCTCTTTTCTTCTACTCTCGTCATAGCACCGGTGCCACCGAGTCGACCCTGATGGGATGCGTTCGCCGGCGGTGTCACACTCATGCTCAGTGAGATCACACAGAGTTCGACACCACATCCACGAGGCTAAAAGTCTAGAAGTCTATTCACCTCACTCACCAACTCCAGCTCTTCCTCTGTCTGCACGGCGGGTGGAGGAGGAGGAGGGGGGGTAAAAAACAGATGACGGTTACGTGTCTGCAACAACTAACTGCAGTAAAATATGAACATACATTAAAAGGAACTTCTAGTCAAGAAGTGTGGCTAACAGATATGTTTAGTGATACTTGGCATGTAAGTTACTGAGAAACAGGGCCTCTAGTTTTCAAGCAGTGTTGCACAGTCGACTCTGAAGTTTAACTCCTCGAATATAAAGTCAAAATGCAGCCAAACAGATCGATGGCTGACTGAAAGAAAACGACTGGATCCAGATGTTGAATTTGCACAACAGAAAGAAGTTATATTCGTATTTATACAACATAGAATATATATTAAATGTTCTTCTAAGTGCCAAGTATACTACATATTGATATTAGAACTTTACTTCCTTTTGTTTAAAGGCTGTAGAAATCTAAATTAATTAATAATACAGAAAGGAGGTATTTAAAATCTGGACATAGATTTAGAGACACTGGTGAAAAATGTTCTTCTTGAGCTGTTTTTATTCTTTATCATGACATTCCTTCTAATATTTTTTATGTAGGAGAAGTCAAGCCAAAAATAGGAAAACCCTTTTCAGCAATAGCCCAAATTAGCAGTCGAAACGTTACAAATTTAGCTGTTAGTAGTCAGACCCGAAACAATTAAAATATTCCTACAGCCGTCACCGCTGTGTCATCACAAAGCCGTGCTGTGACAGAAATAAAGGTGGAATGGCTAGGCATGAAGTTAGATACCAAAAAAAGGTCTTGCGTAAGCGTTCACAGAAATAAATTCCATGATGTTACACTGTTGGGTGTAACAGAGGAGCTTCCCCTGCACAGCCACCTGCATTAAGACCCTGATGCAGAAATTGTAATGGCAAAATATAGCTTACTTCGGTAACACATTTAAAGGGCCTGTGTGTAGCATTTCGGGGGATTATTAGCAGAAATGGAATATAATAGAGGGGTGCAGGAATGAGTCCTAAAACCCAGAAATGAGTTAGCATTTTAGCACTTCCAGTTCCCTCGTCTAGAAGTCAATGGGTTTTTGAATGGGTTTCTGTTTGGATGCCTGAAATAAGGTCTGTGATTAAAACAAGCTGAGGCGATTTTAACATTTGTTTTACGACACGAAATACATCGTAGAATGTGAATATGTGAATTTTGAAGCTTTTATGGGTCTTAAAATAGGAGTTTGCTAACAAGTGGCTAAATGAGACTACAAAGCGTCATCACGCTGACTAGTCCTCCTTTAGAGCCTCGTTGTGTATACTCGCACTCATGTGACCGTGGTGTAGTTCGTTTATCGCCTAACGTTAGCGTATACTTCTGGCGATTGCATTTGCACTTCAAAAAACATAAAAGTGGTGTTCATTTGTGGAGATTATCTGAAAAAAATGCGTAAGTATCATAAACGTGTGTTTGCCACAGAACTTATTTTTTGCAATAATCCAAAATCCTTCACTACCTGCCTCCTCTTCCAGGTTGGCCTAAAAAAATTCGTCATCCCCACAGCACTCTATAATCAGAACTATGTTTTCATTAGTGTTTAATCACCTGAAACTAAGAATTGTTGTGTTTTTGTTAGCTTAGAATGAGCCCTTCATATTTACATAGGGAGCAGGTCCTCTTCGCAGAGTCCACCATGTTGCTCCACCATGTGTCTACAGTAACCCAGAACGGACAAACCAACCACTGGCTCTAGAGAGTGCCTCTAGTGTTTGTACATAACCTCAAGGCCACCGTAGTTCTCTGACACTATTGTGAAACTGCAGTAACGTGAGCTGCATTCATGATTTTTTTAACCACGATTGGCTCAAGTGAAGCACACCGTTGACCAATAAAAATGCTTTAATCCATAAACTGTTTCATCATGAGCCATAGTTTATGATGAAATTTTACCGAACCTTGAGTAATTCTGAGTTAAAGTGTTATTCACATTCAGCGCCGACTATATTTTTGAGTTTGGACCCATCATTTGTCCCCGTGTGGCTGCCGTAGTTTTGTTCTCCTCACCAGCTGCATGAGGCTCTTGCCGCTCTGCGAGGTGATGACCCTCAGGTCCGGCTTGCGGCTGTTGACCATCTGAGGGCTGGGCGGAGGCGGAGACTTAGCCGGGACTACTTTCCCCAGGCTGTTGCCGTTGGATACGCAGAGGAGGCCTGGGGAGGCCCTGGCACTGATGTAGCCGTTAGCTGGAGAGACAGAAAGAGAGAGAGAGAGCGATTTAGTGAAGAGGGAGAGATGGAGGAGGTTGTGTGTTTGTCTGTTTTGATGTTTTTAGTATCTACCTGTGAACTCTGTGCTCGTCTGCCTCTGTGTGTATATTCAACTCTTTGTGTGTGTGTTGATGTCTGCCCGTGTGTGTTCTAATTATCGCTCTGTCGCACCACATGCTCCTCGTCGTTTCTGCAGCTCAAACTGTGTTTATTTGGCGGCACTCTCACTTTTCTGCAGCTCTTCCACATCAAAACCGTGTCACACTCTCTCCAGAACTATTCTGTCTCTGCGTCTTTCCTTTCTTGGTTCAGTCGGCTCGGCGCTCGATGAAAAACACACAAATGTCCCCGAACTCTTCACATCTTACACTGCAAAAAATATCCTTCTTATGAAGTCAGTTTTGACAATTATTGAGGCCCAAAAGTCTTGTGTTCTCAAAGCAAGTGACATCATTTCAACAAGCCATTATATCACAATCATTGGTGCTGTATTTGGACTACAATTGTGAAGTGCATTTCCCATGTGTGCCAGCATAATTGCATGTTATTATAAGCTCTGAAAATTGGCTTCTGTCAAACATTTTCCCAGATAAAACTGAAATTGCTTTTTGATGGAATACCTGCATTGAACCTGAGTGTGCAGAGCCTTTCTTTCTCAAGATTTGATGCTTATATGGCCTTCTTTCCCCTTTAGCATTGTGTTTATAAAACAGATTTCTAATCCAAACCAATTACTTTAATACTTTAAGCCTTTAATAGAAATGAGTGTCAAGACAAGACAGAACAGGGCAGAAAAATTACACTTGTTTCTTTAAAAGTTCTTGAAACAGTTTGATTTATATTGAAACAGGTTGAAATGATCTAACTGCAATGGTGTTTTTTTAACCTATTGTAAGTTAATAAGACTGAGGATTTAAAAGTATACGGTGGTGATATACTACTAGACTATATATATTTCTATATCTAAAAGCTGAGTATTTTCAGAAAAAAGCTGCTCACTGAAGTTTTTAGCAAATGTTTCTCAAACAGGAGGAAATAGTGCATTTGTTGGGGACAATTTTCAGCGGCGGATTAATCCACATTTGGTGCTCTAGTGAGTATTTGTGGCAGAAGGACGGTGTATGTGGGATTGAGTCAAAATAAACTACAGTGTGTGTGTTCATGGTGATGAAGGAACATGTCACCCAGTGCAACAGTGTGGCTCATTGAAGTGTTTTTAATGGAGCTCTATGGCACAGAGGAAGAAGAGATACCAAATAATACTTGTTTTTACTGTATAGAATATCTCCAGATTTTTCTTTTAATAATAGAAAAACAAGCCTTTTTTTGCAGTGTACAGTACTTTTGCTTTCTGCCTCTCTACTTTCTTTCTCACGGGTGCATTCCAGCAACATGACGGGCGGCATCGCAGAACGTCACGTCTGTTGAACACGCCCTCCTTTCAAACTGCACAACTGGTCACATTCCAAACTCCGACATTGCAACGCAACAGTTAGTGTAAGGAAATAATAATAATACCTGATAAATGTCACACTTCAGTTACAGAGCAGCACCTCTGTGTGTGTGTGTGTGTGTGTGCATACTTTGACGTCAACCCTGCTTTTTAGGAACATTACGCATTATTACCCTTTTTTAACTGCTTAAGTTTTCAACCCTTCTACTCAGTTTCTTTTTTTATGTATTGCTTATTGATTTTGCAATTAAGTTGTTTTTAAAAAAGTGTGGGATGGGATGGGATGGGGTTCCGGGTGTCATGACATCATGACTCCAGCAGACAGCAGCCTGTTCGTGCTGCTGAGGTCAAAGAAAGAACTTGACTCAAACAGTCAAAGTAAGTATAAGAGGGGGACAGCAGGGACTTTCCCAGCCCTGACACACATACACACACCCACAGACAGGAGTCAGTGTGTGTGTGTGTGTGTGTGTGTGTGTGTGTCAGAGAGTGTGTGTGTGTGTGTGTGTGTGTGTGTGTGTGTGTGATAGCAGATAGCAGTTCTCCATGACGCCGCCTCCAGACGACAGCGGCATGTGACTCTGCTTCATCTCAGTAACACACACTCCAGGGAGACACATACACACACACATGAACTAAACCTGACAACAACAACAAATGAACACTACACTACCTCCAACAAGGGAGGGAGGGAGAGAGGGAGGGAAGAAAAGCGGGAAGGAGAGAAAACACAGTGAAAAGGGGGGTGATGGAGACGGTGGGTGAGGAAGGGGGAGAAGTTTGAAGGTGAAGCGATGGAGGGAAAAAGAGGGAAAATATAAAGGGAGAAAAGAAAAGAAAGAAAAAGGAGGTTGAGGAGCTGTGTTGAGTTGATTTGAAGTTACTGGTTAGTTAACTGTATTATTTCCCCTACACAGTAAATAAACCAAACAAGTTACCCATAATATTCTGGTCAAATGGAAATCTAATTATTTCACAAAAGACTACAGCAGCAATGGAGTTTTCAGAAAATGTGAGATGAAAAAGGAGGTAGAAAATAAAGAAGGAGTTAGGGATCAAGAGAGGAGAAGGGCAAGGAGGGAAGGGTAGGGAGGAAAGGATGAGGAAAGTAAAATGGAGGTGGTAGGAAGAAGGAAAGGATGTAGAGAACAAGAGAGGAGGTAAGGGAATGAAAGAAGAGGTAGTGAAGGAAAATGAAGGGATGGAGAGAGGATTTAGGTAAAATTGCAGAGGTAGTAAATGAGAGAAAGAGACAAGATGAGGAAAAGGGGGAAGGAGGTAGGGAAGGAAGGGAGAAATGAGGTGAGAAATGTGGGAAGGTGTAGAAAAACAGAAGGAGGGAGAGGTAGAAGGAGAAAGAAAGGTACTGTAGGAGGTAGGGAATAACAAAAGGTGGGAAGGATGTCTGGAAGGAAGGAAGAAAACAAGGCAGAGTACGAAGGTGGTGTTACTGTAGGAAAAATGGAAGGAGGTATGGAAGGAAAGGAGAGGAGAGGTTGAGAAGGAAGACAGGAAGTAGGGAAAGAGGTGGGGAAATAAAGAGAAGGAGGGAAGGAAGGCAGGAGGTAGGGAATGAGAGTGGAGGAAAGGAATAAAGGAGGTATGTAGAGGAAGTAAGGAGAAAGTGAAAGTGGTAGGGAAGGAAGGAAGGAGGGAGAGAGGAGAAGAATTTTCCAGCAAGTATCTGACCAATGAGATCATTTGTGTCCTGTTGACACACAGCTGACGCTCCCTGTGTCAGGTGTTTCTGGGAAATCCTGTGACCCTCCATGTGTGTGTGTGTGTGTGTGTGTGTGTTGCGTAACGTGCACTGGGCATGTGTGTCCATCACTGACTGATGGGAATCTGTTGCTGGTTGCGTTGTGCTCATGTTTGTGTGTAATGGAAGAGGGTGGCGGCTTTGTTGTGACCTCGAGTCAAAAGAGTTACACACACAGAACGTAAAAGTGAGTTTCTGTGTGAGTGTGTGACTGAAATGTCTGAAGTCAACATCATATCTCCGTACAGAAACAGCCTGGAGTACTGGCATCTTTGTGTGGGTGTGTGTTTACACTATATTGTACTAGTAATGGTTTTACTGGAATTCATCAACGTGGATTTCCCATGCATTTTTGTGTGTTTCTATGTTCGCTGAAATCTTTTCATTAGACCCCAGATGCATTCTTGTTTGAAGGTTTTAGGGGTGCAACGATAAATTGTGGAAAAATATATTGTGACACAAAAATGTGACAAAATGCAGCATCTAAAATCAATCTTAAAGGGTCAGTTTTCTCAGTTACCTCTAGGGGTATCTAGCAGTGCAGATATTTTTATCTGCTTAGATTTCTGCCTCCATCCCAATACAATGGAGGTAAATGAAATTTAGATTTGAAAAACAACTTCTTCTCTGTTCTGTAAGGGGCAGTTCACATGTAGCGTTTTTAGAGCGTGGAAAACGCCAGCCGTGCCGCTTTTATCTAAGGTGCTTGGGAGGTTGCACGTCTGCTGTTACTAAGCAAACAAAACCTAAGCACTGTGATGATGAAGTTGCGGTAATTTAACAGTAAGCATCACTGACTAAACGATGATAAATGCATTTCCAGCACGCTAAATACCTCACAGTAGCTTTCCTGCTCGATTTCTCTGTGTCAGTTTGGCTGAACTTTCAAATGGATGTTGTGAAGTCCTCGGACGGAAGCAAATAAAATATTCGGTGGAACAAATCGCAAAGCTCTGGGTAGTCCTGAACTAAAATGATTAATTTGTCCTCCATATATTTACCATAGACTGATGTTTAGGGAAGAAAGAAAAGATACCTGCCGGCTGTGATTCATGTGGTTGCTTGCGTGTCACTCCCGCGTTTGAGCACACCTGTTGCACGTCTACATTGACAACAATGTATTTGAGGGCGCAAAAAACGCGGCATGTGAATGGCTCCTAACAGTGTCCTGTTGCACTGGGTAATCCACGAACCTCACTGTGAACAATTTTCTTTTGGGATTTCTTCCTACAGAAGAAATAGTCCCTATAAGAACCATTAACAGTGAGGTTATGTGGATTGTCCAGAGGAACTGGGGCACTAAGAGAGGTTGATGTTGACATTTATTTGTTGTGAATATCACTAACAAAATCCCATTCACCTCCATTTTATTGTCGTGGAGACAGAAATCTCAGAGACAAGAGATATCAAAATAAAACCTAAACCATCAACATGGATAGATACCACTAGCGCTAAGAAATGTGCTGGGTTTTCTGGGGGGGAATTTGCGCGAACTGACCCTTTAAAGAAAATGTTCTTTTCCAAAACTCTCAAATACATAAATGACATCAGGAGGACATTCTCAACTAGTCATATCCGCTTCATTTTTTCATATAAGTGATTGTAGTATTTGTACTTTACACTAAAAACTATAAGAAAAAGTATTGAACTAAACTACTAAAATAAAGAGAATTAAAAATCAGTTAGTTTTCATTCTAACTTAGTTAACAAATACTCTATTGAACCGTCGTTATGGTAACCTCTCTCTTGTTGAACCGTGATATGGTTGTATCATAATACTGTTTGTGTGTGTGTGATGTTTACACTGAGTCTGCATGAATGCACTCCTATTCTGAGAGTGTCAGTGAGTCACAGAGACACGTTGATGTATCTGTGGCTTTATGTACATATGCTGAGTGTTTGTATGTACTTTTTTGGTACCCTTTACATGTGCTCTTCTCTATGTATGAGTGTATACGTGTGTGTGTGTGTGATGTCTCCTATTACGCGAGGCTGGGCGTGGGAATGTGTGGAATGCCGGGTGACGTCAATGGTGACATTCCCGGAGCCCTGAGTCCCTGTGCAACAGCTGAGAACGACAGATCCAAGAGAGGAGGAGGAGGAGGACGGGGAGAAAGGAGAAGGGGAGGAAGGGAGGAGAGAGTAGAAGAGTGAAGAAGAGATGAGGGGAGGGCAGCATAGAAAAGGAGAAGATAGGAGACAAAGGTCCAGAAAGAAAGGGAAGTGGAAGAGATGAAGGACAGAGGGGAGGAAGAAGTGGGGAGGAGAAGGAGAAGACATTAAAGATAGAGGAAAGAGAGGGCAGGATGAAAGGAGACAGCTAGAGGAGAGGAAGAAATATGGACAGGAAACGGCGAAGAAGAAAGAAAGGGAACACAGAAATTAGGATGAGAGCAGAAATAAAATGAGAGGAAAAAGAGAATGGGAAGAAAGAAGAGAGACATTGGTAGAGTAGAAGAAGAAGAAGAAAGGAGTGTGGAAGGTAAGGAGCAAAGGACAAAGAGGAGGCAGAGAGAGATAAGAGATAAAGGAGACAGAGAGTGGAGGAGAATGGAATGAGGGGAGCAGGCAGCCAGGAGGATCAGATCACCTGAGCTGCGTTTTGGGATGAAGAGGTTTCAACACACGAAGGAGTCGTGACTTCGTTACAGCGAGCTGCAGAGATCCTGACAGTAACATTCAACCATCTACTGTCCAACAGTCACCTCCATCATGAAATATCTGCTCAAGAACAACAACTCCTCAGTCAGTCAGCGAAGACAAAAGCTCAAAAGTCACAATGCAGCCAAAGATTCTTGATCCACAGGAGGGAGCTACGTTATAACTCTTAACTATAACTTTAAAGTCAATTCTACATTGAGATGGAACAAGTCACAAGACATCCCACTTCTTTTGCTTTCGGCTGCTCCCGTTAGGGGTCGCCACAGCAGATCATCTGAGATCTGATTTTATGATTCACATATTTGATTTGGTATAGGTTTTATGCCAGATGCCTTTCCTGATGTAACTCCCAAACTCCACAAAGAAAGGCCCTGCCCAGACCGGGGATCTAACTCAGGACTCAGGAGACATTCAAGTACAATACAATATTTCCAATTTAGTTAGCAAGGTTCGACTGATGTGTGGATAGTCCGCAAGTTTACTAAGGGAAACGGCTTAACATCATCCGCTTTGAAGGGGCATGCTACACCTACTAGTAGGTTCAGAAGGCCATTATCATCTATTCACATGGTTGAACACTGATACAAATACAAGGCGCCGCCGCTGACCCCTAGTAGCCGTAGTAATTATGACGGGAGCAAAAGAGGAAGTCAGATGACGTAGTACACAGAGCGACAAAGTCAGCGCGAGGAGGAGGTTGGGGTGGATGGATGGGTCAAACAAACACAGGACTTTCTCTCAGGAGACCACTGTTCGTGTCCCGTGTGAAACCAAAAGTCAGCATTGATTTATTTTACTGTACTTTTGTTACACAAGTTACGTAACAAGCGCACTTATTTTAGCCCAAACCACAATCTTGTCCTAAACTTAACCAAGTCGTTTTGTTCCCTAAATTTAAAGTTGTTTTGTTTCAATTAACAACGTTGCACTTTCACAATGTGGTAGGTGCAGTTGGGCCCGTATGAAGCATTAGAATGGTAATGATAACCACTGAAAACGCCCATTCAAATGGCGGATAACATTTGAAATGGGTGCCGGCTGCTGAAAGCCAATAATAGTTTTTTAAAATGAAACCTGCTGGGATTATTTGGAATGCAAAATAGATGAGTTATTCAACACTTCACAGTAAACTACTTTTTAAACCTGCAAGAATAAATATCTCAGATGATATTTGGGGAATGGCTGCATATGTTGGCCTGTTGGAACTGAAAGCTCTAAATATATTTTACCAAGGTTACAATCTAGCTGCCATCAAAACAATGTTTACACTGTGAAAACCTGCAGCAAGATGTTAGTTCAAGTCGTCAACTAACGCTGAGAGTAACAACTAGTAACATCACGATAAGGCTAGGACTTTTAATATGAGAGTTTTTGAAACACCGATTTATTGCAGGAATTAGGAATACAACCACTTAAAAACTCATTAAAGGAAGTTGGATTTTAACAGTTTCAGCTTCAGAATATGAAAAACAGGTTCATGACGCATTTTCTCAATCACAGACAAGATCGACACAGATAGCTGGAACCCTCACACAACAAATAAACTCACTTTATATTTACTTTTCTATTTATACTTTATACTCTGATTGTAATACGATATGTTCCAAAAGTAGTGGTTTGATCTTGTGATATTACACTGCACTTCCTCTTATTGAATTACCACACAAAACTGGTCGCTCGACAACACTCGTGCATTGATCGGGGCCAACTCTTAAGAGCACCATTTCAGAGAACACATATATTCTTTCATTAATAGCCTTGAAACACTAATAGCGATATTGAAACTAGGCTTTGGCGTATATTCCTCTGATGCAGTGCAGTTAATATAAATGTATTGATTTCTTTTGGCCCACCTTACCCTGAGACAATATGTTTATCAAGTGAATATAGAAAGAAGAAAAAAACACCTTCCCACCATATCTCGAACAACAGGCTGGCTGGCAGTCTCTGTCCTGGCTAATGGGATTTAAGGGGAGAGCTCTGGCCAGCGTCAAAGTCACCTCTGAGGAGAGTCCTGTGCCAAGACAAGGGACAGTTGGACGAGGGGGGGTGAGGGGTGGGGCGGTAGATTATTCCAGAGAGAAGATGAGGGGGAACAGCTGAGAGAGACAGGATGAAAGGGGGAGGGAGGGGGGGAGTAGTGGGTGAAGACGGGAAAGAGTAAAGCAGAGGAGCGTTGTGCTGTCAGGATCCCAGGGTTTTTTAATTTGGTACCATCGTTTCAGTAAAACTCTCACATTACTGACTGTAATATTTGGCCCTTGGCACTACTTCAACCAGCTGGTTTCCAGTTCGAGACGTGACTAACTGTTTAAAGTTTTGCCTGGTTCCAGACCTCTGAATCACCACCCACATCTCTGTGTTTGTTCCAATCATTCAAATAGGTCTGGTGTTGTGGTCGCTGACGGCTGTTTCCCCATGGATCAATCACAGCGTTGTGGGCAGGATTAAGAATGGTGATGTCATCCAGCCCGTTCTCATTTCCTGGGTGTCAAATACCGACTCTTTGTCAAGGCCATCGGCGTTCGATACTGCCGCACAAGGCACCCTTTAGTGGCGGTAGTAGACGCAACGGGCTTTCCATTAACTGTAATGTAAACCCATCCACGGAAATAGTAAACACACAGGGAAAGTGCTGTGGTGACGTAGTTTAAAGAGTGAAAGAGACACATCGGGCGGGCAGGAGGGGAAGTGGATGGGTCCAACAAACACAAGGCCTGCTCTTTAATTCGCTCTGAGAGCGACACAGCTGGACACACACACACACACACACGTGTGGAGCTTGCCGTGGCGCATCCTGTCTGAACAGTCCAATTGGTTAACATGGACGACAAAGCTTATTTTCGGCCAATTTATAACCAATTGGGCGAGTTAAAATAACCTTTAGACAGTAAATGAACCCATAGACTGACATACGTAACCCGTCAAAAATATTCTCGTTGGTTAACCGCTTATCGGGTAACCATTGACATCCCTATTCCTAATGGAGATTTGTCCACAGTGAGGACCGGGAACATTTGTCTCTGGAAACACTCGGTTGCGTTTTGATGTTGCTTTAAATGTCATTTGTCAACACACAGAGCAAGACATGCACTGAATACAGTCAGATATCTCCAAATCTCAGCACATTAAACCAAAACTATCTGCATGGCTACATACCAATAGGATTAAGTGGGAAAATGTGCAGCCCGTTTTCACGAAAACCGTATGAATGCCACGATAATGCGCAAAGCATTTAGTGTGCAATAAGAACGCCTTTCTTGCATTTGGCGTGTCATTTGTACGCCATGTAGTCAGTACTGACTGCAAAGTAAACAATCAGCGTAAATATGCTACGTGAGAAAAACTGCTTATGGCTGGCGGATGGGGAGGTGAATGGTTCCAACAAACACACAACTTTTAACCGGGAAACCTGTGTTTTGTTTTGTACGTTGTGTTGTTTTTTTGGCGTGTTTTCTGTACTTATGTTTCGTCATTTCCCACATATTTTATTTACTTTCCGTACTTATTTTAAGACCAACGCTCATGTATTTCCGAAACCTAAGTGAGTGGTTTTGTTGCCTAAACATAACTGCGGCCATTACCATAGTTTTGTTGCGTGGCGTACAGATGACACTCAAGAAGCTTAAAATGCGTACTCATGACACGGGGAATGTCCGTGTAATGTTGTGCTATTTATATGCTTTCCCATGAGAACGGGTTGTACTGACCTTTTAATGTTTACACAACCTGAAGGTGACGTTGACGTAAGATAACTGAACTATAACTAAAGTCAGGAATTAATTTGTTCTTCTGCAGTCATGTTGGAATCAAACAAAAATTTCAGAGTAAAGTCATCTTGAAATAACATTCTAGTCAAAAAGAAAACCGATGACAAGCGCTTCATTTAGTCGAGCAAGTCTTGAACTGGATTTCATGGGTTGGCTGAAATGGTGACAGGAACGAAGTGCTGAGCTCACTTTCAGGCATTTGTTGTCACATACCAGCTGGCAGACACCAGACCAGGTCAGGAACATTTAAGATACTCAACTTAGTTCTGGTGTCTGAGTCTCATTTCTGGAATAATCACCAACACAAAAGCAGCTGTGGAGCTTCAAAAGAGTTTTTATGTAACTTTCAGTTCCATTTCTTCCTCCTGTTTCTCTCTTACAACCTGAAGCTCATTCTGTTCTTTGGACTGTTTACAAGTAGCTTGTACCGCGACCCTCAGCTGTCGCCAGTCAACAGGTGTTTTCGTGCTTGTGTGCACGTCCGTGTGTTTGAGTCAGTGTGTGAGTTCTGCACATGTGACCGCCTGTTGCCACACATAAAATATTCTGCGTCGTTCTTTCTGTAAACCAGACTCAAGTCAGATTCGTTCCGTTTTAGAAAGTCCAGCTAAAATACAGACAGCAGAACGAGGCAGGATGTGTGTGTGTGTGTGTGTGTGTGTGTGTGTGTGTGTGTGTGTGTGTGTACGTGTGCGTGTATCAGTGCAAACTCAATTGTTCTAAAAAAATGTTGAGCAAGGAACAAAAGAAAAAGACTACTTACGGACTGGACTCGGGCACGCTCCATTTGAATTCCCCAGATCTCCCAACAGAGCACCTACAACAGAAGAACAACCACAACCATCAAATATAATAACACCATTCATTTTTATTAAATATCAAACAGTTAATCTGAACAGCACTAATCTAAAATGCTGAATATCCCATTTTGAAAAATATCATTGAATCAAGTATGTCATTAAAAAGGTGCTTCTGCTATCACTTCACCCTGTGAAGGACCATAATTGGTATCAATTCTACATTACCAGTTAATTTCTAAGTGCTGGTTTCACCAGTTCTCAATGGTACTTATCTCACATTGGGAGGGAAAGAAATCCTCACACAACTGAGAAAAAAAAGGATTTAAATTGCCACCTAAAAAGATTGTTTAAAATGCATGATTTTTATTGACAGTAACAGTAAAAATAACTGCCAATCAACTAAATGTGTGACTATATTGAGTTAATCAATGTAAAGTAATGTCACACACTTCCATTTTTTCTCTTGTTCGTATCGTTAAAGTTAAAAGCTTCCTAATTTACATCAAGAAGAATGAGATCAAAGAATAAGTAAAACATGCTTCAACATTTCAACTGGTATTCAAAAATATTGTTGGGATTATACGTTTCTGCAAACCAGGGATACGTTGAATGTCAACGGTTTTGCATACGGTCAGATTAACTGACGTAGTATAAAGAGCGAAAAGAGGCACACCGGGCGGGTGGGAGGGGAGGTGGATGGGTCCAACAAATACAAGGCTTTATTCCAGGAGACCGCTGTTCGTGTCCCGTTTTCAAAACGTTCAGTGTAATTTTCAGCCCAACCATGTAGTTCTTTCCTAAACCTAACTATAGTGGTTTTGTAATCCTAAAGTGATGCCACTGTGCGTTTCTGCAAGCGTGACAAGGCTGATATGAAACGTATTCATGAAACGTATCCCGTCGTTTGCAGAAACGTACAATCCCAAATTTTTTTCTGCCGACTGGGTTGACATGTATAGGTGCAAATTAGCTGATGAGCTAAACCCACTACATTCACACTGGCATTTTTTTGAAGCTGCACTAATCAACAGAGCTGGGATGATACACCTATCTCCCGATTCGATACTATCACGATACTTGGGTGCAATTTTTGTTAACTTTTTTAACACTAGACCACGGGAAAAAGTTGAATCAAATACTTCTAGGGACTTTTACTTTGGAAAATATCTAAATTAATACTGTAAAAATGTTTGATTTTCAGCATGTATGTAGTCTGAGATGCCCTGGAGTCAAATAGATCAGTCATTGTCAAGCATCATTTATTACATTTTTTCCAGTAACCCAAAAATCCAAAAATAAAGACATTTCCTTCACAAATTAGTGGTATTTTTCTTTTAATTTATAAGGGACATGTAATGTTTTATTCTTCTGGTGAATATAATCCAATCAGTCTTATTTCCATATATGCATTTTGTATATACGTACAGTTCCTTTTGTTAACACCTTATTTGGAAAACCAGACGTAGTCACGTGTATACTTCCGCTAACTTCGCCAAGTCCGTCTCTAGCTCTCCCGTCGGCTCCATTATCTTTATACATCCATAGTCAGCTCCATCAGGGCCGTTTGAATGCATTTAACATAAATGTCAGTATATGGGTGCTCTACAGTTGTAGCGTCGGACGATTTGACCACGGAGATGAGAGTGACGTCTGGCGATAACGTTACCGTTACGAGTTAGCATGCAGCTTTAGCCATGATGTCTAGCTCTGCTTTTCCTGGAAATGTGTGAAACCCAAAGTGTTTCCATACCATACTACGTTGGATTTAACATGTGAGGATGCAGGTTGTATCCACGTGGACCCTCCGCCGTTTTCTACTTTCTTGTTTTGGCTCGCTGCAGCTGGCTGCAGTTTGTTTATGTGAAGGATACGGAACGAATATTTTATCTCGTTACTCAGACTACAACACTAAAAGCGGTAACTTCCTTCCATCTCTGCATAGATTCAAATGAAGCAAATATATTGATTCTGGCATTAAAAAAATCGATTTCAAAATAGTAAAAAAAAAAAGAAAATCGCGATACATAGATGAATCAATTTTTTTTCCCATCCCTACTAATCAATATTTTTTTTATAATAACAGTGGATTAATGTGCAATGTAAAAGGAGGGGTTGCAGTGACATCACCCGACTGCAGCATTTTAGTATCTTCCAGTTCATTGTTTTGCTTCACCATAACGTTTCGGTTCAGTCAATGTTGTGTTTACAGCTTGTTCCGCTGCTCCCAAACAGCCAAAAATACATAAAAATCTATTGCTACTGCTTTAAAGATGTCAAAGTAGATTAATGTGCTCTGGCCCTAAACAGCAGACAATATTTCAATACAGCACAATGTGTCTTTATACTTTTATCTTAATGCTAGGAAACGTTTTTCTTCCAAATGGCAGACAACATTCTTCTGCACTGACACTTATTTTCCCTGTTGTGGCACAGATTCAGTTTTTGGCTCAAACTCTCTTTAGAAAGGCAGAAACTGGAGGTCATTAGGGGTGACTGAAAAATATCTGGCTGGATGTACGCATGGAAAAACACCAATAAACAAACATGATGAACCCAATACATCTCTGGTACTCTGGTAATGTGGGATGCATAGCAGGGTACAGCAGAGTATATTGAGGTTATGAGGAGGAGGAAGAGGAGAAGGGGGGGGCGTCCATTACTGCTATGTGAAACCCTTTTGCCTCGGAGAACGGCATGTTATGAAAGATGCTGTAATGCATTTGTTGCGCGTTACATCACCTAATTCTGACTTACAATGAGATTACGCTGGTCGGAACAAAGCTTGATAAGTAACCTTGTCTGAGACGCAAAAATGGGGCACAAATCCTTTTAGTCAGAGGGTGAAGGATTGGTTTGCCACACAGCAGGCAGTGGGTGCACACAGGAGTGTACCAGCCTCAGTCGAGGAAATGATGGATCTCTGTCATTATAAGGCGGTGTGCACTTATCAGACTGACAGGTAACCGAGCATGGAGACTGGACATCAATACACTGACACACACTTACTGCTTTGGTCATTTTGCTTGCTTGTCGACTCAGAATATAAACTGTGCTTCTGCATTCAGAGGGTAGAAAAATAAGTAACTATGTCACCATGACAACCATGTCTATAAATGTGGCTAAAATCATTCAGACTGAGAAATCAATAAGAGTAAACTTATAATTATCTAATTAGAATAAGATTCTCTAAACTGTGTATTTTTTTAATTCATTTCTTTTTTAAATCCAATTGGGTACAATTACATTTGAAGTACATCTCAATCTTTTGTGAAATTGAAATGGCAATGGGGAAATGTAGACCTTATTCAGCCTGATGTTTACATTATTTTGTCTACCTTCGAACGTCATATGCTATAATCTGTTTGCCAACTGTTTACTGATAATACTGTCTAACAAGATCAGTACCTTAATGTTAATTATCTTTATGTCTTCTATGGAAGAGATGAATACAGAAAATCAACGGAGAAGTCAAATTCAAATTAAAGGTGCATGTGTGTATAGTGTGAGTGTGTAGCATCTAGATCTAGAAGGTAGTATCTAGAAGTGAGGTGAGGAGATGGTAAACAACTGAAGCCTCTCCCGTGTGCCCAGCGTGTTGGAGAGCTACGGTGGTCGACGTGAAAACGTGAATGTCCCTCTCTAGAGCCCTCTGGAGCCGAGCCAGTGTGTGTGTACGAGGGAAGTGAGTGGTGAAGCAAGAGATAGAGAGCAGCGGCGAAGGGAGTGAGTAGCATTATTGACTCCGGCCCAAGCAGGAAAAGTTAACAGAGTTTGGTTCGTCCGTTCTGGGCTACTGTAGAAACATGGCGGTGCAACATGGCGGACTCGCTCCCTTTGTAGATATAACCAGCTCATTCTAAGGTAACAAAACTGGTTCACTACTGGTTCTTTAAAGGATACGTGTAAAGTATTTTTTTCAAGTTTTAAAACAATACTGGCTGGTCTCATACACTGTTCGTAGCTATAGCTACGAAAGTAATGCACTGTAATTTGTGTATATCCAACAAAATCAATTATTGTGTAATTCAAGTAATCGTGAATTCAGTAATAGCAACAGTTCATGAGAACAGCCTGACTGGAGGAACAATTAAAGCCATCATCAATGTACATACAGGCATGTGAGTATTGTTTTAAGGCAGGCTTGAAAATCTATGAACCCATCCTTTAAATCATTAATCTAAACAGAAATCTGACTTTCTTCATTTTTAAAAATTTGTCTCCATTTTTTCTGTTTCTGCACTGCAACATAACACCTGTCAATCAAACAGTGTGGGCGGCACTCTGAAGTCTTTTTCCTTCAAATTTTCTTTTGTAGAAGTTTGAGTTTTTGTCAGAGGGGCTTTTTTTCTTCTTCAATTTATGTCAAACTGCCGCTGCTTCTTTCAGAAACTCATCAGCTGCTGAGCATCAGAGGATTTTTCAAGGAGAGAGCTACCAGATCACTTGGCATTTAAAACAGCAAATGGATAAAGCTGTAATATTCTGGTCGGATCAATCAGCAGCTGAGTGTTCAAACTGGATGTTTATTAACATGAAAATGATTGATTTACAGAAACAGTCCAGCTGTGTTTCAGCCCGTCTCTTACCTGCGCTGGCTGGTCGCTGTGGTAACCCTGGCGACACGGTGTTCCTCTGCAGAGCTGGTTGCTGTGGCGACAGGAGGCGGGGGTCTGTGAGGGTGGAGGTGACAAAGGAGGTGGTGGTGACCAGAGCGCCGCCGGGGTTGTTACTGAACTGGAGGGCTGCCGCCGCGTTCTGATTGGATACTGGCACGGTGACTGGCATGGAGAAGGTGGGCTGTGGGACTGTGGACTGGTGGAGAGATAGGAAGAAGGCGGGGCTTAGACCTCCCCACATAAACACAAAGATATATACATGTATACATTAATGGACAGGTGATCAGTTAGTGATCTGAAGCAGAGCCACCGAGCCCGCAGGTGAAACACACAGCATCACCAATCACGACCAGAAGAGTGTTTCCAAAACAGATGACATTTTACACAACGAGATACACTTACTCTAATGTTCCGATAAAATATCCTGGTGCTACAACTGCAAAAATATATAATTAGCACTGTAAAAATTTCCCAACTTATCTGATCATTTTTGTCTATTAATTTGTCCTAAAAAATCTGCCACTGAGGTCTGTTTCAATCACAAATTAATGATTGAAGAATTTTGTGGAATTTTAATTTTTCCTGACTCTGGTGCAGCATGATCTTAATTTTAAAGATTTTAATACATTTATCAATAAAAAAAAAAAAAAACTAAATTAAAATTCCCTCCAATATCGCAAATCATGTAATATCAGTCAAAATTATAGCAATTAGATTTTTTTTTCAAAATTGTTTAGCCCTATAAGACTTTTTAATGCATTCAGATATTTAAGTTTAATTTTAAATGACTTTTATTAATACTTTTATTATTAAATAAAACCTTGCGCTGTAAAAATCGCCAGCTTATCGAGTAATTTCTGTTAATAAAGGAAGACGTTTAACATGCTTCATGCGCCTCACAAGGAATTGCAGTGCAGTGCTTTCAGAATAACACAATCCCGTATTCCGGAGAGACTTCAGAGATTTGATCCAAAGAATACTGGAAAACATGGATTTAAGGTAAAAAACTTTATTAGAGATAAAAACGCACTAGGCATTAAAACGTTAGTCCTCCAACAAAGTTTGATGCCTCAAATCCATGTGCTCCAGTTTACTTTTTACTCCAGATACATAATTTCTGTTAATATTTGAGTTCTAAAAACCTGTTTCAAGAATTTTCTAGAAGTGTGAGAGTCACTGCACAAGAATAAAACAACAAAAACTCATTTTTAGAAAACACTTGATTTGACAAGTTGATTTGCATTGGAAATAGGTTCAACGATTTTATTCTGCCCTGACAGATATTCAACAAAATTAAAAGGATTTTCTTCAAAACGTACAAAGAGTGTTTTGGAAATGAACTCTTCAAGCAAACACACATCAAATCTCTCTCTCTCTCTCTCTCTCTCTCTCTCTGTCTCTCTCTGTCTCTCTCTCACAAACACACACACACACACACACACACACACACACACACACACACACACACACACACACACACACACACACACACACACACACACACACACACACACACACACACACACACTGGCTCAGTTTTAGCATGCAAGGTGACTTGGTGGAAAGGCCAAAAAGCTGTGTCGCCTTTCACATCTCATGCCAGGTTAAAACTCTTGTCGCAGCAGTGGGTTATTGCGTCGGGTTATTGATGACATTCCAGCTACATCCCACCACCCCCACTGACACGTACTCATCACAGGGAGCGTTAGGTGTGTGTGAGATCGCCCTCCATGTTAAACACTTGCACCTTAACATTTTCTGCTACGACAAGACCTAATGCCTCATTGAACACCCGGAATTTCTCCAGAGGAAACTACTACTTTTTACTCCTCTTTTATTTTGTTAACTGGGCTACCTCGTCACCTGAGTCGACCTCTGAAAGTAGATGACCAGACAGCCAAGGGTCCTGGAAAAATCAAGGGCAAGGACGTCGGGTTGTCCAGCCATCCGACCCATTTCACCCTGTTCCAACTCAATCTGAAAGAAGGACTTCTATATATAGAATATGGGCCAGTGCTGCACTGTACTGTACTCAAAGTGCCTGGGACCCAGTTTAACGCAGAGGAGGACGAGGGCACCTTCCTACCCTTGATCTCTGCCTCTTCTCCTTCGCCAATGTTTCGTAACTTTTGTTTTTTTTTGGAGGGGGAGAGGAGAGAACAAAAAAAGTGAAAAGTTGAGTGTAAAATATGTCAGCTATCCTATCTTTGTTAACACTTTATTTTAAAGATGCAACATTTTCTGAATCATTTCCTCACAATTTAAGGAGCTTTGTAATGTGGTCTGAATTGTGAGGAAATTAGGAATATCCTCAAAGCACACCTAATTTAAAACCATTTATTATTTATTTATTATTGTATTATTACTTTGCTCTCCATATATGTAGAATAGTACTCTTATCCATGGACAAATTTCACATTTTTGCATGTTCAGTTGACCTGCTTTGCTCTGAGTAAAAGACACTAGCAATTTGAATTAATTAAATGGAATTGCACTTAACACTGTCTCTATTTTCCTTAAAACAAGTACAAAACCACACAGTTATATCCAGAAAATGTCTTCGAAATTATTACAAAATTTTAGTAGTTTAAAATGAGGTACTACTCTATCTTTTATGACATTTTTTGCTGGAGTTTACAACCAAAGAAATCCCTGACTCCTCCAACTCTCTGAGATCTATAATTCACCCATCGGAGCTTAGAGAGGAAGTTTGCAAAGGAGAGCGTACAGACGGAGCTGTACAGTAAGTGGTGACCAGGGCGGGTAAAGATAGCAGCTAACAGCACTGCACCACTGCACACTGGCCAAGCAGAGGGTAAAGGGAGGGGGTGGATAAATGGAGGGATGGATGAGGGGGTGAAGGGTTAGTGCAAAGGGGACGGAGGTGTGTAAACATGGAGCATACAACACTAGAGAAGATTTATCGTCACGGGGCTGAGGGGGGGGAAGTGAACACATTTCACTATTTAGCTGTTTATCCAGAGCGACTGACAAACAGGACAGGACGCATTGTCTTTGCTCAATGACATTCAAGGGAGTCAAACCTGTCACCTTTTATTTAGACGGCTCTCCGACCTCAAGACAAACTATTATGTTAGAATATTTTAAAATAAATATATCTGCAGATATATTGGTTAATGGAAATTCTGAATGAATAAATAGATGAGTAATACATATTAGCATCCAGGGCGATAGCTTGGACAGTGAAGTCATGTCCTCAGTAAATTTGTGAGGTTTATAATGACGTGAAGAATTTGAAGAATTTACATTTTACAGTTACACACATAATACACGTGTTGGGCCAATTCTAACATCTTTACTAAATGTGACTATTTATAGGAAAAAACTATGTAGATGAAATGAAAGTAAAATGAATTCAGTATTAATAGCACCAGGATGTAAAGTAAGATAACAATTACAGAAATATATTTGCACAGTTAAATTAGTGAATAAAATGTGACATTTTGTGATTGATTTTAAATACTCAGAAAATTGTACAGAGTTTGGTTGGTGGCTAATCAAAACTTTCTTAGGTGTGTGGGGTTCTGCTGGGGGAATTTGGATTCATTACCTCAATTATTTCTATTTCTAATTATTTTATGCTCCCATCAATCTAATTAGGGCTGCAACTAACGATTATTTTCATTGTCGATTAATATGTTGACTATTTTCTTGATTAATTGATCAGTTGTTTGGTTGATAAAATGTCAGAAAATGGTGAAAAATGTCAATCAGTGTTTCCCAAAGCCCGAGATGATGTCCTCAAATGTCTTGTTTTGTCCACAAATCAAAGATATTCAGTTTACTGTCATAGAGGAGTAAAGAAACCAGAAAATATTCACATTTAAGAAGCTGGAATAAAAGAAGTTTGACTTTTTTTCTAAAAGAAAGAGATTTAATGTTTGTCAACTTATTGATTAATCATAGCAGCTCTAAATCTAATTCTAATCAGTCTCTCCTTTACCCAACTTAGCTTTCTTCAGGCTCTTCTAATTTGGAGTGTTTTGGAGTAGAGACTTTTTATTGTACCAAAACTACAGCCATCTCAGTTTTCAGTCAGTAATGGCCATAATTAGTTCTCGGCCACTTCTCCACAGGACCTCCATGACGGTGCCAGCCTCTGGTTGCTAGGAGATCGGTGACATAACCACAAAACCTCTTCACTTCTTCTCTAAATATGAATTTTAAATGTGTCCTCCTCACCCTGCTCTGCACTGTGCTCCACTGAGCATTAATCCGTGTTTCTGGCAAATTACAAGTGAATTTACATCTACCCACTCCAACTCCATTTAACACTGATGCTCCTAATAACAGACAGGGGGGTTAATTGGGCACTGCCCGCCATCCGGCAGATTCAACACAGAGGCCGAGAGCCTTAGGAGAAGAAAACAAGAACCTGTTAGGTAAATAATTGACTTGGAGCTTTACCAGAGGCTCATGTGAGGAAGCTCGAGGCCTCTTCTGAGTGAAGAGAACAAAAAGAGGGGAGAGAAAGCTAACCTATTTTCCCTCAGAGGAGCTCTCTCAACAAGGGTGTGTTTCCTGGATGCAAGGGTAAATCAGAATGAATTTAACTCATGGCCTACTTTCCCTTTCCCTCCCTCTTGTCCTGGAAGCCTTTGAAAGTTGTTTTTTTTGCCCTTGTGCAACTTTACAATTGTCACATCCTATTTGTTTAGCAGCTGTGGATTTAAACACAAAGGCAACATTAGGGAAATGTTTGGTTGACCTTTAGACGTCGCTGCAGTTGACCAGTAAATTAAGTTTTAGTTGTTGCGTCCCCCTCATGTACCTCCATCACCTCCACTCCCTTCCAACTTTCCTAATATTTGAATAAAAAAGAGAGTGAATGACTCTCTGCTCAACGTCTAAGTAAAGTCTGATTCTAATGAAAACTGTTTAATCTGTTTAAACGTTTATGTTTCCGATGCTTTCATGGTGTGAAATTGACAAAATGAGCCTTTGGGTCACCCAGCACATAAAGGCAATGCCTTAGAGAGTCACCTCGACAAATAATAATATCAAGGTTGTTAACGTTCACTGATGAAAACATATTCCTACATTGCTGTTTTATTCTCCTCACAGGAAACATACAGTACTAAAAGTCTATTAAGGCAAATGGTACTGAGTAGGATGCTATTATATTCTACTGAGGTAACTTTATTCAGATATACTGATGGGTGGCGGGCAATAATGTAATATCAGAAAAATAATGAAATCTTTCAGCAATAATAATATGTGAATTACATAATGATGAGGGGGTTTTCCATGCGTGAAT
Organism: Sebastolobus alascanus; assembly: GCA_916701645.2. Taxonomy (NCBI): domain Eukaryota; kingdom Metazoa; phylum Chordata; class Actinopteri; order Perciformes; family Sebastidae; genus Sebastolobus; species Sebastolobus alascanus. Next base: position 320,354 of record CAKAOJ020000450.1, on the reverse strand, counting down.
CTGCACTGTAAAAGTTGTGATTTATCAGATCTGAAACAAATTGGAGAATTATTTTAGAATGAATTGAATGTATTACAGCACCATTGATCTCAACGTGAATGTTGGGAGTGCTTCGCATTTGATTTTGTCCCTCACAACTTGACCTGCTGTAATATGTGTACACCTTTACTATATATTGTAATCAAATGTTAGTTCTGAAGATTTAAGGGTTAATTAAGGGTAATATTTTAATAAACTTTGGATCTTGATTATTTTCTCGTGGTATTTTAAGTGACATAAAAGCTACTATGGGGAACTTTCATTTTGTGTTGATTTTGGCGGTCCCTGTGGACAAAAGTGATAGTGTTTCCGAGCACCAGAGTCCCTTTAGAAAAGCTCTCATTTTACTGCAGCAGGGTCTGACAGTCTGCCCCGTGCAGTTCTGGTTCTGGTTCTCCCGTGCCTCCCTTCCCTCCAGTGGGCCCTGCAATACGGATCTCGGTCTGTCTGCAGCGGGCAGGTCGCTGCTGGAGGCCCCGCTGGAGTCTGAGCTGAAGGAGTTTCTGGTGAACCTGCGTGCCGCAAATCTGATTTTGTGGGGAATCAGACCGGATGACAGGCATTAAGAATAATTATATAGAAATAGCCAATCTTCTCGCTTGTCTTGTCTTGTTTGCCTATGTAGGTCATATAGAGACATCAGTATTAAATAAAGACTGTTTCATAAGTTAAAAGTTCCACGTAGTAATATTAAATGCTTCAGTAATGCTGACAAAATGCCAGACTGTATTGGTTATTCATTGTGAAAGACAAAAAAGGGAAAAATAAATCAGAAGTGATTAACTGTGCAGCTCAGGCAACATTTTTTGTTTTATGTTTCACATTCACACTGAGGCTCTGCAGGAGACATTCAAGACGTTCAGCTCTTTGCTAAAGGGCACCACGGAGCTAGTGTTAAAGGAGGAAATCTATTTCTTATTCAATTTCTTCCCGACCCAGAATCTCAGAGCCGTGAACAGGATCAAACCGCAGACCCTCCGGTTAGAAAGCTCCATTTTTTCCTCGCTTTCACAGTGCCAGTGTAACAGGAACAGAAACGTTAGCTCGGGGCTCGTCTAGCCAAGTGTCCTGCCCGCTCTCCCTCGCCACTCTCTCCCTACCTCAGGAGGTATTTTAGTACAAGTAGGATTAAGCTTGTATATCCCGGCCCCTAGCTGTCATGCTGGGGATTATGATGCTAGGGGAGGAGTGGTGCGTGGTGATGTGTGCTTCCGTTTGCTGCCCTGTGAAAGGTGTGCTGGGCAAGCCTGGCAGGCTGAGAGACTGAGGGGCGGTGGGGGTGGGGGTGGGGGTGGGGGACGCTTCCCGCTAGCGGCGTTCGGATAGCATCCAATTGCAGAGCGCCAAGAGCTGCGGCTCTCCAGGGGAGGTAGATTGAATTCTATTTCTTTGGAGAACTGAGAGGTGGCATCTTTATCTATTAGGCCTGCTCTGATTTATGTGAGAGGATGGCAGTTACTAATAACATTAAGAAAGTTTTTGTGGTAGCTATATTTTAAAGGAAAAGTCCAGTTTTCTTCCCTCCGCCTGAGTCGTATTTATCTAGTTTTGTTCATCATTGATCCACCGTATCATGAAGTGACAGTTCTTTCCTATGGATGACTGTACTCTGCAACGCATCGTAGTTCAAGCTGTTCTCACACACCGTTTATAGCTATACCTATGAAAAGTAAATGCACTGTAATTGATTTATATCCAACAAAATAAATTTGTATGTAATCCACGTAATTGTGAACCAGGACATTTTTAAAAGTGAAGGGAGGAAGTCGGGGTGGATGGGTGGATCAAAAAACACCGGACTTTCCAGGGAACCGGTGTTCGCACCCCATGTGAAACCAGAAGTCAACGTTGATTTATTTGTTACATGACAAATAAATCAACGTTGACTTCTGGCTGACTTAAGTACTTAAGTTACGCCACTTCCGAAGTTGTTTTAACCCAAACCACCATCGTTTCCCAATCCTAACTAAGTAGTTTCATTGCCTAAACCTAACCAAATTATTTCCTGTGAAGATGGAATTTTATTTTGAAAAGACTGTATGCATGTAACAAGCGGAAATTGACACAAGGTCACGTGTTGCTGGACATTCGTAGGTAAATGCACGAAAACTGAGGAATAAGAAGATATCACATGAACTGTTGAATGAGGATATATTGCGTAGATTATTTTAACGACAGGGCCTTCGAACTAAAATGGCCTACTCAACTCTGTCTGTCTGTCCTTCGATCTTCTCAACAACCATTTATCCGATCGACTTCACACTTGGCGGGTGCATTGCTGAGGACCCAAGGAAGTGAAGTGTCGAGTGTGAAGTTGAATACCGGAGGCCAAGCTATAGGCCAATTACGAACAAGTGTGCTTTGAACGGGCACTGCACAAGTTTTAAATATGACCACAATAACCAAAAGGTGAGCATCTTATCTATCGATGCATATGTTATATGTTCATATTCATGTCCCTTTTCATAGTACTAGCAGACCCTGAATGTTCCACAAGGTGCTTGTGTTCCACAGGCAGAGCAGCAGCTGGTAAAAGGTCAAACACAGATTTTGTTTACAACCTGTCTGTTTTGATTGTGTCTCCAGATCAGTTAAGAAATTAAGTTATTAAATGTTATGAAAATATGACCCAGGCTGTTAAAAACAACCTGACACAACCCTTCATACATGATGTTCCGGACTAACCGCTGTCTAACTCTACTGCAGCGCCTCAACATGACTACGTCCCATCCCAAGTGACCAATCAGAGGAGCAGGCAGACAGGAAGAGGGGCTGTAAATTGAGTGCTACTCATTAAAGTGACATTAATGGTATTATTGAGCACGGAGGAAAAAATGAATCACAGAGAAATTGGCACAGGAGCGGAGCGGTAAAAGGAGGTTGGCAGAGTGCCAGGCAGGAGGCAGAACCTGGATAATGTCAGGAGCACATCCAGCCGGAGGAGCAGGACTACACCGGGACTACAGTGACCTCAGTAATACTGTAAATGATGACCATTAGAAACTGTATTACCTGCATCAGCCCTGGTGCACATAGCAGCGTCTGCAATTGCACGCTTGTTTCTTTAGTGTTGCTAAGTATTACACAATTGGTACCGCCAGCTCAAAGGCATGCTCCGAACGTGTTGATTATTACCATAAAACATGATTTCCCCCTGCGATATCAGTTGCTATGCCAACTTTTGTGAAAGCTAGGGACCTAGTTAGCACTCCTCTCCCTCTATTGTTTATTCTTGTACATTACTGAACTTGCGGAGGCATCAGAAACAGTGTATTAAAGCCATAATACTCCTGAGGATGCTCTTCACTGTGATGACTGTAACTTCAGGTGAATAATCACAGTGAGGCATGCCCTATTTGGTGGTATACTGCTTTTTCTAAGGATTTCTCACTCACACAAAGTTAAACATAGCCCCTTTTTTTTTTTTTATTAAAACAAAATATGAAATCTGTCACGACACGTGGGCTATGTCACACGGTTTGCAGTGCACATAATACATTTTAAAAATTGTCTAGAAATGGACAACTTGCCTCAGAAAAATCGAGAAAAAGTGACTACTGATCTTTGAAAATGAATTGTTTATAAAACTGAGTCAATAAGATAAAGCTTAAAGGAACAGTGTGTAGCATTTCGGAGGATCTATCTATATTATCATAACTGTTTTCATTAGTGTATAATCACCTGTTACTAAGAATCGCTGTGTTTTTGTTAGCTTAGAATGAGCCCTTCATATCTACATAGCGAGCGGGTCCTCTTCAAAGAGTCCATTACTACTACTACTGTTGCTTTCTACAGTAGCCCAGAACAGACAAACCAAACACTGGCTCAGGACAGACCTTTCACGTTTTTACGTTACCTGAAGGCCACCGTAGTTCTCCGACACGCTTGTGAAACTCCGGTAACCTGAGCCACAGAGAGTAAAACCACGGTACCGCCAGCCGCCGTCTGACCTCCGTTGCTCCTTAGGTAGTATTATTATGGTAAGGATGGTCGCTAAGCGAGGCGAATGTTACCGCAGTCTTGGAGAGGGAGGAGTGAGCGGAAGGGTACTCAGGTGTTTGCAATCTGCAACCACACCACCAGATGCCACTAAATCCTACACACTGTCCATTTAATCGACTGAAAATTAATATGCAACTATTTTTATAATCGTCACTTTTCAAGTGAAACATGCTGAACAATTTACTTCCAGCGTCTAAAGTGTGAGGCTGCTTCTCTTCGTCCTGTATGATCGTAAACTGAATATCTTTGGTTTTTGGATAGTCGGTTGGAAGAAACAAGACATTTGAAGACGTCACCGTGGGCTCTAATATTCATCATTTTCTGACACTTTATAGACCAAACTATTAATTAACCATACGAGAAAATGATCTGCAGATTAATTGATAATGAACATAATCATTAGTTGCATCTCTAATTTTAAAAGTTTGCCCTTCTTGCTCAGTCACACACCGTCAGAGGGGATTGTGGGTAGTGATTTGGTGGGTGGGGGGAGGTGCTGGTGGTAAGAGGTGAAGTGGAGGAGGTAAAGGGGTTGGGAATGGTAAAGGCGAGTGCTCTGTGAGTAGTCAGGCCGCCATCAGCAGCCGGAAAACCTCCGGTTGTCTGGTCAGCGGCAGCAGCAGGAGGGGGCAGGGTTACACAGAGGAGGGGGGGACGGTACTCACTGACAGCCTATAGTTCTGCATCATTTTATCAAACTCCTCGTCAATTTTTTTGTATTTCTCCTCAGTGCGGGGGGTGAGGGAGAAGGGCTCCTCGGGGTCTGGGCTCTCAGAGTCCCGGTGCTCTTTCTTGTTCAGAGCCTTCGTTCCCCAAACAAAAGAAGAAGAGGGCAGACAGAGAGAAAGAGAGGTAGATAGAGAAAGAGAAGAGGAAGAGAAAGGGTAGGTTAGATAAGGTGACAAAAGTGTGACGGTACTCACGCCGTAGCGTTTGAAGAGGCTGTCCAGGTCCTCGGTCTTGCGGTACTTCTCTTCATTTAGCGGGCTTTGGTCGATGGAGTCTTCTCCGTCGGGCTCGGGGCTGTTGCAGCCGTTAAAGCCTTTCTTTCGCAACGTCTGAAGCGGTCAGAGAGGGATAGAGGAGGACAAGGAGGAGGCACATTTACATTTCATTTTTCATGCACATTTTGAGTTGGTTGCAATTTTTTTAAGACACACTTTGTGAAGCCATTTTCATTTCACACAAACACAAATGACCATCTTGATTGCACCATATCTGCTGTCTCCCACACTGTTCATTGGATAAAAATGAACCAGTAAAAGTCAGATGGAGCAGTTTGACCCTGGCGATGACATACGAGGAGGTTTTTTTTCTAACAGCGTCTTCAAGAAGTAGAAAAAGACTCCTTGCAGAAAACACATTCCCAACCTCTGATAATCTTCGATCGATTTCTGAGGTCAACGTTCGTAACATCTGCCGCCCACGTGAAAGCAGGTTATTACCACTGAATCTGCACCTGCTCACCCGGCAGGTGCTCTCGGGAAGTCATGGATTAAAAGGGTGAAGCGAACACAGACTAAAATTCCAAATGGAGAAAGCTTTGAAATGAAAAGGATGTGCACTCCGATCTTTACCGTGGTGCTTTTAGAGGGCGAGACACCATGTATAGACCTGAGCTGCATGTCAGAAGACACACTGAAGCATCACACCTCCGAACACACAGACTAATCAACAGTGTTGGTAATTGGTGTGAAGCTTTGCTCCGAGGGAAGTGGCTGAGCGAAGCGAAAGGGTAACGGGTGAGTTAGGAACCACGCGGCTGTGTTAGCGCCGTGGCTGACGGCAGTCAGGTTGTGTCAGTGTTAGCACACTTGGGAAAGGGCGAGAAGAGAAAGAGAGAGAGAGAGCGGTGGGGGGTGGAGATATAGGCTCTTATTTTGAGAGGATTCTGCTAAACGAGATTTGCCGTTAAGTAGCTTTGCCTGGTGGGCCCTTGACCACACAGCCAAGCAGATAGATCCTCACAGCAAAATGGATCTTAAACTGGAGCTGGAGAGCCTTCTGTGGTCCAAATACAAGCTTTAGCCCTGAGAGGCGTAAGAAGAAGAAAATCCCTCGCCTTGAAATCTATCAGCAAAAGGAAATAGACTGTAGTACACTGCAAAAAAATCTCCATCTCATCAAGTCGTTTAAATCTGTTACTGAGTCCTGAAAACCTTATTGTCTTAAAACAAGTGGAGAACTCTGCTAGTGCAGAAGAAGAATATTACATTGTGTCGCCAATAGAAATGACAATCAGTATCTTGAAACAAGTAAGAGGCAGGTCGCTGCACTTGAATAATAATTTTAAAAGAAAATAATTTTAGAAAATACTTGAAGTTCCAAGTATAATTGGGTGATAATTCAATACGATAATTTATCGTCTTTCAATCGAATCGTATCATATATCGAGATATCATGATACACAATTACATCGTCTAAATTCATAACAAGCACATACTAACTCGGAAGATCTGATGTGAAATATTTTGAGGGAATATCATTTGAATAGAAATATAAACAGAAATACATATTTATTTTTCCTCTTTAATTTCACTTGAAACTGTTTCTGTTCATTTTGCACTAACGCTCTTAATTAAACGAGAAAATACTCAATAGTACTTTTCATTTGTCAAGTATTTCATTCACGCATACAAAAAAAAAGATTTACCATGTGTTTATAGATTATTTATTTTTGGTCCAGAAAACATGCAATATTGTTAAATATATTGTTATCGAGATATGAAATTACCTATATCGTGATAGAAGATTTTTGCCATATTACCCAGTCCTAGTTGCAAGAATCTAACAGTATTGGCAAAATAAGACTTTAAACGGCCTTACAAGTGATTTAGATTGTTTTCTGCTGTTCTGGGCAGCCATTGACTTCCATTAATTTATGTACTTTATGTTAATCTATTAGCAGACTCTTGGGGGCAGCGGAACCAGCTGTAAACACAACGTTGACATATTATGACCTTATCAAGGTTAGTAAAGTAAACTATTTACATATCCTGAAGACATGGAGTTCATTAGCATTGATTTGGAGATAATGAATGCACGTCCAATATTACCCTCTGCTTTTAGCTCTGGTTTGGTCTCTACCAACTCCTGAGATAAAATACCTGGCATTGGTTGCTAGATGTTCCACTTTCTTCACCAGCTGCTCGCTAACTTTGTCAACAACTATATCTGCTGTTTGGTGACAGACTGATGTGCTGCCATCATTGGAGCATGTGCAATATTTACTTATATGTCACTCCAAGCCACTGATTATGTACAGTATTCCTACACCAAACACACATGTCAATCAACACCCCAATACACATCACTCCTTATCTGCCACACTGCACCTTTACTGGACTTTTGCTGCTGCTGATGCTTTGCAGACTTCTTAGTTGTATTTCATCGTTACTGAATTATACTTCATATTGCTTATATTTTGTACTTTTATTGCCGAGATTCTGTACGTTTTCATATATCTGGTCTCCTTTGAAAGGTAAAAAGCTAAGGATTATGAATCTATTGTAAGTAAACTAAACTATATTACCATGGAGACAATGGAGATGCAGTAAAAAGATTTTTTTCCTCGCCTAGTATAAAATCTTAATTTCAAAGGCAATATCACATTATAACAAAAATCTAAAGGATAATGTTGCAACTGCATGCATTCTACTACTCTTTACTACAACTGGGACTGTACATTTGGTGAAAATTCACTAAAATACACCATTTATGATACAATTTATAAAGCTATACTCAAGTACAGGGTCTGTCCGGCTTAAGAGGTTAATGCATTGCACCATATAACGCAACTGCAAATTAGTTGTGCTTGGATAATGACAATAACTTTCTTGAATTGAATTGGTGCTGGGCAATTAGTGTACAGTAGGTTTAAAGAGCTTGTTTGTTGAAAACAGGTGCCCTCTTCTGCAGCAGCGGTGAGACCGAACAATACAGTACATTGTCATAAAACCAAAACAATAAGCTGCAAGACAATAAAACACTCCCATTGATTAGTGTAGCTTCAACTTGATATTCACTGTGATGGACTACACAATTCAGGTAAGTTTTAAGAGTCTGATAATTGATTTTCATACCATTCGGGAATGAATGGACAACAGTGTATGTCTAAAAATGGTAGGATTCAAAAATCTAAAACATTACAGTATGCATTTGAAAATGCAAAGCAAAAATGTAAAGCATACATCATTTGTAGTTTAAGCTAAAAAAAAGCACTGGTTTGGTTCTTTAAGGCCTCAATTACAGACACATGAATAATATTTTTTACAGTGTATAACTTCATAGATTATCCATAAGTAACAAAGCCCTCTAAGATCATATTCAATACTTCACTCACCCTTTATTTTGTTTAATTAATTATGCTGTGTCAAGTGTGACTGCAGTCTAGTGGTGGTCTGATTAAAACATAAGCACATGTTCATGACTCCCACTGCGAACAATCACTTCTAAGTGAGGATGATTCAACTACATGCAATTCAGCCTCGGAAGTGGAGCCGGCGGGAACTCGTACTCACACAAAACCCCGAGGAGGCAGAGACAGAGATTCTTTTAATTTTGGATGAATTAGCCTTAAATCGTCAAAACAGGTGAGGGCAAGAGGGAAATGATGCCATTTGGATGTCAGGGTAAAGACACTTTCAGTTTTAATAACAATAGCGCTCTTTGATATGAATCTCATTAAAACTGGAAGCCATTATTATTATCGCAGTGTCAAAGCGGCGTTTTATCTACCCACAGAAACGGGTTATTAGACAGATTTGTTCCAACACGGAGACAGTCGCCTGATTCAGCTGTTCAGTCTCACCAGAACAAGTCAGCGCTCTGATCTGCAGCTTAATGCAAATTTTTACGCACAGGAGCCGCCACCACACGCTTTGTTGTCCACAGTTCATAGAAAACACACTCTGCGCTGGCTGCTGGTGTGCTGATATGTGTGTGTTCTGACCTAAAAAAAACGAGAGAACAAAGGAGCCATAGGAAAAATAAAATAAATACAAATAAAACAGCTTCGACATGACAATGACGGCATGTGACAGGGCTGCGTCGAGGACGTGATCGAGGCGTGGACCTCCTGCCTCCCCACTGTCAGGACACAAAGAGATCCAAGAGCCGGCAAACAAAAACTGCGACGACAACGGAGCTATGCCGGTTCATCGATCACATGTACTGACACACACATAACACATGGCACACATTTGAATACTTGTGAGGACTAGGGATGGGAGATTGGACGAATATATCGGTTATTTTCTATGTTTTTTTTGTTGGGCGATTGTTTGGGCGATGTTCGTCATTTTATTTTGCCAATTGGTCTGCCTCCGACGAACGAGAGCTGCTCGGCGGGCAGAGAAAGAGACATCGGAGGAAGAACAACATAGAAAGCTGGCATATTTTCACATCCAACTCGGTGAAATAAGGGTTTATTTTGACCATACCAGAGTTGGTGGTTGTTGGAAAGACTCACCAAGATGATTTTGGTGAGTTTTATTTAGTTTCTGTCGAGTTTGAATAAAGTGTGTTTTACGATGCTCCGCCGCTACAACAGCTGATCTCTCAGCTGAAAATACGGCAGCGGGGAGGGGGAGGGAGGTAGCGCCTCGCACACACACAGACACACACACAGCTGCGCGAGTTTATCGGCAACCGTCCGTTGTTGGGCTGACGATGGCCAATTGGAAAAATTGAACGTATTGCCCAACCCTAGTGAGGACCATCAGTGGCATAATTCTAGTATTGGCCTTCACTAATCCTAATGTTAACCATCACAACCACATGTCTGACCCCAACTCTCACCATAACCACAACCACAACCATAACCTAAAAGATAGCTCCTGTTTATTACAACTTGGGTTTTATTTTCATAGTTTGAGGTGGAACACGTATCCAGTTCCCTTAAAGGCAAAATGAGTAGGAGTTTCCTAAAAAACAAAGTATAGATTGATACAAAAATAATACTTCTCCGCAACTGCAACTGACAAATCATTCTTCCTTCAACACATCTATATCAAACTGTGATGGATGTTTACAGCGGACAGTTTGGGTACTAATTTTACCATTTCCCCACATTTTTATCTTCCAGATAAGTTTTTCTAAGCTGGGAGGTACTGGTCGTCTGACTTCTTGTGCTTCTTGACCCTGATCTCAGAAATTTAGTTGGCGAGTACAATGTTATAATTGCTGATACAAATAATGGCAAAAAACATAAAAAGACGCGTTTAAATAAAAGGCTGTGAAAGTTAATGCGATAATAATGCGTTAATGCAAATTCTTTTTAAAATCACTAATTTCTTTAACGCATTAACGCAATGGATCTTTCGGAGATTGTAGCGGGCTCAGTTTTAAAGCTAGAGTGAAGATACTGGGATCATATGAAACTCCAATGTTGATAAGAGTATTAAATACTTGACAAATCTCCCTTTAATGTACATTTTGAACAGATAAAAAATGTGCTTTTAATTTGTGATTAATCACGATTGAATATTATAATCGATTGACACCCAAAAAAAAAAAACATGTTTAAATGAACCGGGATTATCCTTTAATCTTTAAAACATGTCTTTACCTATATCGGCCTGGATTACGTCCAATGCCGATCTTATTTAAATTCTCACTTTGTGCAATATCTGCACATGGCAACTACAGTTTGGTTATAGGGAAAGATTATAGTTATGGCAGATAAACTATGGTTAGTGTAAGGTTAGAAGTAGGCAACTAAAACACTTGGATAAGGTTAGGGAAAGATAGCTGTTCTGGTTCATAAAAAGGCGAACATTAATTGCAGGTCTCTGACAGGACGTGAACTCGGCATGAAAGTCAGACTCGCTACACGCCCATCTGCCACCCTGAACTCCTCACTATTACTTCCCGCCTACGTCCTGCATCGGCACTTAACGTTTGTATTGGACATAAATCATGAAATATGGACTAAACTCCTGGGGATAAAAAGATAAAATGTCCTCACATTCCAACTTTGTCCTCGCTTTACGATAATGTCCTCACTCTCAAGGTCTAAACCTGAAATTGATCACACAGCACGCTTCCTTCTTACACTGTCTCTCTCCATGTTCCTGCATAAGCACAAATACACACTTGATTTGTTTTTTTGGTCTCTCTCTCTCTCTCTCTCTCATGTAAACAGATATTTCGTGAACATTACAGTACAAACATGGTCATCTTTCCCTTTTCTCTCTCCATCTCAGTCTCTCTTTGTTTCTCTGCTCCAACATTTTGTGTTAAATTACGGTACACACACACACACACACACACACACTCTCTCTCTCTCTCTCTGTAGTCCACTGATCAGCTTGTCTCTCAGTCAGTCAGCCATCTGTTCACCTGTCCGCCGCCTCTCTCCCTCTCTCTCTCTCTCGCTCTATTGTGTTGCCAGGGTAAGAATACCCTGCAGAGCACCACGCCGGCCTCTGACTGGCTGCGGCTGCTGACAAGCCCCGCCCCCGCCTCCCTCCCTCCCTTCCCCTCTGGCTCGCTCGCTCGCCCACCCGCCTGTCCGCCCGACCTCTGTTTCCAGCTCTCCATGAAACGCTCCTGCTCTCTCTCTCTCTCTCTCTCTCTCTCTCTCTCTCTCTCTCTCTCTCTCTCTCTCTCTCTCTCTCTCTCTCTCTCTCTCTCTCTCTCTCTCTCTCTCTCTCTCTCTCTCTCTCTCTCTCTCTCTCTCTCTCTCTCTCTCGCCCTCTCATCTCTCGGCCCACCACCTTTAACGCATTTCTCTCTCTCTCTCACATAAAAGTGCAAAGTCTCACACTCGTCCTTCTGTGTTTATCGCCCTTAACATCTCTCTCTCTTTCTGTAAGGTCTCCATATGCGAGTCTCCCTGGTCGCTCATTTCCTCTCATCCTCTTTTTCTCGCTCATCTTTTTCCCACCACTCTCTCTCTCTGTGTCCTCTTTTGCCCTCCTCTCTCTCTTGACCTGTTCCCGGAGCTTTCTCATCGTATTTACTCTCCCTCCTCCCTGCTCTTGCTGTTCATCCCCCACTCTCTTCTCGGGCTGGTTATCAAACCGCAATACTCGTTGGTAAAACCTGAAATGCATCTGCACCGAATATCAAAGCACGTGTCGTCTTTCCAGGTCTCCATGGTACAGAGGATGTTCTATGATCCATATTCTTTGATGCACTTTATGCACCAAATTTTGTAGAGCTGTCCTCGACCCAAAAAGATTCGTATTCACTAAGACTTTTGTCGACTAATCGATTAGTTGATTTAATCGACAGAGTTCCTCCACAAAGAATCACACAAAAGCACCACTTTAAATCTTGTGTTTACCAGAGATGTGCTCATAAGATTCTTTAAAATAAGTGATTCAGCAGGAAAAATGCTTAAAAAATGACTAATCAACTAAAGAAATTGTAGTCGACTAAGACCAAAATGACCAATTAGTCGCTTAATCGACTAAGATGGGGCAGTCCTATAATATTGTCATTCTGTTTCTCCATATTCAAATGTCTGTCCATCCTGGAAGAGGGATGCCTTCTTGCTTACTCTCCTTGACATTTCTTCCCATTTAAAGGCTTTGTGGAGTTTTTCTTTCTCTAAACAGAGGGTCTAAGGATAGAAGGTGTACTAAAATATTCAGACTGTGAAACCCTCTGTTGCAGATTTGTGATTTTGGGTTGTATGAATAAAACTGAGTTACTGAAAGTTGGCTTCAAAAGCCTGCTCAGATTCCTAATGTTGTTTTCTTCTTCTTCCTAATTTAAATCACAATTTTGCCAATTTTAGATAGATAGATAGATAGATAGATAGATAGATAGATAAACAGATTCTGTAGAAAAACATATTTACATTCCTGAAGGTATTGGTACAGAAAGTCAGGTTGTCCTGTTGGCCATTTGCCTGATGAGACGCAGTGGGCTCGAAAACGTTTTTCAGTCCAATAAAGTTTGGGGAGTTTTAATGCAGTGTGAGGATACATTTTTTTCCTACATACGCATCTTTGTGTGTTTATGTGTTCTTCTGGATAATGACTGTGTACTTTATATGGACCCAGAAGGACTGATGTAGCAGGCAGAGTCTCTGCTGCCCAGCTCTGGTTAACAGAAAGCAAAATGTAATGTCACGTCTCATTGTAGCGTGTCGCATACAACTGCAGAAGACACACACACACAAGACACACACACACAGCCTCCTCCACTCAGTCATATGGGACATCATGTCCACAGTCTCTCCACTGCGCCGGCTGCTGAGCTGCTCAGATGTTGTATTATAGATCAGCAGTTGTCGTTTCTTGTGTCGCTAACCTACCGAGCAGTGACACGCCAGGAAACCGTCTCGTTTACTGCTCAATAAACACGGACACACTACTGTGAAATGTCCAAATTTATCTTTAAATGTCACCTGTCAGTAAACCAACAAATAGAAAAGAAAGACCAAAGAAAAGTATCTAGCAAGTCATGTTCACTTTTTCAATAAATGAGTAACACTCCCAGTTTTTAGTGCTTTTTCGTGTACAGAATCAATGATGCATTAATTGAAGAGACAAAAGCTGAAATGTTAATGTAAACTGGATTATACTGAATCATCTTTTGTCTATTATTAACTCGTGACAAAAACAATCTGCATTTACAGTAAAATTATTTCTATCCTTTTTATAATAAACAAATCAGGTTGTCAAGTTGGACATATCACACAGCCTGTTTTGTTTTGTGTACTTGCATCCTTTCTTCTTTTAAATTCTGACAGTTTCTGCCCAAACAGGCATTACCCCTCCAGCTCTGACTGGAATCTTTTATCCATGAGGTTAATGGACCTCTGCTCCTGGTTCTTGGGAGGTCTCGGGATGACTTGCATGGTTACAGAGGACGTCAGCCAAAACAGATAACGTCTTGGCCCTGATCGGTGAACGCTTGTCTGCACTGATGGAGGCTGCACAAAAGGGTGGGGGTCCATTAATGAAGACTTTTGTTTAAGAAATGCAAAATGTCTGTTTCTGTTGTTTTTTATGAGGTGGGTGCCGGGTGTTCATCATTCAGTATCTCTACATTATGCGGGAGTTTGGAAATGAGTCACTAATTCGTCAATCAAGGACTTTCAGTGCTTAATATCTTTTTAATGGAGTCTTGGCCCTTTTTCATTGTAGGGCTATTAATCATTTTTGCAAGATATCAGTACTGAACATAACACTCAAGAGTGTGTGGCACAATGACATCGCCATAGAAGACATCTATGTGAAGTCATTGACCTTGAAATGCTGCAGAAATCCTGTTGTAATAAGGAGAAATGGCTTCCAATTAACCCTCCATCTCACTCAGATGAGACAATGACAAAAGATGACTCACCTTTGTACCTTGCCTTAGAATCAAACTGTTAATGCAGCTAAGAGCAGAAATAAAAAAAGATCAGATGATTTTTTAAAACGCCTCTTTATGAGTCTGTTTTATAAATATTGATGGAATCATAGTATTGAATACTGTCCCTGTGTGTGTGATCTCTAAATAAGTTGTTGGTGGTGCTGAGTCAACGTATCCTCAGGTTAGGAAAAGATTGTTTGGTTTAAAACAAGTTCGTTTGAAGTACTTGGTTAAGTTTAGGGAACAAAACTACTTGGCTAGGTTTAGGGGGAAAAAAATACTTGGTTAGGTTAGGAAAAGATTGTGGTTTGGGTAAAAAAAACGACTCAAGTGGCGTTACTTAAGTATGGAATTTACTTAACAAATAAGTCAACATTGGTTTCACTCGGGACATGAACAGCTGTCTCTGGTGTTTTAGACCCACCATCCACCCCGAAGTCTTCCCTACACGGACTTTATCACTCTATACTATGTCACCTGTGCTGGTTCACGATTACGTGGGTTACATATGAATTAATTACGTGGGTTATATCCGAATTACAGTGCATTACTTTTTGTAGGTATAGCTACGAACAGTGTACGAGAACAGCCTGACTGGGTTGATTCAGGGAGGTTATTTAGGCCTGTTACATACATGCTATCGAGTGTCGTATCTTTTATTTTTCACTGTGTGAAATACTTATGTCATGAGTCCGGCACAACGCACCTCACAAACTTTTGATTGGTCACCAAAAAACTCTGTAAATCACAAAATGTCATATTCTTTAAATGGTTAAAATTTTCAAATATATTTGTAAATAATATCTCCCTATATTATGGTCTTAAGGTTGTTTCTCTACACTGCCAGGAGAATTGTAGTAGTTTTTGCCTTAAAAACAGTCACCTTTTAAGACATTTAGACAAATAAATATGTGTGTGTAATGTATTATATCTAATTGTAGAATGTAAACTCCTTATTATATCACGCATCACCCAAATAATAACTGAGGACATGACCTCGGTGCCCTGGCTGGCTGCTTCATTTTGGTTAGTGATTGAGTGTTCATTAGTTGGAGTTTGTCAGGCTTGTCTTCCTGTGATAAAGAGCTGTTTAAATAAATTTAACTTCATTCAAACGAGTCCCAGTGAGAGTGATCAGCTGACCTAGGCTGACCAATCACGCATGTGTAAGGACAGGTGACCTCGTCTAGTCCAGATTAGGACTTCAGGATATAACAGGTCTTAGGAGGTCCTCAGAGTTTGGACAGCAACGCAGGATTATCTGAGAGGGAGCATCTCCAGGTAAACAGAGGCATCACCTCCAACCTGAGTGTGTGCTGGGGGGGTCACGGGGGTTAGAGGTCTGGAGAGAGGTGAAAACACCCTTTAGGGTCGTATAGTTTTTCTTAGACGTGTTGAGGCTATCATGGCGGTTAACAGAATCAGTTACTTAAGGGGCGAATCCTGTCAAGTGGTGTTCTGCGATACGTGAGGCTCCCCTGGCCGCGACCCAGGAGGATCGGGGCGGCGCCCAAAGTCCTTAAGCCCCTGCGGCGAGGCTCACTGGAGAGATCTGCCTTCCATGAGCTGCTTAAAAGGAAAAAAAAGGGCATCCCCCTTCTCCGCCCATCTTGCTTTCTCTCCTCGCCTATTCATCGCCGCTCTTTTAGCATTTCGCTCGCTCGTGTTCCCTCTGTCCCTCGCTCTCTTCCTTCCCTTGCCCTGATTGGGATCTGCAGTCAAGCGGATTAACACATCCTGGCAGGAGAGGCAGGCTGCCCACACACACACACACACACACTCTTTCAAGCAGCACGTGCATCTCAGAGAGAGGCTGTGTGTGCATATGTATTGCCTCTCAGCCTTGCACTGGAGTGAAGGAATGTCTAACCATGTGATAAAGTCCATGTAGACATACACACACACATAAACTTAAGTGCTTCTAAGCATACAGGGACATTGCATCTTGCATGTACAGTACATGCAGGGTGACTATACACTAACCAAAAACAGCTGAGTGTGTATGTGCGTGCACGTATGAGTGTGTGTGTGTGCCTGCGTGACTAAATCCACACTTCATAATTTATACTCAAAAGCACTTGCTTGGAGAGTCTAACGGAGGCAGAGCGGCAAATGGGCACATTTTGTGACTATCCAATTACGTCTCTCTCTCTCTCTGTGTCACTCAGTCAGTACGTCTGTCCTCGACCAGCGATGTTACACCATGTGCCACTGCAGATAATCTTGTGACTCTAACAATTATCATATAATTCATCCATACCGTCGCACTGGCTGTTCTACTCTGAATTCCTCAATGCCAAGTGTAATGAACAACAAGCGTCCATGTGACCCAAACAAAAGATGATGAGGCCAACAGAAAAATAAAACTCCCGCTACATTAAAACACACACCGCTAGAAACCAAATATGAGGATAAATAAGGTGTTGAGAGACAAATCAAATAAAAGCCAGTGATCAAATAATGATCTTTGGTCTCAGTTAACAACTAAAACAACAAATTAATTCAGATCGATTTTTTGCTTCACCGCCCTTTTTCAGTGTTACTGAAATCAACACTTCCTGCCAATGTTTCACATTAAAAGCCTTCAAGGGAAGTGAAGGTATTATACCCCCTACACCAATATATAAAATATCCAATATAATCTCTATCAAAGAAGAAATGATCAATAATCTCATTTATCTGCAACTGACAATAGTTCTCAATAAATGCACTATTTCCTCCTGTTCGAATGACGTTTGCTAAATATTCCAGTGGCCAGTTGTTTTAAGAAATTACTGAGCCTTTAAAAAAATTAAACTATACATTTGTGAGACATTTTTAAAGGTCTACATCTTCAGTAGGAACCAATGGTTCACAGACAGGAAGTCAGAAAGTACTGAGAATCGGACTAATGTACTGTATTTCTTAACAAAATTTCTTAAAATTGATAAGCATTTTGAATAACACCAGCCTTATCCTTTAAATAGCACCTTGAGCTACTTGAATGTTTCCTGTACTTTATTTTAAAGCTGAATATTACACATTTTATTCCACTAAATGTATGTGATGGCTGTATTTACTAGTTACCTTACAAACAGTATTAAGGTTTTACATATATAACATGTCATATGCTTAATGAATTAAATATCTCGCTGCAGTTTTAAATATTGTTCTGTTAGCATTTTGGTATAGCTACTTGCAGTGTATTCAGCTATTTTTTTTCTCAAATATAGGTTTGAGGAATTTTTCCAGTCTTAATGATTCAATATGCCACCGCAAATGCAAAATGGTAAGGATCAATGGAAAATGGTTGGCGCAGACGACACTAACACCCGCTTAACAACGAGACGTGTGCTGCCGCACATCTGGCAAAGGGGACAGCTGAGGACAAACGCTGGAGAAAGTTGCTAAATGCCTCCTGGCCTACAGAGAGGACGGGTGGGGGTGGGGGTGTGAGGTGTAGGAGCGCACTATACAGGCCGGTATAGGAGGGAAGCTCCCATGTAGGACACACACAG
Source organism: Sebastolobus alascanus (assembly GCA_916701645.2). Lineage (NCBI taxonomy): Eukaryota > Metazoa > Chordata > Actinopteri > Perciformes > Sebastidae > Sebastolobus > Sebastolobus alascanus. The sequence continues at coordinate 302,502 of CAKAOJ020000450.1, read as the reverse complement.
ATAGAAGCCGACACACAACCGAGAGGCTAACCAGGACTGAATATTGTATGAGGCGCTCTCATGGGCTGCTGCAGAGCGTGCAAACAGAGAGAGAGAGAGAGAGGTGGACTTATGCGCGCGCACGCACACACACACACATAAAGAAAGAGAAAGAGACAGAGTGACACACTTGAAAACACAAACACATGTACGCACACAAACAGGGCCAGTGGAGCTTGAGCTGATGTGGCCCGGGGCAGCCCAACGCCCTGTCACGGCCCGCGCACACACACCCACACACACACACACACACACACACACACACACACACGCATACACTTAAGAGCCATCTGCAGCTGGAGATACAGCCTCCAGAAAGGCTTTACTGCTGACACTCTGAGACAGACAGAAAGAGAAGGATAAGAAAAAAAGGGAGAAATGGTCGTGACCGAGTGAATCAGGAGATTAGGAGGCAGGAAAGAGAGGAAGAAGAGTGAAAGGAAGAGCGGAAGTGACAGTGGGAGGGGGGGGGGCATGGCACCAGACTCTGCTTCCTCAGTCTTACCCTCTGCCCACTCAAATCCAAAACTGCTTCACCAACACTTTTACTAAGATTTCAGCCCTTATTGAACTTCATCCATTAGTCCCAGCAACTAAACTAGGAAAGCCCCTTTTTGACCGCAGGAACTTTCCACAGGGTCTAGGAACCTTTTGAGGAACTCATTGCGTTTCGACCGCAGGGACCAGGGTCTACATTAGGAATACTGTATATTTACATATGATACATTTTACCCCCCAAAAAGGCTCTGGTCGGGGGGTAGTACTTTCTGAATGTACAGGAACTTTCAGGGTGGAGTTTGCACGGATGACCATCTCTGATTGGTCAAACACGCACAGCGCCGCTGATTCAACTCGTGTACCGCTTCATTCATAAAACAAGTATTCTAGTATCGATTTAGGACCATTTTAGTATGAGAGGCGAGCACTTCTCTTTGTTTGATAACATTGAAAGTAAAGTTAGGCTTTCCTATCGGCTTCCCGACTCATTTTAAAACAGACAGAGAAAAAGAGAGAGAGATTGTGCGAGCGAGCTGAGAGGGCGAGCGGTAGAAGTGAGAGACAGCGGTGCGGTGCTGTGAATGAGAGCGTCATTGTTTTGTGGCGGTTACATTCTAAAGCATAAATAAATAACCATCAAACACTCAACAGATGATTTACTGTGGCGACAGACTGCATTTCATTCATTATATCCAATATGCAGCAGTAAATGTCATCGCAGTGAGACAAAACCAAGGTATATATATATTTTTTTCCACATGGTTTTTAGATGAAACGGGCGGGCACACTGAACTGCAGAGAGCATAGTGTTGTTACCCCTGCAACCACAATAGACTGTACAAAATATGGACATAGTCTCTGTGATGTCACCCATAGGTTTCTGAAGAGCCGTTGTGAAGCTCAAAGTGGGTGGCTCCGGTCGTCGCCATCTTGGCTGTGACAACACAGTGTAACTTCCGGCTAATCCAAACATGGGCAAAGAGGTGGATCGTTGGTGGATCTGAGGCGGGCCGGGTGACGCAGCAGAGCAGACAGCTAGCAACTAGCGACCTGGTACGTCATCTACCTGTCACTCAAAGCGGCCACGCCCTCAATTATGCCTAACTTAAGCCTTAATAGAATTTAAGCGGGTGATTTATATAAAAATTCACCCCCGTACAGTTGTCATGAATGGGGAAATTAGGATCAAGTGGCCATTCGAAAATCAGTTTTCGGCACTTCCGCGTTGGCTTCATTTCTCAGCACCGGAGGCTGCCGCTTGGCGACCCACGTCATGTTGCTTTTTCAGCGGACTAATTTGCCTAATCTCGGCAGGTCTTTAGACCGCTATGGAAACGCAGACAACAATGGGCTGAAGGAACCTTTTAGTTCTTTCAAAAGTAGTCCCGGGACTAAAATGATCAGGAACTTCTTGGTGGAAACGTGGCTTAAAAGTCCACTAGGCCAGTTAGTCCTGGAAACCATTGCTTGACTTGTGTGTGAATGGAAGTTGAACAAGTTGTATCAACTTTGCAGTACTGTATATGTTTGACCAATCATTGACACCAAGTAGAGTAACGATTGTTCCTGGGTCATTGCAAAGTACTACCCCCAGAACAGGCACTTTTTCGGGGGGGGGGGGCAGAAACTACATTTAGACCCTAATTTTTCAGTTTGAAATGTATGGAGAGCGATAGTGAAACTTCCAGGTTCTGTTCTCAACAGTATGTCGAGTCGTTCACTAGATAAAGATGGCAATTTGTCTTTTTACAAACAAGGTTCCCCAGTTCCTAAAAAGGGTTCTGGGAAAGTTGCAGTGGAAGAGGTTTATTAACTGTATTTGAAACACCTCCAGCTCACTAGCTAGCGATTGATTTAGATGTTTGTGGATAGTTTCAAACAACTTGGAAAAGGACGATGCCTTAAAGCAGCAGTTAGAGGTCGGAGGAGCCTCCCAGGGGTTTATGAGATGAATCAAACAATATTTGAAGCCTCTGGGCTTCTTCCACTAACATATTTGATAAGACAGCCTGAAAAGGTTATGGCTTTGTTCATAAGGGCTGTAAATCAGAAACTGGCAGAGAACAAATGTTTGAAATTTATATTTTAATTCAGTTTGAATATTCTCACTTGTTTACCGTGGTGATCATGCAGGAGTTTAGGAGCAGCTGATAAAAGCGGTCCTGGGGATTCACTCACAATATAATCATTATTTTAGATAATTACAGATATTACTTTATACAATTTAACCCTGACTACAGATGTGGAAACAATGGTTTTATTTCAAAATAATGTGGCAATTTGACAACATTTTCCAGTCTGAAATTCCCCAGTAATTCACAAATACATATGATTCTTGTGTGGAAACAGATCTGGACTCAGTGGCTCAGTCTTTTATTGGCCTAAATCTACTCACAAGCTGACCATGTCATTTTGGAAACTTTTTTCTGCTTTGCTGTGTTTTTTTGTTGGATTATGCCTTAAACCTGAGATTTTTGACATGACAATAAAGATGTGGTGGTGACTTGATGTTGACAGTGTTTGTGGTTGACCAATCATGAACTGCAGCAAGAACGTGTGAAAACAAGTGAGAGAAATATTCAAAGCCAATGCGAGATCCAGCTTTAAGTCAACCCCTCCATATGAGGCCTAAGTGCTGTACTGCAGTGTACACGGATCGCTGAATCATACCTAACCATCTCGTGTTCAATTCATGAGAGGGCCATTATGTATAAAAGGGTCAGCAAGGCATGTGAATGTGCTGCGTGCTCGCCTGACGAGTTCCAGCGAAGCTTTTTCCCCACAGGGTAGAAAGACGTTGGGAAATAAATGTACTCCTATTACAAAAACATAAAAACGGAACTAAATGATTGGCCTCACACCTTCTCTCCTAACCTCATCACTGACCTCGCTTCCACTCAATATGCAAATGATCAAACATTTTTCAGCCACTCGACAGGCTCTTCTTCTATCTGGTGGCCATTTTGTGCCAAGGTGGTTTCCGATTGGTTCCTCCTTTGGCTTGTTGTTGTTGTTTTTGTTGTTGGAGAGGACTCTGGGTAACAACGGGGCCGATGCCAGAGGGGTAAGGGGGGGTGGGAGGAGGGGGGAGGCCCAGCTGTCCCTACCTCTGCCCTCCCTGCAAGCTAGCAGGCAGTAAGCCAGAATACAGCCATAAACAACACTGGGATAGGCTGGACTCAACAACTCCAAACTGGACCAGACCGGACTGGAAAAGACCAAACTGGAATTGACTGGTCTACATTTGCATTTTCTCCCTATTAAAGGAATAGTTCGGACGTTTTCTGAAAATACAGTTAATAGCTTTCTTGCCGAGAGTTAGATGAAAAGATCGATACCACTCTCATATCTGTCTGTTAAATATGAAGCTATAGCCAGGAGACAGTAAGCTTAGCATAAAGACTGGAAACAGGGGGACAGTTAGCAGTTAGCCTAGCCCTGTCCAAATCTGTAAAACTATTTTTACACTTTGTTTTTGTACAGAAAACCTGTCATCATTTTTTTTTTCCTTTAGCTAGCTGTTTCCAGTCTTTATGCTAAGCTAATCAACTCCTGGCTCTAGATTCATATTTAAAGAGACAGACATGAGAGTGACATTGATCTTTTCATCTAACTCCCAGCAAGAAAGTAAATAAGCATATTTCCCAAAATGTCAAACTATTAATTTAAGGTGACCTCATTTGTTCTAACTGTGGTGTCTTTTTGCAGCAGGAAACACAACAACGTTTGGGCATTTGGGGACATAAATTCCAGGAACAATTAAGCTTCAACAGATGATTTTTGGTGAAAACTAAAAAACAAAAAAAGTCAGCCATAGCTATACAGGACCAGGCTGGATTTAAAGTTAGACGTCAGATCATCCTGGACCAAAGATATGGGTTCACACTCTGGACTGGTCTGGCCAAGGGCGAGATTAGATTAGTTTAGGTTAGATCTTAAAGATCCCACTGAGCAAAATAAAGTCTTGCTTTAGTACCGAGCACTGGTGGGACGCACCAACAAAGACCAGGATAAACAGTACACCACAGCAAACTGATTTTCCTACTTTCACTCACACACAATAAAACACAATCTATGAATGAAAATGTTTCAAAAGTATTGAATCCATCATTAACAGGGAGTCAGTGAAGTGGACTTTTTGACTCATGGACAAAATACGTGGTCAAACCAATGTCACTGTGTTATATTTAGGCAATTATTTCCCGTTGTTTCACCCTCCCACGCTTTACCTCGATGATGTCGGCGTTGGTCCGGCTCTCGTGCGGCTCGTTGTACTCGGTGTACTTGAGAAGGACCTTGTCCATGTCGGTGCTGGCGTACTGGAACAGCTTGTTGGAGTGGTTGAAGATGATGAGGGCGATCTCGCAGTCACACAGGACACTCAGCTCGTACGCCTTCTTCATCAGACCGAACTTCCGCTTGGTGAACGTCACCTGGTGGAGGGAGATAAAAAGAAGAGGAGGGGGAGAAGAAAAGAAGGTTTTTCATTTTTAATTAAGTAATAAATGACACTGACACTGCAAAAAATCTCATTTAAAATCCATATTTTTCCCCAAAACAAATGAAAATGTCCTTTTCTAGTGTAATCTGCCTTATCCTGTTATGTTTCATTATACTGATACTCATTTCAAGAATATTCTTTAAATAAAAGGAAAACTGAACTGGGGACAGGAGGAATTATCTCAACCTTTTGACATTTTTTTGTTTTTTTGTTTTAAGAAAAATATGTCTTGAAGCCGCCCCTTTTCCCAAGATGATGTGGGCCCAGAGTTAGAATACAGATATTTATTTTAAGACTTTTTCATTTTCAGAGAGCCAAAAATGTCTTGCAGGACTACAGGGTGTGAGTGTTAACAAATGGAAAATGAACAACATTTACAAAAAATACAGACTGATAACCATCTTTGTTTCCCTCCAAATTCAACCCAAATCACATAAGCTCAGTTAAAAATAAGCAGTCACTTTAACCAGACATCAAACCTTCTCACAAACAGGCCCGGCTTACTAGCAACAACTTTTTCTGTTGCCTTCGACTCTCTCTGTGATGGCTGACTGTGTCTGACTAAAGCTGCTCACATCCTACATGTGTTGTCAGTGACATATCTTTCTGCTGCTGCTGTCGGATGACCACAATACCATAAAAAAAAAGTCATGAATTTGATTAAAGTGTCTCAACCTGCAACTACCCCAATCGGCTTCAGTTAAGTTTCCGATGTACTCCGCTGACGGCAGGGTTGGACAGTGGACAGTGGACATTTTGCAGATGACAACATTTACATCTCATAGACAAGTACATTAACTAAATAGGAGAATTAATAATTTTTCAATTAAAAAAATAATATAAAAATCTAACATTTTAAAAATCACTAATTATAAAAATGGATCTAATTGCCTGAGTTAACCTCATCTTCTTGCAGCTGGAGACACAACAAATTATGGGTTAATTTTGGTTAAAGAAATTCTGCGAACGACAAGCCATAGCTTTACAAGAACAGGCTGGATTTAAAGAAATAGTTTGACATATTGAGAAATACCCTTGTTCACTTTCTTGCTGAGAGTTAGATGAAAAAATTGATATCAATCTCATGTTTGTCTGTTAAATATGAAGATGAAGACCAGACACAGTTAGCTTAGCTTAGCACAAAGACTGGAAACAAGGGCAAACAGCTAGCCTGGCTCTTTCCAAAGGCTAAAAATTCTGCATACCAGCACATCTAAAGCTCACTGATTTTCACTCACTGACTGCAACTAACGAATATTTTCATTGTCCATTTCTCTGTCCACTATTTTCTTGATTAATCAATTAGTTGCTTGGTCTATAAAATGTCAGAAAATGGTGAAAAATGTTGTTCAGTGTGTCCCAAAGCCCAAGATGACGTCCTCAAATGTCTGGTTTTGTCCTCAACTCAAAGATATTCAGATTACTGTCATAGAGGAGTAAAGAAACCAGAAAATTATATAATATATAATATAATATATTACTCCAACCGATTAATTGATTATCAAACTAGTTGGCGATTAATTTAATAGTTGACAATTAATCAATTAATCATCGCAGTTCTAATCATGTTATATTTTGGTTTTATCTGAAACAAAAACTAAAGAGTAAAAATGACAAGTTGTGCCGGGTGCAGTGACTTCCTGAATTCTTGTCGTCAAATAAATGTTGAACTATTACTTTAAGGCTGAACTTGAGATCATCCTGGATAAGAGACGTATAATTTGAGCAATTTTTGCATTTCAACACCCTAAATCGCTGTTTTATAGTCGTGCATTCAGGCTGATAGTTTGCAGGAGGGAGTATTTGTGGAAAAAAAACAGGATTGATTGTATGAAACTACTTTGTGCTTTAGGAAACAGACTTCTAGACAGAGTGTCTAAACATGCCTCTTTCATGTTCTCCGTTTGTATTTTGCGCACACATACACACACACAGACACACACACAGACACACACACAGACAGACACACACACACACACACACACACCTTTTCTCCCATCACACTCATTCTCCTCGTCATTTTCACACTCTGTTATGCTCTTTTTCATGCTCTCTTTCTATGTCACACAATCTCTCCCGCTCTCTTTTCCACACTCTCCTTCTGTCACACGTTATTTCTCTCTTTTCAACGCACGCACGCACACGCACACATGCACGCGCACACGCGCACACACGCACACACACACACACACACACACACACACACACACACACACACACACACACACACGCACAAACGCACACACACACTCAGACAGAGTACGAGCCCCCTCAGTTGTGAACAAGCAGAACAGAACTGGGAGTGTTGCTGAAGCACCGGCTCCCTTGTTGTCTCCTGGCTGGCTTTAGAAGCGCTTCCCTGCTATAACCAACTTCTACTTGCAATCCAGGGAGATTTGGTTTTGTTTGGATTAAACACACAGGATTGCACAAACACACAGAGAGACAGAAAAGATTAAGAAACGGAGAGAAGGAGAAGCTTCAGGTACCGATACAATAGCTGGTGTTTGATATGGCAGGAATGCAAGTAAGAAGTGTGTGAACAGATGGGATGCTGGTTTAACTGATGGCGTTAAAAGGGTTTCCAGACATGCTGCTCTTCAGGCCATGCCCACAAGTGACATCAACACATTTTCCATCAGACATAACTAAAACACCTGCCGTGACATCACTAATTAGGGGGCGGGACCTGTAGTGCAGCATTCTTGGAAGTGTCTCCGCCAAAGTATGTGATCCATGACCACATTTGTAACACTTGTTTAAAGAACAAGCAAACCAGGCCATTCTCATTGACGTCATTAAACACTAACGTGACGATAACAAACATGCAATATCGCTGACAAAAAAAGACGAGACTAAAATGTAGTTTCTGTAGTTTGCGGTATTGTGATAGTATAATGCATAAAATTGGCAGTTTGCCGGTCAGGTTGGGTGGTTGAGTAACGCATATTTTTACATGTTGGGTGGGCGGATTGGCTCTCATAACGGACTGGTGAGTGCGACTGAACCGCGAATCATTAATGAGTGCAGTCAGGAGGACTCAAACTAACTGCAAAACTGCATTCTTAATCATTCAACCTGTGTTTTTCATCAGATAACAATAAGATAAACTTGTATGTGAAATAAGTTTGACTAAACAGGACTTAGATTAAACAAAAATAAACAAAAAAAAAATAGCTGACAAAATTAAGAGAGAAAACAATTTGACTAAAATCGAATGACTTTTCAGCGACTAAAACTGGACTAAAACTATGAAGGATAAAAATGACTAAAAGGTATGTATGTACTAAAACTAATAAACATTTTCGTCTTAAGACTAAGACTAAATCTAAAATAGCTGCCAAAATTAACACTGCGTTCGCAGCTAAACTTACAAAAAGTAAACGCACTGTAATACGTATATATCCCATGAAATCAATTTGTATGTAAACCACATATTGTGAACGACGAAGTTTAAAGAGCAAAAAACACAGGACTTTCACCCAGGAGACTGGTGTTCGTCTCCCGTGTGAAACCAAAAGTCAATGTTGATTTATTTGTCAGCTAACTTCCATACGTAAGTTACGCCACTTCCAGTGTCGTGTAAGCACTTTCGGTGTGGCATAACTCAACTGCGATCTTTTCCTAAACCTGACTAAGTGGTTTTCTTGCCTAAACCTAACAAAGTTGTTTCCTGTGAAGATGGATGTTTATTTTTCGCTGGACTGAGGAGTAACTTTTCGTTAGATATCATACGAACCATTGGATGAGGTTACGTTGAGCAAACAGCAGATTAACACGTAGAAGTAAAACTGAGTTCAGAGGCCAATCTTTTCTATTTATGGTAATTATACTGTACTGTAATAATACTGTTCGCAAAACAATGTATTAACGATGCATCGATATGAAACTGATGAATTGCTCCTTGTAATTGCTCTTATGGTTTACCTGCACTAATACACACTGCATTTCTTTGGCTGCTCTGCCAGCAGCGCAGGTTTGAACTGCATGTAATTGAAATGAATTGAATGAGGAAAGAGAGAGAGGAAAAGATAGAGGGGTGGAGATAAGATAGAGACATCGAAGATGAAAGCTAGCAAAGCAGCCATGTGAGACCTTCAATCTCTCTCCATCTCTGTCTCACAATCGCTCCATCTCTCATATCTCTTGCTCCTTTTTACTTCGGCGCCCGACATGTTTAAGCCTCTCTCATCCCTCCTTCTCTCTCTCTTTCCTCCTCCTTCGCCTCTTATTTTTTCGCCCTCGTTTTTTCTTCCTCTCTTCTCTCTCTCTCTTTTTTTCCACATCCTCCCTCCCTCCTTCCCCGCCACCATCCTCCCCCTCCCTCCTTTCGCTCGCTCACTCATTGCTTCCTGCTGCCACAAATCAAATTATATCGGGGTCGTATCCATGGGCAACCGACTCCCCTCCTGCCTCCCCTCCGCCCCCCATTTCCCACCTCATCACACACTGCTACCATCATCTTACCTCCCTCGCCCCCCATCTTTATCTCTCTGCCTATCTACATATCTCCCCCCTCCTCTCCTCCTCCTCCAGTCTCTCTCTCACACGCGGAATGAGCAGATAAATTATGTGGCGATGTTGGAAAGGGAGGAAATTACGGCTGTGCAGGATGATGAGAGCGGTTGGTGATGAAGAGACAACCACTACAAACAACAACTGCTCTCCTAACAAATTATAAGGTCACCCACCAGCGCTGAAAACAAACAAAATGACTCCAAACATCTCAATAAAACCCCTGTTTTTCTTTCTTCTTCTTTTCTTAGAAAGAGTGGGCAGCGGGGTGGTGACTTTGGGCCTCAGTTTCGATCCCCCTGTTTGCCACAAAGGATAAACAAGCTGGAGGTAATTGACATTAAGAACAGAATTGCCAGGTAACCAATGGCAACTGAAGAATAAGACATCCTCAGTGAGGAGAGAAAGAAAGAAAGAAAGGGGGCGAGTGGTTTCATTTGTGTGTGTGTGTGTGTGTGTGTGTGTGTGTGTGTGTGTGTGTCTTGGCGAGGTTGTGGTTGTGTGGCAGATGGATGAGGAAACCACCACTGACAACCGCAACCTCCTCTCGCTGTTTCCTGTAGCGAAAACCTCCCTTTCATTTGCTAGCTTACAGTCTCGATCGCACAGTGAGGTCTGAACAGTTAAAACTAGATACTGGTCACTACCAGACTGATTTGCGGTGTAGTTGAAACCGCTTATAGTGATCACGTCTGTCCTGGTCAAATGGATAACCATAAGCGGATGATTTATTATAACCAAATTTTTGTTGTTGTGCATCATTTCTCATGCAGATTACCATCTAATTGACATTTGTATATTTATTACATGGAGTTATGAAACAGACAGCTTCGCTATTTACTGGTTCACTGCCAATTCTTCTGCCTTTTCCCTCACCCCGGGTGAGGCATTGCCGTTTTTGGCCGGCTCTGCAGCGGGAGCGTGAACGCAGAACCTTTGCCGGAGCACCCAGCAGCAGTATGGAGGGAGACGGGCGCCGGTCTGCATGTGTGCCGCAGAGCCGGATGAAGATCAGCAAAGTTTCACTTTCAAAGGCATTATCAATCCACTTGACAAGGGCAGCTTCAACCGCAGGTGCTTTCCCTGTGCGCATTCGTTTTTTTTATTCTGAGAAAATGACTTTCCTTTTCATGTCAAAATATCAATGTGCACGCAGCACCAGACTCAGGTATCCAGCCAGAAAGCAGACGGTCCACGAGGCAAAGTATCAAGAGAGTAAAGTAAAAAACAAAACAAAAATGCAATTAACATTAGTCTAACGTAGTTTTGAAATATTTTTCCATTTGTTGTTATGTCTGAAAAGACCCAAAATGAACAATGTAAGCGGACTACTTGATTACTATAAGCAAATTATTTAAACCGCATTTGTATAGGAATGATTCTGTCCAAACCTATTTGATCCATATAAGCGGTTGATCACTCTAACCGTGATCACTATAAGCGGTTTCCACTGTATTGGTAGCAACATGAAGGCTAGTGGTGAAAAAAGCACGTCATAGATGAAACTTGCTTTTCCACTTGAAAACTCTTCTGAAAAAGCTGCCTGCCATTTTAGCTTTATTTTTCTGTGTAATGTGACAGTGTGATCTTATCTCTAGAGTGTGAAGTTCCAAAGAGAAAGGGAGAATTTCTCTCAGCTGTAAACTCCCATTTCAACATTTTCTTTTAATGATATCCTCGACACTGAGAACATATTTCAGTCGTCCGTTTTCTCACAGACAATGTTAGGCGACTGACAGTTGGGACATTTCCAAGGCTTGGATGGACATGAAACTCTCCTGGTCGAATCATCACTACAAAAAAATTGTAAAAATATCTGATTCTTTGATACAAAGTCAAAAGAACAAAACTGTATACATAAATACATAAAAAGATGCATTTCAGAAACGTAGGCTACAATCACAATCTTAAAATGATGTTACCTGTGTCGCTAACTTGCTTAATTGTACACATTGTAGAAAATAGAGTTGGGTGATTTGTTAAAATTTCCAACCAAAATATGTTTGCGTAGGTATGTGTGTGTGTGGTGCGTGCATGCACATGCACAGGGGGTGGGGGATATCTACAGTGCAAATCAAATTTTACTGAAAGATTACAGCTTATAGTCTACTGTTCTTCAATTACATAACAAATCTCCTAAGCAATGTACAACTGTCCAACACTATTTGAAAAAGAGTCAGATGGCTTCAGATGAAGTTCTCAAATATGACTTATGAATTGACGTTGCTTTTCAGCACCAATCGATCAGACAGCAACCACTAAAGACGGTTGAGTGTCTATATAGCGTTTATCTTCTGGCAGAAATGCGCTGGGGAGCTCTTCATCCACAGTGACGACACCAGCGCCTTTCTGAAAAGTTCAGAGATTTTCAACTAGAAGTGCTTATTGCGGCCGCACAAAAAAGTGCTCTCCAGGTGGCCGCATCTCTCCTCATTGGGAAGAATTCGAGGAGATAGACCATTAAATTAGCTTAAACAAATGACCAAGGCCACAACATAAACCTGTAGCATTATTACATTTTCCTGGAGATAAATACTACCAGAACATGCAGCTCCAACTTTGCACCACTATGTTTCTCAAGATAGAAAAAGAAGGGTCTTCTGGATAACTCACCAATATTATAGGTTTATGTTATGTTATGTTATGTTATGTTATTTAAACTTTGTTTCTGTTTTTTTTTCTGTCAGTTTGGTATGGTGGTCTGGATTGGATGGCTCTTAATACTACGATACCCATGAGCCTCAGGTGAGCAAACTAAGTTCTTACAACTGAGCCCAATTCACTGCACCATAGTTGCGGAATTCATCTGAATCTGAAAGAGAACAGATTCAAACTGCTGAATGCATAATCAGTTTCTACAGAGCAACGTGTAATCTTTAACTTCAGGTCGATGTCAGTGGAGGCAAAACATAATTATAAGTTGTTTCGTACTGAAATGCTTCCTGGGGTCAGAGTTGACTTCTCTCTTTATGCTTTATGTACTCATTCTTTTACCTTTGACTTTTTATGAAAGAACCAGATGTTTTCTAACACCTTTGATATGGATGATTCAACCAGGAGAGTCTCATAGTTTGAGACTATGTCACCTAACATTGTCTATGCAGAACATGAACAGGATTTTTAATGCTGATGCCTGAAACAACTCCTCACAATTATGTGATGTACTTTTGGATTATGCTGGATGTTGCACAGCTTGGTATTAAATTGATTACGGATTTATGGTTTCTTTGATTTCTGGAAGGAACACTGTTACAGAGAGAAAAGTTAACCCTTTCCCTGTTATCTTTGATATGGCAAACACTACCCAAAAAAAAAAAAAAAAAAAACATCAGATCAGTCCAAACATTCACAATTCTGTTCACTGCTCTTCCTCGTGTTTCTTTGTCTCCATAAGAAATGTGGTATTCGAGATGCTGTCATGTTTCCAGCCGGGGCCCACACTCTGAATGCTGTTTATTTTGTGGAGCTTATGGCAGCATCTCTGAATCAACACGTAGGAGGGTGACGGGCTGCATGTACTCCAAAAAAAATTCCTTTCAGAAGCTGCACTGTTCATTAGCTGAAGCAACACAGAGCAAGTGTGTAGAAAGCACTTAATTTCTTCACCAGCTTAATACTGTGTTCCACTTCAAAAACAACAGACTTGTTCTGAATGTCGCTGATAGAAGAACTGAATCATGTCTCACTGTGTAAATTGCTAAAAGTATCCGATAAGCAGAGAACTAAATGTGCAGTTTTGGTTCAATACAGGCATCGGAATGTCATCGCCCCTATCGGTTTGACGCAGTGATAAAGACGCCATTTCCTGCTCGTTAATCGCCTGATCGCGGTCAATGAGTAATCTTTGATTCTGACACTATGACCATGTATTACCACAGAGTGCATCACCTTATTGACAAACTGTTCCGACACCTGATACAAACGCTGGCTCCATTAACCAGAGCCTGCCCGACCAGAAACAGTTGCAACCCCCTCCTCCTCCTCCTCCTCCTCCTCCTTTATGTCCAATTGTGTACTGATGAATAACAAGCCATCATACTCCGCTGACACCCTGCAGGCTCCGCTTGCTCTCCTTTATGGAAATGCAACCTGCAAAGATTGATGAGGAGAAAAGTGAGGATGATTTTCCAAACCCTACGGCCAGCTCGCTCTCACACTGCTCCGGTCTTATTCAGCCAGACACCTTGTTTCTCTCCCTCTGCCTCTCTCTCCGTCTTGTTTTTCTTCTCTCTCTGCTTTTGAAGGTGGGCACGTCAAATCCATTACTCAATCTGCTCAATGGAGCGAAGCCCATTTACCAGTTGACTCATTTTAGATGGATCATTTACCCTTTCATCCTCTCTGACAATGCAACTGATGTAACCAGAGGGACTGAGGCTGTTTTTAGGGGGAATATCATACTTTCTTGCTCTTTTTCACTGTAGGGAGGAAGGGGGGGGGTCTGAAAAAACCCCATGATTGCTTAGCGGAGTCATATGAGCCTCATAAAACACCATGCTATTATGTTGTTCTAGTGTGGCACTGCTGAGAGAACAGCCACTAGGTTGTTCATGCTACATGGGACATGTGAAAACAGAAAAGGATCCCTGTGGGAATTAGTTATCGCATGAGTTACAGTTTTCTGTCACCACAGTGGAATTTAGTCGTGGAGTAGCGGAAATGATCCTTTCTTAGATCTGAACAGGATGTATGAGTGGGATATATAGTTATGCAGGGAGTTCAAGTCAGTTAAACATCAGATTAATTCAGCTCGACAATGGACGCCATCATGAGGAAACCTTTAAGAAATTGACTAAATGTGCTGCTGCACGGTGTTTTGTGTTAAGATGCATTAATAATTGTGTATTAAAGGGATAGTTAGGATTTTTTGAAGTGGGGTTGTATGGGGTACTTATCCACAGTCAGTGTACAGTTGAAACCGCTTATAGTGATCACGTCTGTCAGGGTCAAATTGATCACTATAAGTGGATGATAATTATAACCAAATTTTTGTTGTTGTGCATCATTTCTAATGCAGATTACCATCTAATTGACATTTGCATATTTATTACATGAATACAAAGTGATGAAACGAACCACCTCACTATTCTCCAATTCTCCTGCCGTTTTTGGCATATATTGGTATAAAATACATTTTGCTGCTGTCACCATCCACAGCAGTACATTGCTTTGCTCCTGTTCTGGTACTCCTGTCTGTTTCTCCAATCTGGGGGCGTGCCGACTGCCGTCTACTGTAGGTAATACAGTGACTATGGATAAGTACCTCATACAACCCCACTTCAAAACATCCAAACTATCCCTTTAAGGGGTTACTGTAGGTCATAGCTTTAATTTGTCACCTGTCCCTGTGTTATTGATGCTCTAATCAGGTTGCCGATCACTGATGCAGCTGCTAACTGAAGTCAAATCAGGAAGTTATTATACATTCAGACATTGTTGCCTCACTTAATTGGTTCTAACCTGTCTGTTGCGTTCGTCAGTGATCCTCTGAATCTGAATCTTTTTCCTCCCCATGTTTCCGGTGTGGCGGTGGGAGGGGCAAGGGGGAGTGGCAAGGTCAGAGGTCACAGATGACTATCACTGTATTTCTTCCTCCTTAAAATATCTCTTCTCCTTCAGTTCGTCCTCTCCGTGCACGCTGACTCTGTTGGAAGCAGCCAGGCAGGGAGGCTGTCACCCCGTAGATTTAGAAAAAAAAAAAAAGAAAAAAAAAAATAGGGAGAAGGAGGAGAGGAAGAACAGGGTTCGGTGTTCAGCGCCCTCTTCAGATCATGGTCCTGTTTCCGGGGGCAGGTCATCCACAATCAGGCTGAACTGGGATCCTCTGCCCTCCCCTTCACCTCAGCTGGGCAGCTCCTGCAAAACAACACAGAGGCATTCATCAGACTGAGAGAGAGAGAAAAGGGAGAGAGAGGCTTTGTTTGTATACTGTGACCCACTTTAGCTACTACAAACACTGTATTTTGCCTGGACCCCTCATCTACAATGAGAGAATAAATGATGCAGCCACGCATTTGAGGCGCCATCAAATCAGAAGCACATTGGGCTGAAACATGAAGAGGTGGGGGAGTGTTTGTAGTGCTACATGCAGAGCAGGAGGCCCTCGGGGGCCCGCGAGGAGGGAGGCTGTGCTGTGTCAGCTTCATTAGAGGCATCACCGCCACATCACTGATCTGCCGGTCGCCCGCGGCAACCGGCTGCCCCGGCCGGGACCGCCTGACACGCCGAATGCGATTCCCCAATCGAAGGCAGAGCAGAGAGGAGTCTGTGGATTCCACACAGTTCCCATTTCCAAACGCCATCGTGATCTGTGCTAGTTCCCAGATGGGAAACAGGTTTCAGTTTGTGTTTAACATGATCTGCGTCGATAATGGCAGGGCAGTGTGACAGTTGACACTTCAAGGATGGAAATTATTCTACATTCAATTACACAAACATCTCAGTACATGATAGTTGAGACGGAAAAGCAAATTCTCGTACTTTTCGTATTATGATTTTCCAGACCCTCAGGATAGATTACTGACATGTCCGTAAAGCAGGTATGAGTGGGCAGACTCCCACCGATGACACTCGGCATACGACAAGCTGGCCGATGTGGTTTAGTGTCCAGTAATAACATTATGCCTTATTACCTTAACGCTGACCTAATTCCATTTGACACAGAGAAAAATGAAGAGTGTAAAAAGGCATGTCTAATTCAGCCGTGCATCTAACTAACCATGAAATAAGGGTGTTCTGTGATATGCCACAATGCCTGATCAGAAACAGAGGATGGGTACATTATGAATTTCAAATTGCAAAAAAGGGCAAAGCAGAAAAGAAAGCCCAGAGTGTTTCTGCAAATTCATGCAAACTCATGAATGAATGAGAAGGCGGCAGCCGAGGAATGAAAACAGAGGCGAGGACCGTTTTAGGCCGCGTTTCTACTATTTGTAGTTCAGCTTTAAAAATAGCGCGCTATATATACACATACAGACTGTGTGTACACACATAGTGCAGCACACACACACACACACATATGACAGTGGGAGCAAAGTGGCAGCATTACAGAGCTGAAGCATCTGGAAAGGCGTGAGTTCAGACACCACACCAGCTCTCCAGCATTGTTTGCATTGCCTCTACCTGGGAGAGCAGCAGAAGAAGAACGCCCTCCAGTTAAATCCATTCTTATGAAACAAAGAATGCAAAATAGTCTGTCATGAGACTGACATTCCTTTTGTGCTGCTGTGGGCGCTGCGCTGCACGCTCGTTTAGAGTGGATGCAATTGGCTTTGCTTTGGCGAGGAGTTGCTTATGAATTATGCACTGATGGAAGAGAGCGGAGAGCCTGGTTTCTACATGGAAAATCTACAGTGAGCTGCAGGAACCAAATGTACAAACCATTGGCAACATCTTTCTAATATCTGGTTCCAGCCCCTTCAGCGCAACCATTTTCTAAAATCCATGTTCAACTCATATGCTTCTCTTCATCGCCATCTCCTCCCTTTTGACTGGCACAGACTTAATAAGAGAGATCAGTAAAGCGTATTGAATTCTACGTGGATCACCTCATTAGTGTACTTCTTGAAAAGAGTAGGTGTTATTGTTCTTGTCATTCGGCTTCACGATTCACAGAGTAAAGAGGTGTTGGTAGCATCATTTAGCTAGATAATAAAGATACTCTCTCGCAGCCTTCGTTAGCCGCTGAGCGAGCGGGGGACTCGCTCCAGTTGCGGTGAAGTTCAAAGGCAGCGCGCCGAGGGATTTGTCTTTAGGCTGTGGGCTGATCACACATGAAAAGGCTGCTTTATCTGCCCGGGGTGGTCAAGTCTCGACCTTTTACCCTTCATGCTGCCGGAGCTCGCTTCCCATGTCTGATGTCAGGCCGAATATCTGCTCTCACACGGGAAGCAGAGGGCCTGGAGTGTGTCTGCTGCCTCGCTGAGCAGGCCAGAGCGACAGAGAGGCTCTGGACAATGAAAAGATTAATGCTGATAATTAGGAATCTAAAGCGGACCCAGATTAGAACCCTGGGGACCGCCTAAAAAATGTTTATTTCACAAGGGGCCAATGACAAGCTCTTCCACTTTAGAACAGTTGGATTCAGTGAATATGGACATAAAAGCACACATTTGAGTAAAGGAATGCAGAGCTTCTGAGGAAACTGTTCAAGCACAGCTGCTACATCCACAACATTTCTACAGCTTTCAAGTACAGATGCTGGAATATTACAGCCGTCAAGACTTGATGAAAATTGTATCATCCCTGCGGATAAACTGGGCAACTCTTTCTTGATAAAGCTCTGTGATGCTTCTTCCCGTCTAATGCGAGATGCTTTCATGCACATTTGTATCGAGGTAGTAAAAAAAGGATATCTTCAGCACATTTGCCGAGTATTTGTACATCATTTCAGTCCATTTCTGTAAAGTATCTTTATTAAATTGCCGTTAGAGTTGTTTCGATGTGTTCGGTTGCCTAGACAATGTGATTTGGTATATCAACCAAAACCTGCACTAACAGCTTCGAAATCAGACAAATTAGCAATAAATGTTTGATATGAACTGTAAAAGAAGATTTATCGTACATATCGTTTTAGAAAGAAACAAAATGTGTTATTTAAGGGATAACAGCATAAAACTTGCAATAACAGAATCCGGGCAACAAAATAAGGTGTCTTAACTGAGCATTAGAAAGGGTATGAAAAAGAAACAGAAACACTGTACAAATGTGTCCACTAAGCTTTAGAGAGGGCACATCAGGTCATGGCCTCGGGGAAGCCTGCAACAAAGATTAGTCCATAAAAGAACAGTTAAAAAATGTTGCATCGCATCATTATCCCCGACATCTGTTGCTACGGCCGTTAAACATTTCAAAGCTTCAATCTTCTATCCCAACGATGTGAGTGGAAAATCACAAGCTGCGAGGGCAATATCAGGGTTTTGACATTTATTCATGAAGAGAAAGTTGACATAGGGATGTACTTTTTCAGCAACAACTTGCTTTGTAGAGTTGCAGCTGGAAGCTGCACAGTCTTCACCCCAGTTTTCTTTAGTTGGAGAATAAGAAGCTTCCCTTGGGCTATCAGGGGTTAAGTGACTTGCTAAAGGGCACGTCACCTAGATTTTCCCAGCCAGTCGAGGTTTGTGAACTGGTGACCTTCCTCCTGACAACCTGCCTGGTTGTCCTCAAGGCTAATACTGCCCTCGATATTACTGATACATCGCCACCTATGTTTGTGCCACAAGCTATGTGTGTCAGAGGCTGCAAGGCTGTGACTGAGTCATGACACAGAAAACAAACCACTCACATGCCACAAAATGCAGCGGGAGACTGCTGTGTTTGGGTTAGACGTGATTTGAGTCTACACGACATTCTGTTGGTTTACAAGGAAAGATGTGATGTAATCAGATGACGATGTGGCTGTGTGGCTGTGTGTGTGTGTGTGTGTGTGTTTGTGTGTGTGTGTGCACTAAGGCCTGTCTGATACAGTACAATATGTGGGTCAGATACAAGTGATAATTAGAGCAGAACAAAATATGAAATAGACTGGAATTAAAAATATATTTTCAAGGTTTACTTATTTATTTGCTATTGTCGTTGGTCTAGGGCAGGGTTTTTACAATTCTGACACTGTGGGCTCTCCTCAGACGAAATCGAGACAACTGCTCCTCCACAACACCCCCCATCTTGAGCCCAGTTTTGCCAAACTGGCACCATTAAAGGCATGCCGAATAACCTACTAGCAGTTCCTGTATGCAATGCACCAATGGATGTACAGGCAACTATCACTGGATTACTTAAAAACGTGAGGTTTCTAAGTCAAGTTCTGCAATTATAAGGAGCGTCTTTTTTCAATGATTTCTAAACGGATCAATGGATGTCTATGTTAAGATTTGACAGAGTTACTCCAAGGAGGAGTACAAAATTGTATGCAAATGACATCTCACCTCTCTTCTATGCATCCACCAACCCCTCACCCCCTAACTCTCCCGCTCTCCCCTGGGGAGGGGGATCTCACCTCTTCTCCAAGGCACACAAATGCCCCCCAAAAAAGTCAGTCATTGTGCTAAAATGATTTTCATTGATTTTAGAGGAGCGTTATCAGTATGCCCACATGATAAGTCTCTAATACAACATCAATACATTGGTCAGGCCTAAGCGTGTGTTATCTGTTTGTGCGTTTGCATGTGGGTGTGTGTCTTAGTGCGTGTCCATCCTTTACTGCCCTGGTGTGTTAAGTGGCAGCAGAGCACAGCCTGGAGCAGAGAGATAACAGTCAGCGGCAGGGGGCTGGTAGTTGTGTGTGGGGGGGGGGGTGAAGATGGTTCTCAGCTGCTGGCGCCATGCCAGAGGACTACTGAGAAATCCATCACCACTCGGCACCAACATCTGCCAAGCCGGACCACTGCAGACCCCAACGGCACCGTCCACACCAGGCCAAACTGTGATCACTGCAACCTGGGCTAATCTGGTCCTGTATGGTTTAATGGATGGAGAATGGTGCAAATGATGCACGTCATGCAGATTGTCTGAAACATAATCATCACCATATGCATGTGCTTATGCCAATCGTGATGAACACAAGTGAATTTAAATACCTAATAGGGATGTAAAGATTTAACTGATTTAAGTCAGAGATAGGGCCATATCAATACACAAATACAGATCCAGACCAAAAGCAGTACAAAATATTGCATTAAAATAATTGATGAAGCTTTCACAAATTTGGGGGGAAATTTCAAGTAGCTCTAAGGCTGTCAAACTAAAGCAAACAACTACACAAAGACTAGCAACAATTTCTAAATCATACTCTCACCGAACTGTTTATTTGCAGGAAAATTCATTGTAAAGTGACAGATTCCAACACTCAGTGCTGAATCTGAACCAAAATACACAATTACCAGTCAGCAGCATTTCAGTGAAAAATGCATCCTCCAAAAAGTTGCCCTATGAATCACTGGCCATTGTTTCTGGATGTTGGTGTGGCAGTTGGCATTTTTGGCAGGCATTTGGCTCTTGGCTAGCACTTAAATGGCCAAAAAGCGAGGAAATGTTGATTTTGTTTTTTCAAGCTACTGCCTGTAAATGCTCATATATTTGAATTCATGTACAACTTAAACTTAAAAAAATATATCACAAAATCTGATCTAAATCAGATTTGAATCTGAGCTGAATCTAACTGTGTATCGTCCTCTTTGAATCACATTTAATCTGCATCATTTTTAGTAAGAGCTTATAGACCCTGTATCTAAACACATGTCAAACCGAACTGCTCGGTTCAGCAATAAATCTGTTTTAAGTTAATTAAGAATGGATGCATAGAACAATATTGCCAATAGTGCAGCTTAAATGAGAGGAGTCCAAGCAAAGGTTTTGTATTGAACAGATGCTGCGGCAACATCAGTTGCTCCTAAAAATAAACATGGTACTCTAAGGCATGCTGGATCAGTCCAACAAATATCAGAGGTTGTGTGTCATGATATCTTAACAAATCATGTTTAACTGTTGATGAGACGGATGAAAAACACTCATATCAGTTAGCAGGAGATCTGCAGAGGACTTCAGGGCTTCAGGTTTCAAGAAGAGGGCGACCTGCCTGCATGTAGCTGCTGGGGTCGTGACCTCTGCAGGAGGGCTATCAAAATGACTGATCTGTCCCCCAATTTGAAGTCTGGGAGGATCAATATTTCACCAATATTCATAAATCACTCAGTGTTCACTCAAACCGGTCTGACGTGATGGGCGAAACATGAGATGACAAATGATGTCGTCGGAGGCTTCATACGACTGTGAATCACATGGAATCAAATCAGCAGGTGTTGGAGGTGGTGGCGCACTGAGCGGTCACAAGATGTGATCAACATGAACACTCCCGTGACCCAGGACCCGGAAATTTATAATCCTTGTTAAGGGAACTTTATCTTATGTGCCAGATAGAGGTAAAACAATTAGTTGATTATTCCATTAGTTGGTTGACAGAAAATAAATGTATCCTTTTTTAATAATTGACACTGGTTCCAGTTGTTGGTCAGACAAAACGAGCAATTTTCATCATCCTGGGCATTTTTTTTCTGTTTTTGACATTTTGTTAAACGATTAAATCGAGAAAATAATATGCAAATGAATTAGTAATGAAAATAATTTAAAAAAAAATTATAAATAATAATGCGTTAAGGCAAATTTGTTTTAGCGCCACTAATTTCTTTAACGCATTAACACAGTTTTTTATTAACCTCTTATAAATCTGATAGGCCGCTGTCAGGGTCAAATCTGAGATAATAGCCCCTAGTGATGTTATCAGGTTACCTGAGTTTGCCTTAAAGACACATTTCAAACAGAAAGCCTGTGTTTCAAAGACGTGGTAGATTACTCTGTAACATGAGCGCCGTATTTTGATTTTTGTACCTTGTGATCACAAAGACAAACAATAAAATAGTTGCCACTGTGATCATTTTCCATAGTTATAAAATCTTTCCTTGCATTATTCTGAACATCGGTGTCTCAGCAGTACCTGAAATAACGTGCCCTCCAGTAAGATTTCAAGTCTCTTTTGAGGACCGCTTCTTTATGAAAGTGTTAAATTTCTGCAGTATCCCTTTAAGCTGCAAATCTCTGCACATAGGGTCCCTGTCATCATGAAGGCATGAATGCCAAAGTTCATACGCAGCTCACCAGCATCAAGGTACACTGTAAGCATGATTCAGGTTTTAGGAGGAAGGGGGTAGCATGATGGGATCGTTCCTCATTGGGGCACAGACAGAACTACCGATGGGGTCGAGGTTGGACGGTTTGGGGGATTTGGCGGCTAACTGGGCTGCTGAGTTCCCTCATCTGACCCAGCGAGGCTCGGTTTGCGGCCCAACCTTGAGGGTGTTCTGCCAGCACCAGCTGTGGGATATTTACAGCCTGTTGCTGCATGTTCCCGGGCAACCATTGGACACGGCGCCCGCCACACTCAGGCTTCAGTCACCCAGCATGCATCTTCACTATATCAACAAAACCCTATGGCTGATTTTGTGGTAGAGGCATCAGCAGGTGGAGTGAAAGGGGGGCATTGTGACAAATAGTGGAGGAGGGGAAGGAGCTGCTGGCCTTATATCTGAAGCCTGGCTTGTGACTGTGATTGTGCGTCTACGCTGCCAACCCTGGCAGAGGAATATGATTCCCCCCCCCCCTCCTCCTCTTAACCAATCATGGGTGAGACTTTGGAGAGGTGGGGGAGAGAGGGGAGGGCTGATGCAGTGCAAGGGCAGCACTTCTGAGGTGGTGTTGGTGGTGGTTTGGGGGATGGGGATTGGGAGGGGCGATGAAAAGATCCGTGCCTCTCGGCTCGTGAATCACACCCACGCTGCCGGGCCGCTGTCAATACCGCAGTCTACCCCAGCACGTACACACTCTCAAACACATACACAAACAACCACACACCTACGCATTTAACACGGGGCGCCCTAACTGTCACTGATCCACCGTTTGCGCTCATAGCCTCTGGCATGAATACAGCAAAGATACTCTGATAATACCTGTAAAACACTCATGGACGTACATGTGAGTGCACACATAGATGCCTTTTGTCCAGCAGCTCAGGAAGCATGCGGAGCAGAAAGGACTTGTTGGCAGGTCACACAATACTTTTAGTGTGGTTTGTTGTTGACTCTGAGACTTGGCCCTGTCACCGACTGCATCACCGACGTGGATTATGCGGTTTGACCTGTCAGGTTACAAGACAACGCACTAAACACACTCTCAGAGGCACACCCATCCCTGAAAGATGCGAGGTGATTGGATGATCCAGTGGAACAATGAGAGGGAGAGATGTCACAGTTAGGAGAGGATGTTTCTGTTTACTAGTTACTGTTGTCAGCAAAGCAGTTCACCTGGCAAGGGTTCAGGCACTGATTTAAACCAATGCTAAAAACAAAAACAAAATATAATGGTACTGTAATGAAATAAGTTTTGGCCAAATATGTTGCTTTATGCAAATCTATGTATATATTTATTATTGGAAATCCATTAACAACACCAAACAATGACAAATATTGTCCAGAAACCCTCACAGGTACTGCATTTAGCATAAAACAGTATGCTAAAATCATAACATACTGCAAACAAACTGCATGTGATTATCATAAAGTGGGCATGTCTGTAAAGGGGAGACTCGTGGGTACCCATAGAACCCATTTTCATTCACATATCTTGAGGTCAGAGGTCAAGGGACCTCATCCTTCGCGACAAGCTAGTGTGACATGACATGGTTGGTACCAATGGATTCCTTGGGTTTTTCTATTTCCAGATGATACCAGTATCGTTACTCTAGCTTTAAAATTGAGCCCGGTACAAACTAAAAAGTGGACTGTGATAAATGCAAATTCTGTTCTGATTGCATAAAAAAGTTTATGCATATGGTAGTGTGTTCCTATGACAGTTTTCCTAAGATAAAAAAAATGGCAATATATCGCCTTGCTTACAGAATCGCAATCTATTGAATCTTAACCCCATCATGATATGTATCATATCGCAAGATTCTTGCCAATACACAGCCCTTTTGACCAACAGTCCAAAACCCAAAGATATTAAATATATAATGGTATAAAACAGAAAGAAGCAGCAAATCGTCACATTTAAGAAACAGAAACCAATGAACGTTTGGTATTTTTTCTTGTTAAATGACTTAAACAATTATCAAAATTGTTAATGATTAATCTCCTGGTGATCAGCTGATCTTCTCAGGAGTAGAGCTCATACTGGAAGAGTGAAATATAAAGCAGAAATGACCAGAGGTCAGAGAGAAAAGAGACAAAAATGCTCCTGAAGACTGAGTATCTCCTTTGGATTGCCGTTTAATTCCATTCCATTAAACCCAAGCACTCAATCCAAGAACCCAGTGGGGTCAGGATGATTTGTGTTTTGACAGACTGTCCTGTAAAAGGCCACAGGTTCAATCCCAGCGACAGCCGCTTGTCCACTGTCAGTGTAGAGCAGCAACTTAATCTATTGATTATTTTGTTAAATTAAATAAAGGCTAACAAGTGTTTTTCACTAGTTCCCAGAGCCCTAAATGACATCTTCAAACTGCTTATTTGCCAACCAAATCCAAATGATTAATCAAATAATTGACAGAAAATTACTCTGCAATAATTTTAACAATCATTCATAATTGTTTAAGCCACTTAAAAAGCAAAAATACCAATCAGCGTCTGATTGCAATTTGCAGCTTTTCTCCATTTTATATGATTGTCAGTTGAATATCTTTGGGTTTTAGGTTGTTAGTTGGAAAAACTTGACACTTGAAGATGATCCCTCGGGCTTTGGGAACATTTTGATTTTGATCTTTTTTGATTAAATGACAAATCAAAAAAATAATCCCCTAATAATAAAACCCTTAGCTGCAGTCCTAAGTAATCGATTAACTGAAGTTATATATCCATATAAGTGAGAGTATTTGATGAAGTTATAATTAATGAAGAACTACTGAATACTTGTTTGGCCCTTGTTTGCTTTCGGATCAGATCACTTATGATCTACACACACAGGGTTTTGGAATGTAAAGTGAACTTTCTAAGACTGTTTACAGGTTTCCTCCCTCACAGCTTTTCCCATCGTCTTTAATCTTCTGCGGTGCGACAACAAAAGGTCTGTGACGGAGAAAAATGCCCTCTAGACAAAACATTGATGACATCAATGTGACACTCGAGGACAGAGGGCGTGCACGCCGGAGTCGGCATGTGTAGCAAAGTTTGCCATCACCAGTCGAACACGTTCTCATCAATGAGACGCAAGAGCCAGTCAGACGAGATCACTTAAATATAGCCGTTTTATCACAAGTACTATCAGGTTTATTTTGATGAACGCAGGTGAGTGGGAGGAGGAATGCTGTTGTTATAGGCACAATAACACCTGTCTATTTAAAGCGTTCACCACTAACTGTTTTGTGGGGTTAGCTAGAAAATGTGGTCAACGTGCAGAGCGATTGACTCGCCTCAAAACAACTCATTGTCTGTCATCATGTCGAAATTAAATGCTGGCGTTTAGTGAGCAGCCAACCAGATTGTGCCACTCAGAGGATCCGTCTAACCATGTCTCACAAATCTGCAGTTTGTGAGAGTGATCCTTTACACTTCAGAGATTTGTTATAGAGGATATAGAGGCAGACAGACCATTTCTTATAAAAGTAAATGAAGATAAGGCACCTATCTCCTGAGCTCTAAAAGAATACCTCGAGGCGACTGAACATGGATAAACAACTTCCTGCCATTTACTTTCTGTTTGACTGACTTGACTTTGAAAAACCAAGATATTATCAGAGCAAACACGGTAAAAAAACTACACATCTTCAAAGCATTATATTAGTGTGTACTTTTGAAGTGGTTTAAGCAGGTGTCAAGGGCACTAGGATCATGACACTCACTCGCTACAGTAATGGCCGTGAAGCCTTCAATTCCAGAAAGAAAAAGAACAGGTGTGACGTTATGAGCTGCTCGACAACACAAGCTATCAACCATAAATCTTCCCAACAGACCGACCCCCCCTCCCTCTGCTCTCGAGCCCCTCGCAGCAGATTTCGAGGCTGGGGAAGGTGTCAGCTCGGCGGCTCATGATGGAGAACAGTCCCCACAGCAAGTCAGCTCGCACTCCTCCCTATCTAAAGTCCTCAGAGGCGCCAGCAGTGCACCCCACCGGCCAATGGCTTTCCGGGCTGATTAGAGAGCTCAGAAAGCTCAGAACATATCAGAGACCGTCTCTTGCACTTCGGCTTAAATCAAGCATGTAAAAGCTGAAAAATGTTAGTTTTTCGCCAGAGGAGAAGTAATGTGAACACTTAAAAAACAGCCATCAAGAATGACATTTTCTCTTGAAGTAATTATGGTTTAGAGCGAAGCGGCGTTCATGTCAATTCAAACCAATTACATCAGAGGAAACACACACACACACACACACACACACTTAAGAGCTGCGATGTCTCGATTGGTCGCTCTTACCGTCAAAGATTAAAGATGCCAAAAGGCGGTATGGAAGTGCTCTGACACTAACAGAGGAAATAAAAGTCTGGATTCTGGATTGAGGCCAGTTAATTTGAAAAAGATTAGTCCAAGTGAGAGATCACAGAGGGATACAGTCCTGATGAGAACGAGGGTCCAACTCAGAGCAGCACATGTGCCATCGACTGCTGCAGAAGTGACAACTGCTGGTGGAACGCCTCACTCTGGACGCCCCAAATTACCCTTCTCACTGGACACCCCCAGCCCCCACCATCAAACCCCCCCCCCCCCTCTGCTGTTGCTGCTTCTTGTCACCCCCCCACTACCACCACCACCACCATGCTCAGTACACTCATGCCTCCCCCCCCGCCCTACACCCACAAACCCCTCCCAGGTCACCCTTTGCCCTAATATGCCTTCAGCAACTGTCACCAATTCATCAGTGTCTGTGTTGGCAATTGAGGTGCTTGTTGTCCGGCTCTTTAAAGGAACGTTCAGCCCATTTACGACAAATCACGTATACTCTAGGGCCGCAACTAACAATTATTTCCATCATTGACTGATCTGTCAATCATTTCTTTCAAACGATCGATTTATCACAGTCTATAAAATGTCTGAAAATGGCCAAAAATGGACGTTAAAACATCCCCAGAGCCCGAGGTGACATCTTTAAATCGCTAGTGTTGTCTGAGAAACAGTATATATATTAAAGTAAATGAAACAGGAAAAAAAAAAATCAGCAAACACTTTCACTGAAGAAACTGAAACCATAATTTGTACATGATAAAAGACTAATAATCAGTTATCAGAATCGTTGCAGATACATTTTCTGTTGATTAATTGACTTTCTATTTGTTTCCATACAGTCAAAAAAAATTATTATCAGACTAAAAATCTGTAATAGTAATCGATCACAGTAAGGAAGTCTATACTTTTTGTTAAAGTGAAATTGTTATGAGGCAATTAAATCATCAATCTGCATTCAAGCTGCATTAACACGAAACAATATTCATTTTGACAAAAGTACAAAATTGACAAATTTATACAAACTTGATGTTAATGCTGGTGTGGAGCTGAAATGAGCAGTTGATTAATTAATATGAAAATTAATTGCCAACAATTTTGATGATCTTTTATCCGTTTAAGTCATTAGTTGAGCAAAAATGGCAAATATTCCCCTGGTTCCAGCTTCTGAAATGTGAGGATTTGCTGTTCTTCTCTGTTTTATATCATTATAATTTGAATATCTTTGGGTTTTGAACTGTTGGTCGGACAAAACAAGACATTTTAAAGATGTCATCTTGGACTCTGAGAACTTTTGACAGGCTTTTCATTATCTTTTCATATTTTGTATGCAAAATGGCATTATTAATCAACGGTAAACTATACTGACTATAATCATTAGATATTACACAACTTAAGCAGGTTTACAAGTGTTGTTTTTTATTATTAGGGGATGAATTGATATCAATGGCTGCCTGGTATGAAAATTATTATGAAAAATATTGTTGTTATATTTTTGTTGACCATTTGAAAATGGTCAACAAAAATGTATAGTTTGTGTGTGTGTGTGTGTGTGTGTGTGTGTGTTTGTGTGGGGCAAGAGGGTGAGGGAGTCACTAGCTGCCTAGCTAAGTGTGTCAGATCCTCTTTGCACACCAATCTGTCCCTCGTGCACATGTGTGTGTACATCCTCCATTTGGATCATGAGCTGCTGGCAGCGGGACGGCAGCTGCCTACATACCTTTTGTTCCACTGGACCCTTCAAGGCCCCCCACCCCCCCAACCCCGAAATGTACACACACACACACACACACACACACACAGATATACACTTGCATGCTCAGCTGTCGGAGAGTTCAACAAACCGGTAATGTCTCGTGCCCCTCAGCCCAAACTCTCTGCACTCCTTTCTAAAATGACTCCTCTGCTGTCAAACTTCGCCGGCTGCACGGCACGTCTCCCCTCGCTGTCAGCTCTGATGAAGGCCGCCACTGACGGCTGTGATCCGACGCTAAGTCCAAAGCTGTGGAAATCAAATCCTCACAGATCCGAAGTTGGTGAGATACAGTTAGATGGCCGCAGAGAGGACTGTAAAAGGAGAGATTGGCCGTCTGTGACCGTTTGCGACAGTGGCTCCGCTTCCCAAGGAATGAATCTCAGCCCGTGCCCTTTCCTGACCTTGAAATCTCCGAGGGGGCCCCGGAGGGTGTGGGAAATGGGAGGCCAGGAGTCTGCTAAACAGTTGTGTCATTGAGTTTCCACACAACACAGCCAATGTATGTATGGGTGCAGGCACGTCTGTGCCCAGAGCACAACGGGTTAAACAAGGGGCAAAAATTCCAAGGGCCCATTTCGTCTTGAGGCAGTAACTTATATGGATAAATCTCAGAGGGGAGGGCAGAAAAAAAATGAACTCCCTTCGTCTATCAGGAGCAGGAAATCTGCCCATGGATGGGAAAAATATACACCACCACTAAACAAAACAATCCTAATGTCAGAGCATTGAGGACACAATTACTTCCACAACAAACATAAGTAATGGCCTTATCTCGCAGCCCCTTTTCCAGGTTTCTCCCCCGCTTGCCATCCACATTTGTCGTCCATGTGCACGGCTGCCTGGGAGGCCTCCATGTTGAACACAGGGTGTTGGCCCGAAGCCTAAAATGGGGATCTACGAGCCTACCTCCGCTCTTCCTGAGACAAACGCGAGCGTCGGCCAAGGACTGTGTGGTGCTGGCTACATGTGGTGGGGATCCGGCACCGAGGAGAGGTGGGGGAGGCACAAACACCGAGAGAAAAGATATCTATTCTCTCTCCTTCAACAGAGCGGTCAGAGGAAGCAGCTACTTTGCCCGAAGGCAAGTGTATTTATGTTGAAAGGAAACACAGAAGCGTATAAGCTACAGCTCTCCTGCATCCACGTAGCTGCATATACATGGGCACAGTTGTAGATGTGTTTTTGTGTTGCGGTTCCATGTGAAAGGTGGGCCACCTGAGTGATGTGCCAGCACAAAGACAAACTCAAGAGGTTTTGTTGAAGACAAGCTTATTTGGTGCTTTGTCTTTGTCCCAAATGACTAATACGTTTGGGAATAAACATGATATGCTTTCAAGGGTTTGACAGTGAATACCCTGATTATGCAAATCTGCCTCCACCCCTTCGAGGATGGGGTAAATTAAAAAAATGACAAAGCTCTTCTCTGGTGTGGTTCTAGTGTGAGCTTTTCTCTCGTATGTGACCTACATTATTGAGGAATTCTTCACATTTTTGACAAAGAGCAGAATAAAGCTCACAAGATGCACATACAGAAGAATAAACATCCACATTATCCATCTACACTCTACATTATGTGTGACAGCTTCCACATCAACAAGTGTTGTTGAAACCTGACCAGGCTTCTCGTTCATCAACACTTTCACAGCATAAATGATAATGGAACACTGATACAATGAATGTTTTACTTCCACTTCATGTCAAATGATTTCAAAACCATTCAGCAGGTTTTCAGTCCTCTGGGGTAACAGCTGTCCCAAAGCGTCTTTAGTGGATCACACCAATTCACAGTCCATTTTCACCCATTGACTTCCATTTAAGTCTGCACCATCAAAAAAAACATATGATCTAATATTAACAGAGTTTCCTGCAGTGTCTTAAAGCGTGGTGGGCCTGAAATTAAGATCACCAACACTTATATTAAGACAAATGAATACACAGAGGCATAATTTCACACTGGAAATACCAGGTATTAAGGAGTATGTCATAGGTCATCGTCTACAAACTAAACTGAGATGATCTGTCATGATCCAGGTGTCTTCACTCCATACACACTAACATTTTGATCGAAACACTTTATCTTAAAAGGTGCAGTGTGTAGGATTTGGCGGCATCTAGCGGCGAGGTTGCAGATTGCAACCGACTGAAACTTCTCCCATTTGCCAATCGTGTAGGAGAACTACGGTGTCTCATGCGAAAACGCAAATATCTGGATTGTCGGTTCTGGGCTACTGTAGAAAAATGGCGGCCAGCTCCGTGAAGAGGACCCGCACGGTATGTAGATATAAACGGCTCATTCTAAGCTAACGGAAACACAACAATTTGTATATTCAGGTGATTAAACACTAAAGAAAACATAATTATTAATATTATATTCAAATTTCTGCCAATAGATCCCTCTAAATGCTACACACTCGTTATTTAATACACTAAAATGACTTTGCAAAATTACACATAAGCTAAATTTTGCTTAGTTATTTCAATATGGAGGACCATGGTATATTGAAATTCTGCATAAAGCTCTGCTACTTTGCAGCTCTTGATTCTATACTACTGCAGCTCATCTAACCAGCCCATTGTGGCCGGTTCTTCGTGTGCTTTTCCTCCCTGCAGTATTTATAACTGATACTGGAACAACAGTGCTACAAAATGTGTTTATTGTTTACACAAAGTTGCAGAAAACTATAACAGTGATGCACATGAACACCGCCAACTTCAATGACCAATACAAAGCATTTCCTGTAGCTGTCACAATAAAATTTCTCCATGCGATTCGTTAATGCAAACCTTTTAATGTGAAAGAAGAGCAACATGAACTCAATACTTATGTACCTTTCAACTGAAACGCTTCGCAATCAACTTGGAGCTCTGCAGAAATCCACCAGTTGATTGTGATCTGCAGGGTAGGTGTATTGTACGTGTCTTTATTCGTGGAGTTTTCATTATCCAAATCTGTCAAGATGCTGTAGATTGTAAAGCCCTTTAGGTCAAACTTGTGATTTTGGGTGTAAAAATAAACTTGACAAAATGTTTTTAATTTAAGAAAATTCTATGTTGCTGCTTATTTTTTTTTACCTTTGATTTCTCTACACATTGGATCTGATGCTATGTTGCTTCAGAGGGAGCACAAGGTGATTCTGCAAGTTTGGCAACTCCAAAAGGCAACAAGAAGTAAAATCCTTTACTTGATTACCCTGAAATCCTGTAAGGTGATGTCAGTAAATTGCATTCAGGCCCCAGCTGGTTTTTCTACCAAAAAGGGCCAAAAACAGCCACCAGATCTAATACTTAGAAGGAGCGAGACGGACACGGCTGCTGTTGTTTTTAGGACACAGTTTGTGTCTCATGCTTTTAGTTTCTATTCATCATCACCTCCTCTGGGTATGAAAGTGTCCCAAGACTCTGCATTAGAGAAGATGGGATGTTTGCTGCAGCCACATTTTAAGATTTAGGCTGATAAGAGGAATGTGTTTTTTCACAAATGACGTTAAATGTTCTGGAAGTGTTAACACAATATTGTTAATGACTACATTCAATGTTCCCTTTAATTCCGTCATTGGAAAAGCTTAAATTAGGTCAATATGCTTTTTGTTCCAGAACTCCGCCAAGGCCAATCCGCTCCTTGGCCGATGCTACACCCTTCCACCAAGTTCAATGGAAATCCGACCAGTAATTTTTCCGTAATCCTGCTGACAAACTGAAAAAAACAAACCAACAAACCGAACTGAAAACATAACGTCCTTGATGGAGGTAATAAGACTTGATTAAACTAAGGCTGTCAAAGTTAACGCGATAATAACGCGTTAACACAAATTTGTTTTAGCGCCACTAATTTCTTTAATGCATTAACGCAACTTGCAATTTTTAGGTTGTAGCGGGCTCAATTTTAAAGCTAGAGTGAAGATACTGGCATCATATGAAACTAGGAAACCTAAAGAATTCATGCCATACTAGCTTGTCGCGAAAGAGGCTAAATGACGCTCCAAACTTCCCACTGTCCCTTGACCTCTGACCTCAAGATATGTGAATGAAAATGGGTTCTATGGGTACCCACGAGTCTCCCCTTTACAGACATGCCCACTTTATGATAATCGCATGCAGTTCGGGGCAAGTCATGGTCAAGTCAGCACACTGACACACTGACAGCTGTTGTTGCCTGTTGGGCTGCAGTTTGCCATGTTATGATTTGAGCATATTTTTTATGCCAAATGCAGTACCTGTGAGGGTTCCTGGACTATATTTGTCATTGTTTTGTGTTGTTAATTGATTCCTCATAAAGCAATATGTCCACTCCCATGTTGATAAGAATATTAAATACTTGACAAATCTCCCTTTAAAGTGCATTTCGAACAGATAAAAAATGTGTGATTAATTTGCGATTAATCGCGATTAACTATGGATAATCATGCGATTAAATATTTTAATCGCATGATTATCCATAGTTGACAGCCCTAGTTATGAAGACGATCTGATATAACATGACCTGCTTTTTTTTATGTTTTATAGAACAGTACTGTCCAGTATCGTGCATCTTTTCGTCTCATCCGGCCCGATGCCTCTCCCAATCCGGAGAAGTGTGGTATCTCCCAGCCCCAGGAGCTGTCACAGCTAAAGGTTAAAGGTCAAGAGCAGCAAGACGAGCCCTAACAGACGCAGCAACCTGTTCCCTTCAACTGTCTGCCTCACTCAGCTGCCACCACAAAGGCTCCAACCCCCCATAAAGCCTGTCTGCAGCTCCGAGCCTTCTGCTTTTCCAGGATGACACCGTCCACTCGGACACAGGAACAGTTTCAGCGACACATTATTGATGTTGAATTGCACTTTTAAAGCTTTTTTTTGGCTGAATCTTTGTCTAACATGTCTCAAAATATTAAATTATGCTGTTAAAAGCGGCTAAAAGCTGCTTTAAGGTGAAATCAATAAATTCTCTATTTCATAATAAGGAAAACAAATCTCTTTAAATATATGCATGCCTCCCTGAGTTCAGTACACTATTAGAATGTGTGTAGTAGTAATCTTTTTCTGTCTCCCTGCCAAGCAACTTAAGGGAAAACAGGACCTCGCTGTGTTATCCTAATTAATGCTCTATGTGTGTTGCTATATTATATTTTAATCTATCAAGTAAATTAAAACCATAAATCACTCAACACCTGTGACTCCCACGCCAGCATGACCGACTGGAGAATAGGGAGACGGCGGACGTTTAGCTTACGCCGAGAAAAATAAGAGCAGGCGTCTGGAATTAAAGATCCATCGATGCTCATTTCAAAGACTTGTTTGGATTGTGGAGGAAAAATTCTCTTTTAAATGGTCATTCTTGTTTGAAGTGCTGTTGGAAAAATCTTTCCATAGCCCAAAAAAAAAAAAGAGTCTCATTTCTCTGAATATAAACAGCCTGTGCTAGATACCACAAGACTAGAAAGTGTTTGAGGTGTTACAATCCTTTTTGCCAAGATTATTTCATGACCCTGTGTGACTGGGACTGGGTATCGAACCTCAATACTTATGACTGACTGAAATGTGTGTCTGGTTATTGGTGGACACTTGTTCTTTGATCTAGGGCTGTCCTGAATACAATTTTTTTGAGCTTCAAAGCTTCGGTGCCACACTACTGTACACACACGCACCTCTACACATAACAGATAGATGGATGGATGGATGGATGGATGGATAGATGGATGGATTTTATTGATCCCCGAAGGAAAATTGACGTGTTACAGCAGCAATTTACATACATCACAACACAAAAACGCGCATCACTCACACAAATGACACGAGGTAAGTACAAAAAACTGTATTTACAAATCTCTATATACATACCAATTACTCTTCTTTAAACTACATTAAAGAAATACAAAATACAGTAAAATAGCGATATCCGAGAATAACTTATAATGATTAATGTTGAATATGAATATTGAATAATGTTGTGGGATTATTCCTTATTTCATGGGCTTTTTGGGGATTTATACGTTATTATTACATACTTCGATATCAAGAACAAAAAACAAAGCATTCGAATACTGCTTTGGAGGTTGATTACCATGGCAACGGTCGAAGCTTCGAAGCATTCGGGACAGCCCTATTTTGATCAGACAGTTCCTGGTTTAAATTAGCCTGGTTCTAAATCGCCGCTCACATCTCAGATGTATTCAGTGATACAAACAGATCTGGTTGGAGAAACCGTCGACCAATCAGAGTTTAGCAGGCGGGATTAAGAGTGGGGACATTATCCTCCCACATAGCTAAAAAAGTGACAGAAAAATGATGACGGGCGTGGATGAGATTGACACAGCGATACAGATTGTTGTAAGTCAAATTACAGATTGATATATTTCTTAATTGATCCTACAGTAGCAGCCATTACTATAGTTTGGTCTGCAGTGGCGGGATGAATACATAATTTGCTGATTGGGTAATAGGGCAATAATAAGCCTCCCTCCCAGCGAAGAATCGAAGACGACTACGATGTTATTTGGGTTTTATGAGCATTCTTTGGACATGTATACAGCTCATTCGGAATACGTGTCTCATTTGGGGTTTTTACAGCAGTTTGCGACACACGGCCTCCTGCCTGTTTACAGCAAGCTCTGTGCGTTGGACACAAACCAACTCGCCGACAGTTTGCAGAGATGCATGTCAAAAAGAAAAGCCCACATTTCAGTTCGGAAGGAGAAACACACCAACTTTTAAACATTATGAAAGACTTGGATATCAACAGTTATTTTTTGATAGAAGGAGTCCTGTAGGTATTATTATGTATTATATTAAATTATTATGTAATTAATTATCCTGTGGGACTTAAGAGTTTTATTTTAAAAAAGTATAGTTTGGTACAGAGGCAAAAAGAGGAACTGTTTTTTTTCCATTTTTAAAAGTTTGTTTGTCTCCAGTTTAACTCTTGGTTCATTTTAGAAACAAGAGTCGACTGAGCAGAGGCTCTGTTTCTATGGTTACCTGCAGTTTTATACACTGTGAGCTCTGATATTTAGAATAGGTGCTTTATCTGTTGACCGGAACTGTGGAGTCAGGAACCCCAATGGGGCCCCAAGGGGTAAGAAGAGATTTAAAGCTGCAGTATGCGAGATTGGCGCAAATACGATTTCAAAAAGTTATTTTTAGAAAACGGCCGCTTTATCGTGACAGTAGTACATGAAACAGGTAACATGAAAAAAATCATGTTCCTCTGTGTCCTACTGTGTCCTCCGGTGCTCCTAACGGCATCTGAAGGATTTCACTTACCGGAGGAAAACAAGGTCTGCTGTCCAGCTGCCGTCTACGAGAGCCGGCTGTCAATCACTCGCGAACTCCGACCAAACGGTCAAACTAGGCAGCGCTGATTAAATATGAATCAATATTCTGTTACTGTAATGACTA
This sequence comes from Sebastolobus alascanus, assembly GCA_916701645.2. Classification (NCBI taxonomy): domain Eukaryota; kingdom Metazoa; phylum Chordata; class Actinopteri; order Perciformes; family Sebastidae; genus Sebastolobus; species Sebastolobus alascanus. The sequence continues at coordinate 266,840 of CAKAOJ020000450.1, read as the reverse complement.
TTTCTCGCCTCAAATGTTTTCAGAATCATCTTGTAGTGTACTGTTTAGCTTTAAAATGAGAAAGTTTGTGACGCAGCTGCCATTGTAAAATCTGTTGAAGGAAGCCAAGGTCATCTGACCGGAGCACAGCCAATAGGAACGCTCTCTCTCTCTGAAATGACCTGTGATTAGTCAAAATCTGCCGTCACGGGCTAGATTTTTCTAAAGCCTGAAAACAGAGACAATGATGAGGAGCAGAAGTCTAGTTTTCTCTCAGAACACTTGAATTACAATATGCTGAAAGGTTATTATGGAAGTTTTGCCAAATTATGCCAAAAAATTGTTGCCTACTGCCACTTTAAGTGATGAGACAGAAAAAAAACGTATTTTTATGTTTGCATTTTTCAAATGAAAATACCTGAGAAGTAAATATAACTCTTCGACACGAGTAACATGAGTTATGAGCATGCCATGACCACGAAGGGTCACAAGTATAGACATTGCTTCATTTTAAGGGCTCGCCAGCCAAAAATGTTGGGAACCACTACGTTGTTCGGTTTAAAAGAACATCTGACAGTCAATCAGAAATCGGTATATTTTCCATGAGCATGACATTAAATAGAGTTGAGACAATTAATTGAGTAGTCGATCAACAGTAAAAGTAATCGGCATCTATTTTATAATCAATTAATTGTTTCAGTCATTTTTCAAACATAAATGACAATAAATTGAATATTTGGGATTGGGATGGCTGGTCAGATAAAACAAGACATCTGAAGACACATTTATTTAAAGTGATTATCAGAGAATATTTATTTTCAAATAGACAAATTAATTTATAATGAGAATAATAGTTTGTGGCGGCCCTAACAATTTGAAGAAGAAGGAGAGTAAATCAGCGGATAATGAACAGTCTGGCTAATGACAGCAGAACACAAAGGACAGAACTAAACAGCTGAAAACACAAAACCGCATCAAAGAGTCCACCACGCCTCCGACTGCATCACTGTCCACTTAACTTGTTGACAAAAGTGATGCCACGAATCAAATGTGGAACTATTTCCCTCGCCAAATCTGCAACAGTTGCTGCCAACATATCCAGCTGTTTCATTTTTTCTTGTTTCTAGGTCGAGGCTTTTTGTGAAACCAACTAAAAATTTTCCATTTAAAACTGTCAACTATAGTGAAAACCGGCCCTGAATACTTGTTTTCTTACTCTTTGATCAGACATTTCCTGATTTAAAAATCATGATATTTGACTATTTTATTTCGGCAAATCTCTCATACAGCTGCTTTTTGTTACACTGACATTAAACACAGATGCATCTGAGAAGTTTGACTTTTTTGGTTGAATGAAGAAATGTTTTGGATTTCGTAGATTAACGTGTTTACATCCCTCAGAGACTCGGATATCCTATTGCCAGATTTCAAATGATAGCCAGCCCTCATCATACTCTGAAGATGTTCAACTTGTGTTTAGGGATAAAAGATCAAATTGTGACATTGTTCTGGAGATTTCCGAGGTTCTGTCTTACAGTGTGAGGCTACATGAGCAGGAAAGGGACGAAGCAAGACCAGACCGTCATGGCGCTCGACGTAAGCACGAGGCGCTGCGTTTTCCACAAACAAATCCCCAAAGGCGACGAGGCGTTTGATGTGCAATGGAGCGGTGAGGGGCCACACGGAGCCCCCCCCCTCCCTAACCTCCACAAGCTCCCTGACATTGACTAACATACACACACACACACTTCTCCTCAGAAACAGCTGACGTTTTAACAGGCTTACAACAGCTGACAGGCTACAGGTGGGGCAGAGGGGACCCTTCATAAGCCTTCCACCCCCCCCTCCTCCTTTTAGTGCCCGGCTCATAATTCCCCTCAGCAATCCACACACACATACACACACCTGTTGTGACTCCAGAGGAATTGTCCTCTGTGAAAAGCTTTCCTTCATACTGTATCACCCACCTACTCACACACACACTCTCCCCGTCAGTGCATTAAAACAGGGCTTTATGACCCTGCAGCGTGTGTTTGAGTGGCTCGAGAGTGTGTACACTGTGTCCGACTAACAACAGATGCTACCGTAGACCAGAACTGCGGGCTAAAAGCACTAAGCTCCTTTGCTTTGCTTCGCTGGAGCCGGTGGCGGCATTACGGCGAGGAGAAAACCTCGCTGTCATGTTAATCCATAATCATTTTAACCCACAATACCCAGGTTTTCACTTCAATCACCACTGTGTACAATCATAATGACAGTTTGACCATATGATGTGGCTCTTATAATCCCGAGGTCAGGCTCGAGTCAGGAAATAAATACAACAATAAATAACTGACCTCTGAGTCGACTTTATTATCACGGGGTATTAATGTTTCCTCGATTGTTGAGGGTGAAACTTTTCAGACTCGGCAGCAGCACGGCGAGATGCTTCCTTTGACGGAGACTGAAAGGCTCCGTCACAGAAGTCTTATTCAGGAATTTGGAGATGCCACCCCTCGCGAACATTCTCCAAACGCTTTTGTCTGACAAAGTTTCCTGCGAAGTGAATTGTGGTGGAGCGCAGGCGGGATATTTAGGACGACGAGTATCGGTTTGTAAAAAGGAGCAAAGCTGGAGAGAAGAGAGGGGATTTGAAAGCACAGCACTTCTTTGGATTGGATGAGAAAACCATGGTGTGAAAGAGAAAAAAAAACACATCTTTTGGATTATGTATTCTTGCTGGGTGTGCAAAACAGAGCAGAAAAGAAGTTTCCATAACTTCCAGTGCAGACTTTTTAACCACCAAATCTGTTCTTTCTTCTCTTCTCTCATCATTCACAGGGTACCACTAACCTGCTGCGTACTGTCACAAAGGAAATGATTTATCAACATTCATTTACATTTTGTTGTGTTACTCAACAGGCAGAACACGCAGGGCAAACTTTTTTTGAGATGCATGGAGCTCAGGTATAACGCTGCTTGAGTTAGGGGTTGTGTTCTCTTCCTAGAGCAAGGCATTAATCGTACAAAATGTACAGGTTCAAAAGCTAGTGATGCTAAAATGCTAGTTCCCATGGTGCTGTAGACCATCATGTCCACTGAAGGTATTTATCATAATCTGTCAAGATCAAGATAAATGTGTCGACCCACAGGAGGAGGACAGTCTGGACACAAAAACATGAACACCTGTACAAAACAATGCAACCAAATGGCTTTATAATAAACACAACTAGCGATGTCACAAGAGCCGATACTTCGGCGCAAAGTTGATGCCAATATTCTGAAAACATGACAGTACTCGTCTTTCTACAGTACTGCAGATACTGTGGATCAGGGCTCGAGACTAACAGCATCCCGTTGTCATGAGGACGATAGAAACTTTCCCTGATATTACTACATTGTGAACAACAAATCTGTGTTAAAATCGGCAGGAGGAGAGCCAGTAACATTAGCTGTTAGCAGCCGGTGGGCAGCACAGTCCTGCTTAGCTAAATAACAGAGCTAACAGCTGAAGTATGGAGGTTGCATTGAGTTAAATTATGATGCATTCAAGCTCTATTCAGTAAAAAATAAAGAAGAAATAATGAAAATGATGAAGGCAAAGGTAAATTATAACGTTATTATGATGTGTTCACACGTAATCTTGTAAAAAATTCAGTTTTTGGCGAGAAACGTGAGGCAGATCATCAGGGAGTATTAATAAATTCACAAAAAACAGTGTGCAATAATAACAGTATTGTTTTTGTTTTTTACCAGGATATCGAATTGGGTGTCGAGAATCGTAGAATTTCACTGGTATTGGTATATACTACTGAATTTCTGGTATCGTGACGTCCCTAAACACAACCTTAGGACTGTGTGGGAGGTTATTTAATTCAACTCTATGGGAAATAATTGAGTCCTCCAAATTAAACAATACACTTTATTTGTAACTGCCCTCCAGAGAGCCACAGATAACTTTCTGGAAGGCGGTTACAAGCGCTTTCTGATCGACGCCCCTATTGGCAGGACGACGACAACGACGACAGATCAATACAATGTTTCTGTGCCTTCCAAAATGGTTACAAATCACCATCGCACTTCCTGATCTGACACCGCTATGATTAAGGTTTGGTTAGGTTTTAGGCCAAAAAAAACTTTTTTAGGGTTAGGGAAACCTGGGTTGTAGTAACCCATCATGGTTTGGGTTTGTTACTTCTAACACACAGTTTGAACCAGCGGTTCAGCTCAAGTGTAGCTTATTTATTTAGCTATTGCCTTTAATCTTGGATAGTCTTGCGATACCAGACAATCGGAGATCTCCGCCTACCGAATGTCTGGGGATTTCTAAATGCAAAGTTGTTGACAGAACGGCGGCGAGAGCGGCCGCTAACAAACCTACGCCCCTTACATGTCCTGGATTCGAACAAGCCAATCACAACTGTTTATCTACATGTGTGGGGACGTACGGGGGTGCTACGTGGGGATGACGTGCTGTTATTGGTCGACTCAGCAGCTGGACAGACAGGCCCCGGGGGAGAGAGCCGGAGGAATAAAATCCGCGACCGCGAGTCACATTCTGGAGCCGTTTACTGGCGGGAGGAGAGCTCAAAGATTATTTATATTTTTTAAACTTTGAACAGCAGCAACAGTGAGTGAACGTCTGTGTCTGTTAGCACGTTAGCAGAGCAGCTGTAACAACAGTTCTGTTCATAGTGTTTACAAGCACACGACTTCTGCATGTCACTGCCCAAATAAGAATGGCTGCCCTAAAGACTTTGGATTGGTTCTGCTATGCAGGATTTTTTTTTTAATTCTAATTGTTTCGACCAAGTTTTAGCAGTTCAACCAGTTTTAACACCGTCACCATGCATCCAAGATATGCAATGCCTGCTATTATTATAGATCAATTAAACAAGAATTTATTTACAGTTAGAGTTTACAGACCTGCTTTCCAGCCAGAGTGTCCACACAAGAAAAACAACATCATTGGGTTGTTAAACACTTAAAACAACACGTTTAAATTTTTATGACACCGTTTTAGCGCCGCAACCTTTTATGGAGGAGGTGTGGTGGGTTAACAAAGCCTTTGATCGCTGTTAAAATCCTGTTTCCTGCCAACAGCCAACGCTGGTTTCTTTAAACCATAACCACAGTGTTTCCCAAACCATAACCAAGTAGATTTGGTTGCCTAAACCAAACTTTAGTAGTGGCAGATATAAAAACTGTCATATGAACACATTTTTCAATAGCTGTATGCAGCAATGTCCTCCTGCCGATGGGGGCGCCAGATGGCAAGCATGGCAAGCAACCTATTTTGTTATTTAGTGTGGAGGATTAGTTGTCAAACCATCAATTAATGTGGTAAAAGCTGCTCTGCAAAGATCAAATTCTGTTTCCCAATAAGAAGCCTGATGATGCTGATGAGTGCAGTGCAAAACATATTTTACCATATTCTGATCTAGTTGCCCTCTGCTCTTGTTTTCCCCCTTCGCACTCTCTTTGCCTTTCTTGAGAAAGCGGGAGGACTCTTTCTCTCTGAGCCTGGTGGTGTTCCAGATGCAATGTGATAACCAGCTCAATAACATAAACAACTGCCAGAATCCTCCAGAGGAAGGATGCAGAGAGAGAGTGTGTGTGTGTGTGCGCATGAGTCAGTGGGTGGATGTCTGTGTGCGTTTGGTTTTACATGGGAGCGTGTGTGGGCTGGAGAGCAGGAGAGGCCTGGGCGAGAGGTGAGGACGAGTCAGCCATTGAACACCATCAAATAAAACGTTATCTAATGCCTGCACTGACACGGCCCGCCAGAAAACAAGTACACTCTCTATCGACTGAAAGCGCGGCTGTGCTTTTGCCCGCGAAAACACTCCTCGCTGACGCCGTGAGCCGGGTTTTTTTTTTTTTTTTTACATCAGAGCAGAGAAATGGATTTCAGCAGCACTTTAAAGAGGTCAGGGTATCTGCACACTTTCTAAGTACAAATTTAATGACTTCTAAGACCTTTTTAATAGCTCCAAAAGAAAGAAAAATACTGTTTCTGTGGTGAACAGGGCTGGAGAGACTCTTCCTCTGTGTTAGAGTGCGATTACAGCAACACAAGGCCTACAGCTGCCTCTTGAGCAGAATCGGAACTATTTAACAAAGCTGTGTAAATTGTCTTTTAGAGCTACAAAATAAAATATTAAGACAGAACAAAACGGAAGATACACAGTATAAAATCACTCCATCCTCCCTACGTTACATTTAATCAAGTCCGTTCACACAAAAAGGCGTATGAATGCCACGATAATGCGCAAGGCATTTAGCGTGCAATAAGAACGCCCTTCTTGATTTCCGCGTGCCATTTGTACGCCATGTATCCTGTACTGATTACAATTTAAACGCATCCACGTATTAATGCTACGGAAAGAGTTAGTAAGACCACTTATGATGGGCGGGTGGGGAGGTGGATAGGTCCAACAACACCGTTTTTTCACGCGTTTTCCGTAGTTGTGTTGCGTTGTTTCCGTACATATTTTACTTAGTTTACGTACTTATTTTTTTATGTGGTTTTGTTGTCTAAAATACGTACTCAGGACACGCAGAAGGTCCGTGGAATGTCGTGCCATTTATGCGCCTTCCCCTGAGACCAGGTTGTTTAAATCCACCCACCCTAGAAGTCCATTCCTAGAAGACATTCTTTAGATATGAATTTTGAAAACAAACAAACAAAATAAAGAGAGTTTGACAAAAAATATTGAAAGAAGTTCATGGCCTTCATTAGTGGGCCGTCTTCAGTGGGTGGACCCCAGCAAAAAGTCAAAAATTGAAAGTCAGCATCGGATTTCAGGTCAGATTCTGTTATTTGTTGTTATCAGATATGTCTTTATTTAAAGGAATAGTAGTTATTAATAGTAGTTAGAAGTATCAGATTAGTTTTGTTACTGAAACTCAGGTATCAGTCCCAATACGGTTTCAAATGATATCCCTTTACAATATTCTACTGTATTCATGCATCTGTACAGTAAAACTCTGTAAAATCCTAATGAAAATAATTCTTTAATAGGGATGAAACAGCAGAATTTAATCACAAATACATATATTTGTACCACGATAAAACAGATACAGTGTATGTGTTCATGCATGAACACACATAAACACGCCTGGAGTCATAGCAACATCACACACACACACACACACATAGACATAAGAAAGTGTGTGACTTTGGAAGGGCGGAAAGGGGATTTTTCTAGCTCCTCCTCCCTCTACTTCTTCTTCTTCTCTCCATGGAACCATTCCCGACTCTGTGTAATGGCTATTCTACAGCAGAGGAAGAACGAAGAGGAATAATCTGCTTCCTTCCTGTACCCTCTCCCCCCCTCCCTCTACACACTCTTTCTCCATGTTAGCTCGTGGCTAACTCAATGAGCCCTGCGCAGATGGTCCCATAACACCACCACAGCTGTGCGACCGTAAAACGACGCCACGCCCCAGCGAGGACGAGGTTGATATACACTCAGATATTCAAATGAGGCCGTAACCTCTCCGCCGCGCTCTGCTGGAAGTGGGAGAGAGGTGTGGGAGGAATTCGATGGGAGGCGGGACCGGAGAGAGTGGGGGGATGGATGGAGGCTAGATGATGATGATGAAGAGCAAGAAAATGCCAGGACCTCAGATAAAAGAGAAGCAGGGTGAGGAAGAGAGGTGAGAAAGCGAGAGAGAGAGAGGTTTAGAGAGAGAAGTGGGGGGTGTGAGAAGCCTGGGTGTAGTGTTTCAGCTCCTGGCTCTGCTGCTTGCTATTTCAGCTGTGCCGGAGCGCTGGCCAGCAGCCCCTGCTCTCACGCCATCGTAACCCCGTCAGTATGGTGGCACGGCACTTGGGCTGTGTTCACAGTGTAGCTGAAAGTCTCCCAATTCTTATTTCCCCACACAGATCTGATTTTTTTCCTCCACAGTGTGACTGGCAACAAAAAAATGACTGTGTTGCAGCTTTTTCCTCCAGTTCCAATCTGGGCCACATGGATCTGTGGCACCGGATCAGATCCTAATGCGCTGTGGCCTGCATGAGACCTTTATCTGAATGCTCAAAAAGCAGCAAGGTGACTACGTTAATCTCACGTCATTCATCTGAGATGATCGTCATAAATTTGGCACCGGGGCAGCTTGACTGAGCCAACATTAGTAAAGAGAAAACAAGACAGGAAAGAAAGCCAAAAAGTGAGTTGATTGGTATTTACAGAGACGCCTCGACTCACATAAAGCCTGAAGGAGTGTACTGCAAACTAAATCTACATGTGTTGGAATTCAGCCAGAGGAATACGTATAAACAATGACGTGACGTCTTTGATTACTGTTGTGTGTCTATTTCAGCAATACTGGCAGTATTATGGGGTTTCAACCTATTATAAATAAACTGTGATCCAATAGAAGTCAAATTTTAGCAGCAAATTAGAACACAGCATGAGGGCCAGCAGTGTGAGCATCCTTGTGTGTGCACTTCTTCTGCCTCTTTCTGCACAGCAAAAAGGTTGGACATGTTGGCACGCTACAGTATGAGTTACTATTCAGGTTTTGAGTCAGCAAAAGACCTTTGATTATGAAACATTTCTGCTTCTGGAGGCAGAATGAGCCTTGTTTTCTGAATACTGAATGATGCATCGGAGGTAGAAACACTTTCCTAAAACAGATGTATGTGCGTGTCATATCTCTTTTCTCTTGCATCTTCCTCCGGTCTTGTAGGTGTGCAGCGCTCCTTGATCCTCGTCCCAACTTCTTCTGTTTGTCTTTTTTTTTCGCTCACTTCTTCCTTTATCATCTTTTGCGATGCATTGTTCTCGGAGCTTTCTGGCAACAATACCAGATGGACCTCCAGTGAACCCTCAGTGTGCACAGCGGAGACTGCAGCTTCAGTCGTCGGACAGAGGAGCCTTAATCCAAGCCGAATATAATGCAGTCGATTCTGACTCTCGGTAATCCTCCTGGTTTCTGCTGCTCTTACCGGATCTCTAGCAACATCAGTAACCTTTGATTCCAGCTGTGTTATGAAATATTGAGTTTAGAGTTATGAAATGTTTCACACACACACACACACACGACGCAATGATAACAAGGTCATTGTTATGACACTGATATCAAAGTATGAGTATGAGAGCTTCAACCTCAAGTCCCATGTTGAGCAAGACACTAAATCCCTCCGACTTCCAAGGTTAGCTAAGCTAAGGTGACCTTGACCTCTGACCTTCATGTATGAGGGCAAGTAAAGGTTTCCTGAAGCAAATCAATAAATCCTCACACATTGAAAGTATTGCTTGTGTATTTCAATCAAGGGTAAACATATTTATGATGGAAATAAGATGTGTATTTGTGTTATATATAAACACTAGTAAACAGTATAAATACTGGGGCTGTGTTTGGCAAGAATCTGGCAATACGATCATCATGATACAGGGGTTACGATTCAATATACTGCGATAAATTGCGATACTGTAAGCAAGGCGATATATATTATGATTTTTTAAATCTAATTTTAGAGAAAACTATAAATAAAGTATAAAGAACACACGACCATATGCATACAATCTGAGTAAAAAAAAGTAGGGCTGCAACTAACAATTATTTTCATTGTTGATTAATCTGTCGATTATTTTCTCGATTAATCAATTAGTTGTTTGGTCTATAAAATGGTGAAAAATGTTGATCAATTTGAATTATATACTTATATATATATATATACACATATATATATACACATATACTATTAATTGAATATAAAAAGAGTTGGCCATTAATTTAATAGTTGAAAACTAATCGATTAATTGTTGCAGCTCTAAAATAAAAAGTAATTTTTTTATGCAATCAGAACAGTGGGATCTGTATTGGCATTTATCACAGTCCCTGTGACATCCAACATCATAGCACCACTTTGTTAGGACACATTCACTGAGAGGGTGCATATTTTTGCAAATGAAATAAAGTATTTATTGACTTTTAAACTTTTAAACTATTAATTAAAAATCTACAGTGTTTTTGAGAATCAGGACAGTATCACAAAACATATCGCGATACTCAATATTTTTGATATTTTCTGAGAGAAATATCCTAATAGACCAGCCTCCCTTGCTATTTTACTTTCAGTGCTGTTCATTTGGTTTATCACTTTTCTTCTTTTCACTCTATTTCTAAAAGCTCCAAGACTATTGAGAATGTAATGGAATTTTATATAAAAGGCCGTATTGCTGAAGGTTGCCAGAAGCTGAACTAAATGGATTCAAATTGAATTTAAGTGGATTTTGACACCACGGCCCAGTGAAGGTCAAGCCAGGCCTGGTTTCTGAGCAGCACTGCAGCCCCCGAGAGTGCTGCGACTCCCCGCTCAAGCTCCTGTTATTTAAGGTTAATCCTGCAAATTGTGTTGGGTTTAAGTTGCATTTAACCTACATAGAAGCCGTAGGTTGCGTCTTGATCCAGGACCACTGTCCTCTGATCCCACCACACACCCGATACAATGTCCATTTGGATAGCTTTGCATCAGATAACCTCTCTGGTTGGTATATTAAAAGAAAATACAACTTAATCTGGATAAAGTGCTGCAGCAAAACGGACTGCAAAAGGGAGGAGAGAGAGATCACAAAACAGACACCCGGAGATGAAATGTAATGAGAGGGCCAGAGTCCTACAGATTCCATAATCCCCGATCAAAATAAATGTTACGTGCATTCAGTGTTTTCATTTGCTCATCTGTTTCTACCTCGTAGCCAAAATGAGGTCAGCACAGATTTCCATTTTGGCTCCAAAGCTGGTTATTTCCAGCAATTTCTTCCGAGGCGGACTGGATAAATTTAGTGCCCTGAACAGGGTATTTTTAGCAAAAATCAACAACTGAGTAGGGATTTACCACACAGGTTCTTTTTTTTCTCATTTCCGTTTACGTTTTATGTAACAGATCTTCAAAGAATGATTGCAGTGATCGGTGTGAAGAGACCTGGTGAGCTGTGTGACTAATGTTGTTCAACAAACAAAATGGAAATGATTCCACGATTAAATCATCACTGAAATCAGATATTTCTTTTTATGTGTGTGTGTAGGAGTTCAGCATCTAGCTCAAGGGCACTTTGGCCGAACATTCAGATACAATCCTGTGACCTTTCAGATTACAAGACTCTCTCTCTTTAAAGTCCAGGCCACCCTGCTGCCCTACTTCCCCCAGAATCCATCATCTGAGGATCTGCTCTGTTTATTTGGGAGATGAATGGAAAGTCTGTGGTAAACCACGGAGGGTTGATTGTAATGTAGGCCGGGGTGACAGTCAGACAGCAAACTCCAAACAGGAATTTTGGGATCCAGCTTTCCCTTTAAGCTCGGAGGCTGTGTGTGCCACTCGTGCTGAAAGCTGAGACCTGCAGTCGCTACTCGTCCAGAAAGCCACAACATATCAGGTTGTTTTCGTAGCAACACAACTTCCTAATGTTTCACATCATGTTTCACTGATTAAAACAAATAGATAAGGATCGAGTCCCAGTTTACAAGCAAACTATTATAGGTTAAGGCAAATTATATCCATAATGGAATAAAAAGCAACAAGACAACAGAGCCAACATATTGTTCTTTGTAATTTACTGCTGTGCGACTGTAATGGTGGAATGGAAAATAATAATAATAATAATAAGGTAATGTACAGCGGTAAAAAGAACAGTTTTAATTTTCTGCTTTAGCACATGAAATATTTGGCAAATTAATTACTGCTCTTTCGTGTTCTGTTTTGCTCTTTTTTTAGACGGGATCTCACTACACAACTTTGTTTGAAAGCGTAAGAGCGTTTGGCCGCCAAAAGCTAATCATTTCTGCTCCAAGTCATAATACTATTGGACTTACTCATTCTTTGATCAAATAGTTCTGGATTTAAACCTGCAATAATCGTTTGGGGGCAGCAGGAACAAGTTCGCTGCAGACACGCACTGAGGACAGTCCGCCTGGTTGACAGTCGCGCCGGGAGCAGGAGGCCCCGGGAAGCGGCGAGGGGTTCTGTAAAGCTCACAGCCGGAGTGAGGCCACCTTCACCCCGGGCCTTTCCAAGCCGACCTAGAGCCTGTTGTGGCGTATGGCCATGGAGGAATCGCGCCCAGCGAGGGCCTGCTAGCGCAAGGGAGAAGTCCCACGAGGGGATCCTCCCACACCGTGCGGCCATCCAAAATGTCATCCCTTCATCATTTTATCATATTAAAAATGTCTGTGAAATTGTCATAATTAGCACATGAAGTCTCGAGTTACAGCCAAAAATCTGTTTTGTGAGGTCACAGTGACCTTTGACCACCAAATTCTAATCAGTTCATCCTTGAGTTCTCCAGGCGATCCTGAAATACCGCGTTCACAACAATGGTGCGGACGGACAACTCGGAAAAGTAATGCCTTCAGCCACGGTTGTCACCGGCGCAGAGGCATCATAAAAACAATGAATGAATAGCCGAATCTTCGCATTGAACAGCCAAATCCGATTTTAATTAAAAAATTCTGAGTCAGGAACAGCCCTATAGGAAATTCTTAGCAAACAGTATAGCTGTGGGACTCACAGCTAAACAATGAGCTGAAACTCGTTCTAAAGCTCCATAAAGCCGAGGGGAGCTGCATATTCAGGTGAATAATTCTCCGGAGGTTCATCACTGCTAGCGACCCCTTTTACATTGTTTTCACATTGTCATTAAGAAAATATAAATTAAATAAAAAGTTTTCATTATATGTATCATAGTTTCTGTATTATAATAGCACTAGTATCAAGACATTTCAGTCCTATTAGCTGCCTCTCGGCTTCTTTTTGACAAGTCTGTTTTGTTCAGGGCTGCAAAGTCCACCTTGGTAGTTCCTGGACTTTGTGGGGCAGGAACTACTATATGGCCCAAGAACTAAAGTCAGATCTTGGTTCCATTGTGTGCAATCCAAGTAAAATTCCTAACTTCCTATAAGATTTCTGAGTTTCTTAGATCAAAAAAGGACTAAAGGTATTACTGTTGTTCTCCTCAGCAAAGAGTGACAGAGGGTTGCTTGTGTTGTTGAAATAAACTCAACCAGAACCTGGATACAAGGGGCGGGACGATTCACTCAGCTCACGATACGATACAATACACGATATTGGGTTCACGATCTCGATACGATACGATATTATAACAATAATTTTAACAACTTGAATTTTGAAAATATATGACTGAAAAAGTAGCCTTCTATTTAAAAGACACAAAATCCAGAACATCACACAACTTCCATGCTAATTTCGCCTGACTCCTCCATTATTGCCTGGCTGCAAATCAGCTGCAAATGATCTAACCACACCAGCACTACAGATGTGACGGTGAGGGAATATTATATTATAAACTTGTGACAACACCGGTGTTACCGATTACACCGGACATTCTTACCTCACCGGCTTTCTTACTTTGATGTTCACCGTCGGGTGGCTGGCTGTGTGTCTGGCCTCTCCGGTCCAGCTTTTGCTGCGGAGCCGCAGGGCTCTACCTGGCGTGGGGCATACCGGCTGTAACCGCTCTGCCCTCCTCGCGGCGATTAACGCTACCTCATTAACGTTATGGTTCCCTTATAGCTCTGGGTTCAAATCTGAAATATTGCCAAATAGACAACAAATCCTCTGCCATCTCTCGGCCTGTCAAGTCTCTCTCGTCAACGTGTGTGTGAAATATGACACCTGCCGATCTGAGCTGACTCCTTAAGACGCGTTCCCTGTCACATTGAAGCGTCCGTCGTCCGACTATCTATTGATAACATGTCTCAAAAATGAACTAAATAGGTTTTATTTCTGTAAAAAAAAAAAAAAAAGCCCTCATCTGTTCAAGCAAAGCACTGAAAAAGACGAGTGAATGTAGATCAGTGCTTGTATGAATAGATGTACCTATGATGCCCTGATATCGGGATTCAGTTTTTTCACTCGACGATGCATATCGTCACGTTTTTATATTGCGATATTTCGTGGCACGATATTTCGTGACACCCATACAGGATACACTCAGATTTCTAGTTTTGGTCAGTGTTCTGGTTTGGAGCTGGAGTCATCATCTAATTTATGCTTTAAAATCTAAAAGCCAAACATCTCAATCAAATCACATATCAGAAAAAAATCCATCTATGACATTTTGCATTCAGATCTTGAAAGTTTCATTCATAGGTGAAATATGGCTGCAGTTTGAACGAGCTGATACAAAATAAAATAAATGACTGCCGACATGAAAGTGAAGCACACATTTTGGGATTCTATCAAATCTATGACTCATCTTAAGATCTCCGCTTATGAAATAGTTATGCATTTAAAGATTGAATCATCTGTGCTTGTTAAATATTGGATGGTGGATTTAACATGGCAGAAGTGTTCCAAATGGATATCCAGTATGTGTAGACATCTTATTGACCTCTTAGATACTGATACAACAACTTCTCTGAATTCGCTACAGTCAAATGAACACAAGCAGACGTTGCAGTACATTGCAGCATCAAAACCCCAAAGGAGTATCTCTAATGATCATCTCAAATAATTAGGAAGTTGAATATTATCAAATGGTGGCTTCTGTCATCACAGCAAAAACATACCAGAGGCTGTCTGATGATTCCCTTTCCAACCGTCACTGACTGTTATTTAAATAAACCAACTCGGTAACACTCTCAGGGGACAGATGACATTCTTAAACACATCCCTCCTTACAAAACTTGCTTTTAAGACTTAATCATTCATTTCCTCAAAAGCCTTCGGCAAGGATAAATATGCTTAAAAATCATGGTTCAAGTGGAAATCTACAAGATTGCGTTTAATTGCGTTAAATTTTTGTCTCCATCTTTGCTGCTCAGCGCTCACTGCTGCTACTCTGCACTTCCACGGATCACCTGTCAATCAAACAGTGTGGGCGGATTTTGTATTTTGGGATTTTCTTTTGATGAAGTTTAGGTTTCTGTAATTGGTGCAGCTCTTTTTCTTTGTCTCTTCATCCACAGAGACGACGCTGCCTCCCTGCAGGTCTTCTTCTGTTTTATTTCAAACAAACAAAACAGAAATATAAAACACATCACTTCTTTGCTGCAGACAAGATTCTTCCAAAGACACCGAATGTTTAGAGCCGGGTATAAAAAACATTTCATGACAAAACTAAAAGGACAAAAATCTCAAAGTATTGATATAGATATGACAATACTGACGATAAGATCAGAAACTAATGTTAAATAATCATGTTTGTATTCTAACTGCACAGTGTTGAAATAAAAACACATATTGATCTCAAAATCACGATCTAGACACTATCACTAGATTTGGGTGATTTTGATCCGAATTTGACAACAAATTTGTGTATCAAGATAACTTGAAATCATAATGTCATCATCACTATCTGGGTATTCCAATAAAATCTAATAAGCACTATTACTGACTCATGCTGAACCACAACAAACATGACTGACAGAAAATTAAAAAAAAAGATGATTAATCATTGTTATTTAAAACTAATAGTTGAAAATCGCAATTATAGTGCAATATCACTTTGTGACAGAGATAACCAAAACAGAGATTTATTTATATGAAGATATCACACATCTCTTTACATTTCTCTGATAGTAGAATTAGTACACAAGCAGAGGGATGTAGAACAGTAACGATAAGAAGGTTCAACAACAGCTAAAGATTAGATGACTGTCTGATGGAGAATCACCCAGCGAGCCTCCTGACTGTCCAGCAGCAGCTGAGGAGCTCACCCTGCAGACTGCAGCCTGTCCAACACAAACACAGCTAAACTAACAGCAAACCACCATCAGGCCTCCATCCTGCACCACCATAATCAACACTCCAATGCTCGGCTCACTAAGCTACCACTTCACAGACAAACACACACTTCAGTCCTCGTCCTCCTCTTCGGGGTGGGTCTGCTTCACCTCCCTGCCCAGACTGAAGACCCTCCCTTCCCTTCTCTCTATCTGCTCATTACCTTAATTGATGTTTAACCTGTAGATTGGCAGCTGATGACGGCTCAATTAAGGGCTTGCTGGAGGACAGGGATTAGTCCTGTGTAAGTAAGGCGGTTTGTTGTGCCGCAGCCACGGCTCCTCTGGACCCTAATCCTTCACTTCGGCCCCGAGGGTCAAAGCAGGGAGGACATGTTGCCAAATAGCTCCAAACAAGCTACAACAAGGAAACAATTACACCATGCATGTACTGCGGGGAATTCTTTTAGGGCTGCAACTAAGTATTATTTTCATTATCAATCAATCCGTGGATTGTTTTCTCAATAAATCAATTATAAAAATTGATTGTCAGGTCTACAAAATGTCACTAAATAGTGAAAAAAGTCTGACCAGAAATCATAATCACAATTATTTTGGTCAATATTGAGATTACGATTATTTACAGGATGCTTATTGACGTTGGAAATTTTGTACATTTTAAAGTTAAATGCATCAATCTGGTGCACTTTGAGAGCAAAATTAAGAGGCTAGGCTAACTTTGTGCTCTTGTAAACATTTTTGTGCTCAAGTAAATCATTTAATCATAAACACATTGGTCGTATAGATGAATGGTGATGACACGGCAAAGAAGTCACACCCACAAAGCACGGTAAACGAGACGGGGTCCGTGTTTCAAGAGGGGTTGAGTGGGTTTCTGACATCGCCGTAGACCCCTGGCGCACTGTCCGCCCCGGTTTGCGCAGCGAGCACTAAGTCCACGGCCCCGGGAAGCGGCAAGGGGTGCTGTAAAGCTCATGACTGGAGCCACAAACCACCTTCACCCCGGGCCTTTCCAAGCCGACCTAGAGCCGGTCACAGCGCATCGCCACAGAAGAAATGAGTGGAGGTTCCCACGAGGGGATCCTCCTACACCGCATGGCCGTCGAGAAAATCATTGCGAAACGTAGTGCCCCACAATAATTGTTCTATTTCTATTATCTTGTTTTCATAATCGTTGGAAGCCAAATCAATTGTAATTGAAAATAAGATTTAATTAATCGCCCAGCCCAAACCTGCACATATTACATCTTTGGCATTTTTGCTTAAAAATTATGATTAATGATTGATTATCAAAACTATTTAATGATCCACTTATCGATTAATCAACTGGTCATTTCAGGTCTAAAAAAATGTGCAAATACGATACCTGAGGTTTGGTACAAATATCTTTTTTTGATGCTTTTGTTTGAAGAAAGCATTTTTATATATAAAAGAAAAAAACACTAAATGCATGAATGCTTTGTTATCACAAAGCAGCCATGCAAGAACATCACCTAAATAAAAATTTGAAAATGTGCAAAATTATGATCTATATCAAGAAACATCCAATTAGAATATTAGAAAACAAGATTACAAATGTGATCAAGCATTGAGCAAGCCTACTTGACAGTGTTTGGTATACATTGTTGAGGTTCAGTACTGAGCCCTACATGCATGTACGAATTAGTTTATTGGAACGTTGGAGCACTTTTTCTCTTTGGTTTGGTGCTTTTATGAAGGGGACTCACTGAGACCCCCGATAATATAAATGGGACATACCAACAGGAAACAACCCCAAACCAAGTGGCTTCATGAGTCTGTTGTTTCATACAGTTTCAGGGTTGACTCAGGTGGATTTTAATAGAGCAGGCTGTTATGCTTTGAAAGCCTTGCTCACAAAAATGGGCTGAGAGCTAACCACAGACTGGACAGTTTTATTCTCCAAGTGTTCCCAGCTGGTGTGAAAATAAAAGCTGGTAAATTACAGCAGAGCAAAGCAGGTCCTTGCTTAGCCAGAAATACAGGAATCAAATGCATTTCAGCTCTCCCCAATGTCTTAAACGGCCAGTAGCTGCAGCCTGGCGAGACAAGACTTTTACGAAAAGTGTGTTAAAAGTGAAAACAATGTTTCTTGGTTGAACATTAAGATTCCCTCCAATAATTAGTAAAAATGTTTCCCTGTAGATGAATGTGTCCCAACTGAAACCTAATACATCCATGCTTTCAACTAATGATTATTTCATTATCTGTTCTATAGATTATTTTTTCCAATGATCCATTTACTGCTTAGCCTCTAAATGTTAGAAAACAGATGCCTAATGCATGATTAAAACTGATTATTATTAGGGCTGTCAATTGATTAAAATATTGAATTGTTATTAATCTGAATTAATCAAATTTTTTTATCTGTTCAAAAATGTACATTAAAAGGAGATTTAATACTCTTATCAACATGGGAGTGGGCAAATATGCTGCTTTATGCAAATATATGTATATATTTTTACTGGAAATCAATTAACAACACAAAAAAATTACAAATATTGTCCAGAAACCCTCACAGGTACTGCATTTAGCATAAAAAATATGCTCAAACCATAACATGGCAAACTGCAGCCCAACAGGCAACAACAGCTGTCAGTGTGTCAGTGTGCTGACTTGACTATGACTTGCCCCAAACTGCATGTGATTATCATAAAGTGGGCATGTCTGTAAAGGGGGGGCTCGTGGGTATCCATAGAACCCATTTTCATTCACAAATCTTGAGGTCAGAGGTCAAGGGACCCCCAAGGGCCATGCCAGTCTTTCCTCGCCAAAATTTTGTGCAAGTTTGGAGCATTATTTAGCCACTTTCTCTACAAGCTAGTATGACATGGTTGGTACCAGTGGATTCCTTAGTTTTTTCTAGTTTCATTTGATGCCAGTATCTTTACTCTGAGCCCACTACGACCTCCGAAAGATCGTTTGCGTTAATGCGTTAAAGAAATTAGTGGCGTTAAAACAAATTTGCGTTAACGCCCTAACTTTGACAGCCCTAATTATAACTTTTCAGTTCATAATCCTGAATATGCAGAAGCTAGAATTAAGCTACAAATGTTTGGTGTCTTTTAAGGCTGTCACGATATCAGAATTTCACAACACTATTACCGTGGCCAAAAGAATTAATGATAACAATATTATTGCGAAAATTTGAAAATCAGTCAAATTTAAACTTTTAACTTTATTGTGCATTTTGTCTCTCTTTTGGCAAATGAATTACACTCAAAATACAAGTGTAGAGAGAGAGTCTGTAACCGTAACTGTACAAAAGCGTGATTTAAGAGGCACTGGATTATTTACACAATATTATCATATGTGTATTATTAACATGATATCAATATTTCATTTTTTTAAAGGAGCAATATGTAGCAGCTAGCGTTTAAAATGGGTAACAGCAGTCCAAATTCAAAACAGTGAAGCCGTGGCCCGTCTGCTCCTCCAGTGTGACTGATGGCAGTTAGCACGTTTTCACAATTTGAGGGTTACCTTCTAGACACGGTCGCGTTAGCCTCTGACCAGCAGCAGTAGCCGGAATCACTTCACCGGCTGTGTGTCTCAAATACACGCTGCCTTGATGACCCAGCTGCACACGGACCACAGAGAGATGTGCCGAGGCTTTTCGGGTCGGGTAGAATCTAACGTTAACGTTATCTCTGTTAATCCAGTCCGTTTGCTCGTTCCAGAAGGCTGTATTTGTGTGCCAATTTATTTCATAATGTATGTGGCAACAGGGTGTCGAATGGGCAGTGGACGGGATCACACCGGCCAAAACAAAAACAGACGTGCCGGACCGGATTGGAAATTTCAGTGGAGAACATAGCATTGTTGTCAGAGAAGCCAGTATTTCAATTTAGCATGTTTTCTTAATGTCTGATGGCATATCATGGTCATTTTATGATTTATTAGTGAATATATTACATATTGGTCCTTTAAATATCACGGCTATCGTCAATGCCAGTATATTGTGACTTCATGGCTGAAGCAGCATTTAGTACCATTGCTGAACATGAGCAACAGCAAATTGCGAGTCATGTCATTTTTGTGTACGAGCCCAGCTTTGGTGCTAATTCGGGCATGCAACACTGAAAATGAATCAAATCCCAAACTGTAACACGCTGAACTTTTCCACTCCGATTCAGGCCAAAGAAAACAAACAGTAGGTGTGATCAGCAGCACCAAGAGAGGCAAATCTCGCCCGGGCTGGTTCCTCCACCCTGCGTGGTGCTTCTCTGGCTGCAAGCACAGAAGGGAGGCCATTTTGAAATCGCAGTAGGGAGAAAGTGGATTGTGAGGTGAGGCTTTCTGCTGCTACTTCCCACATTAAGTGGCTGATGGTCTCCTCTTTGCACAAAAACACCTTTGGCTTCAAGTTCCATTAATGGAGAGGGAGCGAGGACATTTCTTTCCCTCTCTCAATGTGCTGGGGCAGAGCGCTGCCCTGCGATGATTGAATCATAGCCATAATAGCAGAAGGCAGAGGCCTGCTGCGCGGCCGAGTTCTTCCTGTTCTCCTCGCTCAGCGTGGGAACAGCCGTGGACAAAATCTGCCCTGGAATCAGCACACAAAAGGCCACGAAAGCAACGAGACCAGAGCAGGTAGTAATTGCTCCTTTCTGCTGAAACGCTCCGTCCGTTTAAAAAAAAGGAGCACGGCTTGTGGCGCGAGGCTTTCAGTTTGACTGCAGTGAAAGGGGCACGCTCCTCTAACCCGGCTTACAAGAAGGGTTTTTCTGGCGTCGTGGGACGAGAGCATGGGTCAGCTGCAGGCGAGCACACGGAAAAAACACCACAGAGGGTAATCTATTGTACAATGCTGAAGTTGAAAAGGTAAACAGCCAAATCAATGAGGTGGTAGTAGATTCGCCCCCCCCCCCCGCAGCACAGTGGCTTCAGCTGTGCAGCTCACCTCTATTCAGCACTAAAACTCACCAGCTTCCTTTCTGTCCACTTTCCTTCATGTGAGAATATAACACAAACTTTTAACTTCCACAGTAAGCTGATGTCATTTTCTGCTCTCTCCGGCTAATGCAGCCTGGGCTTCAGCAGTGATTAAAGCCCATCAATACTCAGCCTGGCCAACAAACAAATTGATTAGTGAAAATGAAGACTCCAGTTAAAATTACAGTACAGTGCACGCCAAAGTCCCCGGTTCCACAGTCAAAGTCTCGAGGGTCACGACTAATGGAGAGCTCTGGAAAATCTGCCAGGGAATTAATGTGCTGCTGCTCACTTGCTCTTTAGTTTAACGCATGGATTGGACCTTATTCTCCACAGAACATCTGTACTCTAGTGTCTGTTAGTGTTTGCCTGCATTTTATTGTTTAATTTCTAAATGTCAGAAAATAGTGAAAATGTTCGTAGAGTCCGAGGTAACGTTTTAAAATCACTTGTTTTGTCCGATCAACAGTCCAAAGAAAACAAAGATATTGAATTTATAATTATATAAATCAAGAAAGAAGCAAGCAGCAAATATTTGGCGTTTATTTCTTGATAAGTGAATAATAATGGATTACCAAAACTACTGTAGATTCATTTTATGTTGATGAACAAATCAATTAATGCATTACTCGTTACAGGGCTAATCAAATCTGAAACTAGCGTCAAATCTGTGAATTGCATGCGAGTAATTTTCTTATTAATTCTATTTACATTTGTTTAGCAACAAAACCCATAAATAACTTCAAATTTCAAAAATAAGGCTCAAAAGATTGACAACTAAATCCTTTAAATCCCAGATAGATTACATGTTTGCTAACTGGGATTTAATGATCTCTGGAGCTTTTGGTTTTAAGGCCTTTACACACAAAGGGCGTTTTTTTCATGCGCCAATATATTTTTTAGTAGTGTTTTTGTCATGAATACTTTTTTATTACGTGGCAATTTATTTTATTTTTTTTCAGAACAAGGTTGATTTTTCGGAGCTTTCGCACCGTGAATAAAGGCATCAGCCAATATGTTGTGCGGAAGGGGTTGAGTTTGCTCCCATATTTATGAAACAACAACACGGAGGCTCCGTAGTCCGAACCAAAGTGGCAAACCTTATTACTGCTTTCAAACGCGACAAAGGCAGCGCAGACCGGATCCACTCCTTCCGTTCTTACCTTTCACAATAAAAGCCTTAAACATAATATTCGCAGGCGAGTATTTCACATTTTCGTGTTGTTTATTCGTCACGACCCCGGTGTGTAAAGCTTCTCGTCCATGTTGGCATTGGTGCTTTCTTTGAGGCCAACATGAATGAGAACTCCTTAAAGTGCTCCAAAAAAAGGACAATTGAACATCCACCATTTAATGACATTTAGGCAAAAACATCTTCTGATGAAGATCATGTGATACTTTAAAAAGCTCCAGAACTGCTGCTAATAACCCTTGTGGTGGTGAGATTGTTGAGTCAACAGCTTTCTCCAATGTCAAGAATGACATTTCAATCTTACTTTTCTGATTTAAAAAAAAAAAACACATTTAAGATAACACATTTGTTAAAAGATTTGTTTAGAATTTAATAAATCTGCTTCTTTCACCAATCCAAAAAGGAACTGGCTATTGGGACCCAACCCTAACAATATTACTATCAAAATCAAAGTCAGTGAGTGATATATTACTGAACTAGAGCAGAAAAAAATCAATCAATTAGTCGACTCATTGAAAATAAATGACTGAATATCCAAGTCGTTGGTGGTTAATCAAGCAAAACTGCCAAACAATCACTGCTTCCAGCTTCTCCAATGAGAGGATTTGCAGCTTTCCTCTGTTATATATTTTAGTAAATTCAATATACTATAATATGGGTTCTCCAGTGTTGGTTGACAAAACAGGACATTTGAAGACGTCACCTTGGACTCTGAGGAAATATAAATGGCATATTTCACAATTTTCTGACATTTTACAGAAACAATGATTCAACGATTAAGTAAGAAAAACTATCAGCAGATAAATCGATAATGAAAATAACCGGTAGCTGCAGCCTGAACACTGGTGCGATTATAGATGTTAGTACTAGAGGTAGACCGATTAATCGGCGCCGATAGGACGTTTTACTGATAGAGGCCAATGGCTGCACAACCACCACCACTAACACGGGGACGTACATCACCGTTTTGCATGGAGGCTCCGTACACAAAGTCAAGGTAGATGAGTCTTCCAGATACAAGACAGGCAGACAGGGAAAAAAAAGAAATCATTCACTGCTACTTTAACTTGCTCACTCTACCAATTTGGCGTTCTCTGTTCCAAATAATCCAGCCGCGTAACTATCTGTTCATGAAATGAAATCGCACACTTAAGGATCCTCCTTAACCCGGGAATATGCACCAACATTAATGGTTTGCAAGAGTGGCATTTAACAACGTAACGAGACGTGCAACAGAAGTAATCCTGGCCAGTCATAAACCACAGAACAGTGCATCGCCCATTGCAAATAAATAGAACATTTTCCAATGATGTAATCCACCAAATATTCTCTTATGAATTATTAAATTCGGAGTGACAAAAAACAGATTTATTAAAAATGACGTAAGCAAAAGTAGTCGACTAGGCTGCTGCCAAAGTAAAGAAGATATCGGCCAATTAATCGGCTATCTGCTTTTCGTGCTTCAAACTATCGTTATTACATCGGCCTTTAGAAATCCCCGGCACACATGCTAAACGACCTCAAACTGAACCTTTTATATGCCGTTCCACACCAGGAAGTACACGGCTGTGCACTCAGGCACACTCAGTCACTTCATCATGCCTCCGACAGACACTGATGCTCTCTGTAATGTCTGGAGAGCACGACGGCTGACCGCCTGTGTTTGCAATTCAGCAGGAAGCTGCAGCAGGAGAGAATGATTGTACTTCCTCAAATTAACAGAAGCGAGGAGGGAGAGGAGGGGGTTGGGTTTTCTTTTCCCCCCACTGTGTTTTGACTGTAGCCAACAGAGCACACGATGGAGCACATGGCTGAGCTTCAGTGAGGAAAACCAAAACCCTATTTCCTCGCAAACTCTGTGAATTTGGATGGATGTTCAGGAGAATTAATTCCAGGATTATTTTCACTATAAAAAAAAAACCCTGTCTCCTTAAGTTTTGTCCTGGCAGCGAGCTTTACTCTGTCGATGAGAGCGGCGTGCAGCTTCGCCTGCAGTCACGGTTCTCAGGGACACAAAAGCCCATTACTGGAGCTGAGCCCATAAGTTATCTGCAGCTTAAGCCCCTTTTCACAGAACAAGTCCAGTTACAATATTTTGTTCAATTTGTGGATTGTGTTCCTGTGTGAGTACATGAGTGAAGGGGACAGCCCTCCAGAGACTTAAGAGAGACGAGAGAGGTATCAGATTGTCAACTAAAGTGCACCGTCAACATTTCTTCCATCTGGCTTACATGCACAACAGTTGACGGAGATGATGATGGCGATACAGGCCTTCAATAATGACAGAATTGAGGCCACGATACAAGAGAGTCGGCATCTCACAGCAGGAGAAAGGATGAGATAAGGTGATGTTTGTGTAGAGGGGGCCAGAGCTCCTGTTAGCTTCGACATCTTGACAACGTCAGAAACATTTATTTTTGTTTGTCAGCCTCAACCCCCGCTCGCTCACACCTCAGAGAACACAAAAACAAAACAAAAAAGGTGCTTTTTTTTCATTTTGAAGCTGGAATTTAACCAGTGCAACTTTAAAGTGCTGGTCGCTTCAAACAGCAGCCAACTTTCAAACAGGCATCACTTAGAACATTTTGAGCTTTAAACCAAAGGAAGGCAGAGGGATGAGAGAAGGAAAAGATCTGATGTTGGCTATAGTCTAGTTTTCTCTGGACCAACTTCTGAGTCTACGAGACAGTTTCACTTCAGACCTCTAATTTGTTACTTTCTGGGATGCAACTTCACTTTATGATCCGACCTGGTATAACAGGTTTATCTTAACATAAGAATCTTGTAAATTCTGCCATTAATATTTACAGTTTGGGTATTCGTACCTCTCTTATCCAATGCTACTTGAACTGAGAAGTTCGGGAGGAATTCTGCAGGACACATTTGTGTGTTAAGGTATCAAACTTCCGCCGAAAATGAGACTCTCCGGTTCATTGTCCATCCCATCAGCCAGTTTACACCTGCATCTCTATGTTACCTGTCTTATCTGGACCAACACTCATCTGTGGTTACACTGAGCCTCCGTGTCCTACTGCCAAAGACTCAGCACTAATCTGCTCTCCTCTGACTGCTGGGGGACGCTCACCAGCGCTGCTCAGCACCCTTATCTGGACTGTCTCCCTCTGGGATCCTGTGACACCTTTTTGGCAACCTGGACTTTACCTGCAGGCTTTGCTGAAACACTCATCTGTCCGTGTTGCAGCGCATCCCTCCGCTGCACTAGATAATGATGTAATATATAACAGTTCCTCCTGACATGAGAGACCTCTCCAGAGACATATTCTCATTGTCTTGTTGCCCTCTAATCCCAGTCGCCTGCCTCTATGAGACCCTGCCAAACCAGTGCTGGATGTGGAAAAAAAACTGTCAGAGAGGACATTTTTCACTCCAACAAAAAAAAAAAAATCTTAGAGCTGACTTGACGGGAGCTTTATTCAGGTTTATTGATGCCATCATTACAGGGCTGCTTCCACGAGCAAAATGGTTTCCGGGTTTGAGGAGGAAATTAGAAGTTTGATGGCACTCTCTCCCGGGAGAAAAGCAATTACGCGCAGCAATGAGAGCACAATTGTCGGAAATAGGCTCATGAAAGAGACATAAAATGATTCGTCAGACACAATAGCTTTAAGGATATGAGACAACACATCCAATATGGTTATTTTATATAAAAAAGGGACACAATTTCCCCAATCACTACAGTTTTCTTGAGGCAGTGCTCTCTTTATCTGCACACTTTTCTCTGCAATGTAAACCTGTCATTTAACGCGTAAACCAAATTGATGGCGCGATAAAAGTTGCCAATAAACTAGACGTGCTTTTCCCAGAGATGAAATCCATTTGCAGAAATGAAGAGGAATCGCGTCAGAAAGCTGGCTGACACTTGTCGTAAATCGCCTCTGACAGCTCCTAATGGAGTGTTGTTACTGTTGCGCACGACGCTCAAACACACCGGCTGCGATGTGTCATTTTCACAGCGAAACGTGCAGGCATACAGTTAAAAAAAATGTAATACTGATGTTAACTTAGCAGAACTACATGAAGCACCGCGTGTCCTTGACACAAGACACAAGAGGGAGACTGAGTTACCACAACCACAACACTGTGCCAGGTAGCAACTCCGAGCGAAACAAACAAATGTGTCCACAACAACACGACAGTGACACACAGCTGTCAGAACACAGGAAGAGGCAACACAAACAAAACAAAATGTAGCAAACGCGGACACAAGCTCGGTGGTGAAGAGTGACTTACCCGAGCAGCGTATCCACATCTGTTTGAAGAGACGGGAGGTTCAAACGTCACACTTTGTTGCATTCACGCACAAGAAGGTTTCACCGAAGACGACCAGTAACTCTCCGCCGAGCGCGGTGGGTTACCAATTAAAAAGAATTCTTCCTACTTGATGTACAAGGCAACTATTTAGTTATGGCAAATGGTGCCTAATCTATCCTGAGTGGCATTGCTTTATGATCGACAGGAGCGCAGCCAATGGGAAGGAGCCGTTCGCGCCGCTTCGACCAATCAAATCGTCAGCGCGGAGTTGGTGGAAGGTGAGCTGTGAAGTAGGAAGGGCTGATGGCGACATCATGTGTTAAGAGTTTATATCCCTCCGCTTGTCATGTTTTGAGAGCAGCGGCTCCACTTTCATCGCTTTATACTGTATATTAACCAACAAATCAGAGTTTACAGTTTGCACGTTTCTTCTTTTATATTATAAGCTACATAACAGCCTATTTCAAGTCATTTTACTGTAATTATTTACACAATCATTTTTTAAAAATGTAAATACAAAACATATAAATGAGTGATGTCATGTAGACCCTTGGCGAAATATTTAAGTTGTACATTTACACAGCAGAGCAGATAACAGCGAAAAAACAGTGTCTGGAGTTGGTATTTAGTCAGTTATTAGCATAAATATAACATAATAATTCGCTTTGTTTACGGATGCAACATCTATATAATGCGTATTTAAAGATGTGATGGCCCGAGTGGGTCTCAGTTTTACTTTCAGCGGATGTTAAATGCGCGATGATGTGCGCCCTACTTTATCTGTTCACGGCGGAGGAACACGATGTTTACAGTGAGAGGCAGAGTGACGTACAGTGACGGATACAGTCAGTGTGGTGCGTGAGGCACGATGGCAACACATGTACAGAAATTTACTTTCGCACGAGCGCACGTTGGGAGTTTTTGAGAAGGACTTTACGTAGCCGACGTACGGACTCTATTTTTACTGTATCCAGTTTCTGCTGTATGTGGGTGAGGCTACGTCATGTTACGTCAGCAAATGGCCTGGCTGGGATATTTAAAGCAATAACGGCTTGTGCATAAGATGTTTTTTTGAGCTCAAATTTGAAAGTAGTGGAGGAGAAGTCAAGAGAGTCAGTATTTATTTAACAAGAACAACAATGGACGAACCAAATAGGCTATTACTTCATTTAACACCTCTCATACAGGAAATACATATAAAATATATAAATAAAACAAATACTAATTAATGTGAAGACAAAATGGATGTAAATATCAGGAAAAAAATAAAATCTGCATATGAAAAATAAAAGTAAAATAGGCTATATGCTATATTTAAAGATATGTACAAAATTAAAGCAGCAAATAGCAAATAAAATGGCTATTATGGTTCAAAGTAGAGCATTGTGCTGCTTAACTGCTCAGTATTTCTCTGATAATCAATCTGTAATTTCTAAAATGAAAAAATAACATAAAATATTAAGATATTGCACTAATTTACAGCACAACTTTGCTGATTATGCTGTTGAAATTTCACAAATCACACATTTTCACATTGAGTTACAGTTTAGACTGGTCAATGAACACAGTGCAACTTGCAGTGGTGGAAGTACTTGGTAATCTACTACATTAGAATTAAAGCACTGCATTCAAATTCAGTACAGATATATTATCATTAAAATGTTTTTCTTGTTCTGCAGAAAAGAAAAAAAAAGTTTAAAGTACTTGTACGGCAGAAAAATGTCCCCACTGACTGATATATTATTAAAAATTATATATTATTAGATTGCTAATACTGAACCATGTGCAACATTTTACTGTTATAGCTACTTTTATTCCAGTTCCTCCCAACCTAGGGGTCGGACCCCTCCAAAGAGTCACCAGATAAATCCGAGGGGTTGTGATTAATAGGAGAGGAAAGAAGCAATAACAATGCTCTGATACATGCCTATTCATCTTTTTACATTTTCCTGACATTTCCTCTTTTGTTTTGTCACTTTGGTGGAAATGCAACAACTCATAGACAGCTGAAATCTGACATTTAACAAGGAGGTTTTATTTTTTTTGAGAAGGGCCTGAAACCAAAAAGGTTATGAATCACTGATTTATGACAATGTGTTGTATTTTATAAGGTTATCATTCGTGTTTTTATATACATCTGCAAAGTAACCAGTAACTCCAGCTGTCAGATAAATATAGTGGAGTCAAAAGTACAATATTTGCCTCTGAAATATAGTGGAATAGAAGTATAAAGTAGCAGAAAAAAAAAATGTAGGTTAAGTACAAGTACTTAAAAATCCTACATTGGAGTAAATGTACTGCCAACTTGCAAGCTTGTACTCGGCTGCACACATTTCCAATGTGGGATCCATCACAGTATTCCTGTCTAACACATAGGGCCTACATTATGTGCAGGGCCGGCCTCAGCTGTTTTGTGGTCCTGTAAAGACCTGACCTCAGGTCAGACTTAAGAAGGAATTGAAAGATAACACTAGTAGCATCAGGGATGCGGTGTACGTACTAAAAAGTAATACATGGTACATGAGTTAGAAAACCACTTCCACCTCCTAAACAAATCAAATCAAATCAATTTTATTTGTATAGCCCAAAATCACAAATCACAAATTTGCCTCGGGGGGCTTTACAATCTGTACAGAATACAACACCCTCTGTCCTTGACAATGCAACCCTCACATCGGCTAAGGAAAAACTTAACCACAAAAAAACCCTTTTAACAGGGAGGAAAAATGGAAGAAACCTCAGGAAGAGCGGCAGAGGAGGGATCCCCCTTCCAGGATGGACAGACGTGCAATAGATGTCGCGTGTACAGAGTAACCACATAATGAAAACACAACATAGACAATTTATGACAAAAATGAATACATATAATGTGAATATATGTGAGAAGGTGGATCCAGGAGGATGTCAAGCAGCTTCCAGGCGACACCAAACAGATAGAGCCAGAGCAACACGACCTCCTCTTGACGTCAAAACCGGTAGAGCCAGAGCAGCACGACTTCCACTCCACGCCAATCAGATAGAGCCTTAGCTGCGTAACCTCCTCTCAACGCCATAAAGGTAGAGCCTGAGCAACGCAACCTCCTCTCCATGCCAGATCGATAAAGCCAGAGCAACACGACCTCCTCTCCACATCACGATAGATAGAGCCCGAGCAACACGACCTCCTCTCTACCATGCACCACCAGAGAGTCAGAGCAACGTCACAGAGCGACTGATGGTCCATCACGGGGAAGCCTGATTCAAAGGAGAGAGAGGGGAGAGAGAGAGAGAGAGAGAGCGAGGCACACAGCAGTGCTTGTGGGACATCAACAACAGAGGGTTATAGAGAGGCAGCGGCTTAAAATTAATAATGTTCTCGTCGGCAGGACTGCTAGGCTGAAATAATAAATTGAGACTGAGACCGACCCACCAGCTAACTAATTGAAAGTTAGGGCAAAAAGATGGGTTTTAAGTTTGGATTTAAAGACCTCCACAGAGTCTGACTGTCTGATGTCTATAGGGAGGTTATTCCAGAGGAAAGGGGCTCGGTAAGAAAAGGCCCTTTCGCCTGCTGATTTCTGCTGATCAAACAGTTGATTAACATTTGAATCTAATAAAGAGTTCAAAGTCAGGTCAAGAATCCCTATAAAATATAAACTAGGGCTGTCAATCGATCAAAATATTTAACCGTGATTAATCGCATAAGTTTCCATAGTTAATTGCGATTAATCGCAAATTAAAGCTGCAGTATGCGAGATTGGCGCAAATATGATTTAAAAAAGTTATTTTTTGAAAACGTCCGCTATATCGTGACAGTAACATATATATTATATATAATATATATATATATATATATCATGAAACAGGTAACCTGAAAAAATCATGTTCCTCTGTGTCCTACTGTGTCCTCTGGTGCTCCTAACGGCATCTGTTACTGTAATAACTATTTCTCGCCTCAGATGTTCTCAGAATCATCTTGTAGTGTACTGTTTAGCTGTAAAATGAGAAAGTTTGTGACGCGGCCGCCATTGTAAAATATGTTGAAGGAAGCCAAGTTCTGGTCACATGACCGGAGCACAGCCAATAGGAACGCTCTCTCTCTCTGAAATGACCTGTGATTGGTCAAAATCTGCCGTCACGGGCTAGATTTTTCTAAAGCCTGAAAACAGAGCCATGATGAGGAGCAGAAGTCTAGTTTTCTCTCAGACACATGGATTACAATATGCTGAAAGGTTATTATGGAATTTTTAACAAATTATGACAAAAAATTGTTGCCTACTGCCACTTTAATCACTTTTTTTTATCTGTTCAAAATGTACCTTAAAGGGAGATTTGTCAAGTATTTAATAGTCTTATCAACATGGGAGTGGGCAAATATGCTTGCTTTATGCAAATGTATGTATATTTTTATTATTGGAAATCAATTTACAACACAAAACAATGACAAATATTGTTCAGAAACCCTCACAGGTACTGCATTTAGCATACAAATACTGTATGCTCAAATCATAACATGGCAAAGTGCAGCCCAACAGGCAACAACAGCTGTCAGTGTGTCAGTGTGCTGACTGAACTATGACTTGCCCAAAACTGTAATTATCATAAAGTGGGCTTGTCTGTAAAGGGGAGACTCGTGGGTACCCATAGAACTCATTTTCATTCACATATCTTGAGGTCATGCCATGGCCATGCCAGCTTTTCCTCGCCAAAATTTGACGTAAGTTTGGAGCGTTATTTAGCCTCCTTCACGACAAGCTAGTATGACATGGTTGTTACCAATGGATTCTTTAGGTTTTCTAGTTTCATATGATGCCAGTATCGCAAGTTGCGTTAATGCATTAAAGAAATTAAAGAAAAGAAATTAAAAAGAAATTGCGATGTCGTTATCATCAGCGATGATAACGACACAATACTGGAAACAGACAAAGTACATGTAGAGTGAATGTGCCTGAATGTGATGTGTGGTGGTCTGTTTCACAGAGGGAATGTGCCACACAGTCTGGACTGCCCTGTCACAGTCTGAAGTAATGCAACACATGGAAACAGCAGCAGGGAATGAACAGCTGACTCCAGGAATGACACACAGCTGCAATATGAAACTTCTCTGACATTAGGGGGGATACACAAGACACTGTGACTCTGCATATTCAGACCTGGAATCAGCTTTTTAAATATTGTGTCACCAAGCATGACATTGGAAGTCTTACTGATTTGTTAATGCAGTAGACAAAGACCGAGGGAGGACTATAGAGCAATGAAGTAACTGGCAGTGTTGACACAGACACAGACAGCGGGAGCGACACACAGAGAGATTACACAGTGTTTTCTGCTTTACATAAGAAGCTTATGTGATGGAGGAGAATTGCAGCAGTCAGATGGACGTCCCGTTGCCTTCCTCTCACGCCGTCCTGCTCATTCAGCTGGGTAGTTCAGCGGCCAGCCGCTTGGCTCCAGGGTCAGGGAAATGTCACGGGAAAAATGACAACAAACAGCCAGGCCAGAGTTTGGAGTAAAAAAAATAATAATTAGGAAACAGAACTACTGACCCTGCTGTTATTCAAGTTAGTGCTTGAATAGTATAACTTATCCATTATTATAGAGAAAATAGTCATGACATAAATAGTTTGTTTTTGTTCAAAACAATGTCATCCAGCACTTTTTATTCAGACCAATCACTAGCTACAGTCTGGCGCCCCCTGTTGAAGCAATGCTGAATCATTTCATAAATCCATTGTATGAAAGACATTGTTTTCATGTCGTAATTAATTTTCCAAGATTAAGAGCCACTTCACTGGTCTTCACTGCTGAGAAATAATCTAATCTGAGCTGATGATGTGTTTCATTCATATATGACGCATTTCAATGTAAGGTCAAACAAAGAGCCTGAAGGCTGAATGTGGAGTAGAGTGCTGGTTCAATGTATATTTTTGGTCTGGGACTGTTTTTATATCTCAGACAACAGTGTTCTTCCAACTTTATCTCAACCATTTGTGTTTCTTTCCTGTTTCAACATGACAATGTCCCCGCGCACAAAGCTAGCTCCATAAAGAAATGGTTTTCCGAGTTTGCTGTGGAAGAACTTGACTGGTCTGACCTAAACCCCATCCAGCATAAGCCAGACCTGATCACCAACATCATGTGTTGGACTTCACTAATGCTCTGAATGAGAGCATCTCTGCAGCCAGGTTCAAACATCTGGTAGAAAATGTGAAACAGAAGAGTGGAGGCTGTTAGAGCAACAGATTAATGCAGAATCATGTTTAACTACCACAGATGATGTAATGCTCAGCTGTCCACATACTTTTCACCATGTAGTGTATCAACTATTCTTTATTATAATAGTAAATTTGAGTGTCTTGAAATTCTGATAATACTCCTACTCTCACTGATCACAATATTTCAGTGTTTGTGGATTCTGCAGCTCTGGGATGAACAACAGGCTCAGCTCAGCTCAGCAGAGAGTTCACAGATATAAACAGGAACTCAATAACCCCACTATTGTCTTTCAGCCTGAATATTCAGCTCACAACGCTCTGGAAGATTGCTAATGTGTTGGAGAGGGCACGAGGTCACGATGGCCTGGAGAAAGCTGCAAAAATTACCCGTTGTTATGCAATCAAGTGGAGATGCATTTTGAATGAAGTGCTGATGTGAAGAATACTGAGAGCTGCTCCATGTTTGTGCACTAACTCCAAATGATTAACGTTTACAGGCTGTATGAATGATAAATAATCTACTAAACACGTTTGATGTTGTTGAGTGCTGATTAAACTCACAATATTTGATGTGATGTTCAAAAAGCAAGATGAGAATATACAGAAAGGAGGTAAATATCAACTTTAAACCATCATTTTTAGCCATTCTTCTATCATTCAGATAATCCATAAATAAACCCTTATGAGGGACGCTCAAAATAAAGAAAAATAACCTTAATTCTTTGAGGGTTTTAAAAAAAAACCTTAAACTGTGAAGATAAACATTAAAACCCTCTAATACAGTAAACTTAAATCCATTAATTTATCCATTAATTAACCTTAAATTTGCATCTCACTTGAAAAATCCAGGTCCTTTAAGGTACAAATTAAGGTGTAGTTACCTGTAATGTTATTTTGTACATTTTAAGAGTTTTTACACTTTAAAAAGACCCTTTAATCCAATTTTAATTAGGGTGAAAGTTGTACCTTTAACTGAAAGCATGCAGACGATCTATTAAAAAGCCTTAATAAGGCAGGTTTACTTTTTAATATAATGTGCAGGTGAAGGTCACATGATCAGCTTCTCTATCACCAACAACCTGCAGACTAAAACACTGCAGATTATGTAAGTGATGACAAAATCAGCCAAAATTGCCGTCAAGCTAGCTGGCTTGCTAAACTAGCTCGCTTTACTCACCTGGGCTCACCTGTTCTCAGTTCCCTCCTCGTTGTTCGATTTTGGGAATTCGGACAGTCACAAATCGACACGCAACCGCAATGAACTTTGAAATTTTGTTGCTTTGTGCAGACAAATGACACCACGCACACATTCATCACAACACATCTGTGTGACATACCTCAGTCGGGATTTAAACCCACGTCTCAACGTCGCCTGTCGGTGTCTTTCCCCACTGGACCATCTGGACTGGCGCTGACCAACACAAAGAACCAGAGAGAGAAAGATAATCAGACTGAAGCTGCAGAAAGTTCACCTTCATCAACCTGCAGAGAAACAAAGTTTACACACTGAAACCTGTTCACACCATAGGCTGTATTTAAGAAGTGGAAGACGCCACCCATTGGTTTGTGGACTGCTGTTTTGAAGCCTCGACTTCGGCATTTTGGATTTTGGCCGACGCCATCTTGTTTTTTGCAACCAGAAGTGACACAAGAGGGCGGATCTAAGTGCAACTGAATGCTGAATAAAACATTTTAGGCACCCAAATTGTACTAACTAACTTTCCTGAACTGTAAACACACTGTGAAAGGGTTAAAGTTGTGAGACGAAAACACGGACAACACCCAGACCAGAAAACGGCGTGGTAGCGACCTGTCAATCACAAGGTAGCCATGCCCTAAAGCATACCCTGCTTTTAGGATAATCCGCTGACTTTACAGTCAACTGTTTACAATGAGATTATTTCCGGGAGAAAATAGTTCCTGTGAAAAATGAAAAAAGAAAATCCTAAAATTGATGATCATATCTTTCTAACAGGAGGTTGCTGCTGTGGTGACATTAAGGCAGATTCTCCACCTTCCTCCTGTCACTGTCATCCTCCATGTTTATAGGCCAGAAAGTTTTATCATACAGCTATTTTGGCTTTCAGCAACACAGTAAAAAGTGCATAGGCATCACAGTAAAGGGCTAAAAAACATTTAAAACCACTGTGGTGTGCTGATGATGGATGGTTATTATTCTCACAGCCGGCAGTCTGCCTGTCAGGAAATCAGCCATGAACAGATGGAGATGTCAACGCCTAAACACACAGCCATCAATAATGAAACTATATAGCTAATATGTACAGGTTAGTAACTATAAAACTAGAGAGATGCAACAATATTACTAGTATTATTATTACATTTTAGAACAGCAGGGAAACTAAAGTGGATCATGAGTGATGTGTATAAATTCACTCTTTTCACACTTAGGGGTGAAGTCATATGAGAACACAGAAATTAAAAAATGACCTGGTGCTTCTTAAAGTAGGAATCTTCACACTTTTGCAACAAATGTTCACACAGTTTTTTTTTCTCTCCTCGTGCTGTGAAACATCACTGCACAGACTGTGGGCTTGTTTGTGTCTGCAGCAGCAGCAGCAGGTTCTCTCAGCAGTGTTTGGTGCCTCAGTGGGTTAAAGCCAAGCAGCCCAGCTGACCAGCTGCTTCTCTCGTCCCCAGGCATCATTTGGCTAGCTCACGGCCGCCGCTCTGCAATGCTATCATACGGCAGTTACAGCTGACAACGCCGTCCTGATCGACGGCGTTGTTGCAGAAGTGTAGCGCCCACCCTCTGGTTCCCCCCAAGGTTAACATTGTTACAGTAGTTCTGTCAGCACTGTTTCTGTTGTTTGCACTGTTAGCACCAAGCCCCCAGGAAGAGCGCTGGTCGTTGATGCCAATTTTCGTAGTGGCCAAACGGCAGTACTAAAACTCCCGTGTCCGTCACGTGATGCCATTGGGCCCAAAAAGACTTTTTCCCATAGACTTACATTGGGAAAGAGACATCTGTAACTCAGCGAATCATTTTTTTGAGGTGAATCAACTTCCCATTATGAACACTTGAATTGCCCTTATTTAAATCATTAGGTCCTAAAAGTTGTAAAATGCACTAATAGCTGAATCCAGAGTTATCTTCCTTCCTCCGTTCATGTGAATGAGACCCAGACCGAGGCTGGAGCGAGGGCTTGGAGGCGGAGTTAGCAAGCCGTGACGACAGCGTGACGGCTGTGACCCCATGACCGAGCCATGTGACCGAGCGGGCGCTACTGTGCCTGCTCCATGGGCCCAATGGATGCGGAAGTTCCGGGTACTTTTCCACTCGCAAGTCGAGCCATTTTGGCATCATGCGCCACTGAGCAACTTTCATAGAAATGAAAGGGGAGGCCCCGCCTCCAACGCTGTATCCAGTTCTCCTAATACATCCATGGTTAGCACCCTTAGCTGCGAGCTGCTGGTTCAGCCGTCACCATGTTGAGAGCCGTGGGGAGGCAATCCCTCTGCTCACAATATCGAATTTAGCACCTTTAGGTAAATGAACAGACAACTGGTCACTGTAGTTTTCAGAAAACATTTATCAAACAGGAGGAAAAGGTGCATTTGTTGGGGACTATTTTCAGCGGTGGATGAATCCACATTTGGTGCTCTAGTGAGTATTTGTGGCAACAGGATGGTGTATGTGGGATTGAGTCAAAATAAACTTCAGTGTGTGTGTTGATGGTAATGAAGGAACCCAGTGCAACAGTGTGGCTCACTGATGTATTTTTAATGGAGCTCTATGGCACAGAGGAAGAGGAGATATCAGACAATACTTGTTAGTAGATCAATTAATTGTTAGTTTTGGTCTTTTTATGGGATTTGTTGACAAAACGAAACATATGTAATATCACCAGACTTATACTTTAATTTTGTTAAAGTAATTTTGTTTGAGTGAATCTGTTTGTTTGAGCTGCTGCAAAACGATCCAAGACTTTGTTGAACAACATTTTGCACATCCATCTGTTTAAACTAATGTGTTTGCATGTAAACTTATAGATCCTACTGCAGTATGAACATATGCACATGAGGTGAAATCCTCAAAGCACTTTAAATATAATGCAATATTGCATCCCGCATGACACAACCAAAACATATGTGCTATCTACTACTATTTATTTACCCAAATCTGAGACTTACAGTAAGCCGTGTCCCAGGAATCCATGTTGGCGGTTCACATGAGGGCTGTGATCTCCCCATTTGGGACCAGCTCTGCGAGTGTCCAGCTGCTAGATTAGTGTTTTCATCTGGACACTGTGAAGGCACGCTAGTGAGTGCGAATCTACTTCCTGACCGAAACATCACACTGTAAGTCTTTGTAATAGAATGACCTTTTAATGGAAAAAGACCTCCTGCAATGGGTTTATCCATCGGCCACATTATGGCTTAACTTTGATTGTATTTTATTAAACTCTAAAGACTTCTGTTCATCTTGTTTTTGCGACTAGACATTGCGTCAAAAACAACAACAAAAATCAACAAAATTCCACCCTCACATCCCTCCACACTCTGTAGCTCTTATCTTCTTTCCTCTCTCTGTCTTTCCTTATCTTTCTTTATCGTTTGCTAGTTTCACTTCTCACTGTTTCCTTTCCTCTCCCTATCTCTCTCCTATCTCTCTGGCCTAATCATCTCCCCTCCTTGTTTATTTTCCTCTTTACTCTGTGCCTTTTTTATTGCTTGCCAGGCGATGATTTTGGAGGCTTTACTGTTTTCATTTGGTCCTAAAGTGTGAAGTACCTAAAATCCTTTAGCCAGATCTCCTCTTTTTTCTCAGTAGTGTCCGGCTAATTTTCCCATTTCCAATTTCCCCACTATTCAGATTACAACCAACCTTTAACCATGACTTTATCAATGCTAGTAATTTACAGTAATGTGGGCAAACATGCTCTGTAAGAACGAATGGGGCATTTTTTTCTACTTTTAGTGTAGCTATAAAGTTGCAGTATTGAATGATTTTTGGTCATAGATTAAGGGGAGACACTACAGGTGAATAAGGTACTTAACTAATAGATATCACCATTAAACTCCACGAGTTGATTACTTAAGACAATTCTGTTTTGTAGTACACGTTTTCTGAAATTGTGTGTTTAAATATGCAAATGAGGCATTATCTTATCAAATAGGCGCTAATCTGCATACATTTCCAGCAGAGAAATCCAAACATTGGATAAAGCCAGGTTCAGAATTCTTGTTTCATTTTGTTGACATATTAGAGTCAAAGGTTTTTACAGAGGAGATTTTGGATATCTCTTTTTATCACTCCATAAATCACAAAATACTGTCAACAGCCATAAAAAAATCAATTTTCACTGTGTTTTTAGGAATAAAATGTTCTATAAATCAGGCTCTGAATGATATATGAACAAACCGCTCTGTAAAAACCCTCAAAATATAGATAGGAATGAAACTAAAGTTTGGTGGATGTAGGCTAAGTGTTAGTGAAGTGGAGATTTTTGGTTCAGAGTTTGAGAGAAAACTCATTTTGAGGAAACAGCCTTTAAAGATGACCTATTATGCTTATTTTCTGGTGCATACTTGTATTTTTGGTTTCTTCTAGAACATGTTTACATGCTTTAATGTTCAAAAAATGCTTTATTTTTTTCACACCAGCTGTGCTGCAGCACCTCTTTTCACCTTCTGTCTGAAACGCTCTGTTTTAGCTCCTTTGGGCTTTGTAACTTTGCAGACCTTTTACAATAAAAGAAAAGGGGAAAAGCCCAAAAGCATAATTGAACCCCTTTAAAGATATGGACTGTAAAATGCCATACAGTTTACAAGACCCTACAGGTGAACAGGGTAAGAATTTAACTGATACCATGAAACCTCCCCAGTTGTTTATTTACTTTAAGACAATTATTTTTTCTATTAGGCCTACAAGTTTTCTGAAAGTTGATGTTTAGATATGCAAATGAGGCACTATCTAATGCTAACTTTTGGTGAATTTAGGAAAAATCTACAGATGCAAACAGACAAAGTAGTAAAATAAACACCTACATGTGTATTTTGTTTGTTTTCTTTCCATAGTCTGAAAGAAGACAAAATCTCAAAATTGACCAGTGCATGAAAAACGATGTTTGTGCCATAGTGTCTTGTCTTAAATTGCGTTATTTGTTAAGATGCTCACAGCAGGTGAGTAATTAAGGTAGATTTCACTCAGTCTGCGTTGACCCGTGTTATTAATGCCTCTGTCCTCTCAGAGTGTGTTAGTCTGTGTGTGAGAGGTGTGTGGGTGCACATCCTTCTCTCCACAGTGACCCGCTG
This sequence comes from Sebastolobus alascanus, assembly GCA_916701645.2. NCBI lineage: Eukaryota > Metazoa > Chordata > Actinopteri > Perciformes > Sebastidae > Sebastolobus > Sebastolobus alascanus. Next base: position 228,275 of record CAKAOJ020000450.1, on the reverse strand, counting down.
CTCCGCTGCACTCCGCTTCCACAGCATCCCGCTGGCTGCCTAGCAACGCTCAGTGTCCATGGCAACGGAGCCAACAAACGCCCCCTCTCCTCTTCAGCCTGTACCCCTCAATTAGGGCTAAAGTGTGGCAATCAGGAGAGCAGAGCCACAGAGCGGATTAACGGGGAAAGCCGGGAGGATCCTTGGTGAGCAGGTTGGAGCCGAGCATTCAGGTTTTCTGCAATCAGTCTCGCCTAATGCCAGAGTTCTCAGCAAGCAACTGCTAATTTAGATCTGAGGCCGCTGAGAGATGGAGAAGGGGTCAAACAGAAACCGACGCTTACGAGTTGACAAGCTGTGGAACAATGTACAGCTGTGGCTTTGGTTTTCAGAAAGCAGGAGAAGGTCTTCATACTGAGGGAAATGTGGCCGAGCAATGAGATAATACAAAGTATACACCCGTAGATTATATGGATAGAAGTGCACATAGAGAGGGCTTTTGTAAATGTAGTGGGGATACTGTGGCTGCTGCTCAAGATGTGTTTTTGCTCTCTCTTGTGGATTAAAAGCAAACCTACATCAACACTGTAAAATCTCATAATCAATTTAACAATTTCTTATAATCATGGAATCAAGTCCTGGAATTTGGCCAGACTGAAACGTCCACATTGGATGATACTGCATAACTCTGGCTGACGTTCAACGACTACTTTTAATTCTCACTTTCTACAATATCTGTGCATGGCAAGTATGATACGGTTAAGGTTAGGGAAAGATCGTTGTCACGGTTAATGATAATAATGATGATACATTTTACTTGTAAAGCACTTTTCTTAAAGTTAAAAGGTGCCTCAGAGGGAAAAGAAACAAAGCAAACAATAAAAGCAAGGAAAATGCAAATAATAACAAACAATGAGATTATAAAAGCAACCAATGACATCATCAACCTATATGCCTCTTTCCCCTCCTCTATCACCAGCAGTCTGTCGACTAAAACTCTACAGATAATGCAGTGATGACAAAAGCAGCCATAATGCCCATCAAGCTTGCTAAACTAGCTAGCTCAACCATCTGGGCTCACATGGACTTATGTGATCTCTGTTCCCTCCTCATTGGTCGATTCTAGAAATTTGCAAGTAAAAATTTTTGCAAAATGACTTTTGTAATCACAACGTTTGAAAATATTAGTGTGCGGTTTTGAGCAGACAAATGACACCATACACACATCCATCACACACATATCTGTGTGGCCTACCTCAGGTGAACTCTGGTCTCCACTTTGCTGGTCAGTGTCCTTCCCCACTGGACCATCTGGACTGGTGCTGATCAACATAAAAAAAAAAAAAACAGAGAGAGAGAAAGAGGATCAGACTGAACTGCAGCTTCACCTTCACCAACCTAAATGGAAACAAAGATTACAGACACAATCACACTGAAAAATGTTGACACCTTCTTCTTCTTCTTCTTCTTCTTCTTCTTCTTCTTCTTCTTCTTCTTCTTCTTCTTCTTCTTCTTCTTCTTCTTCTTCTTCTTCTTCTTCTTCTTCTTCTTCTTCTTCTTCTTCTTCTTCTTCTTCTTCTTCTTCTTCTTCTTCTTCTTCTTCTTCTTCTTCTTCTTCAATTCCTGATAGCTCAGCTGGTTAGAAATGCAGTTTTCCAGTCTGAAGGTTGTGAGTTCAATTCCCATCTGGGCTTTTAGTGTTTTCCTTGTGTCGACCTTGAATTGAATGAGCCTAACACACTGAACCAGGATCAGTCTGTTACATAGAGACACTCAGAGAGCCGATCAGAGCCTGAATTCATCAAAACATCTCAGACGAGGAAATGGCTTGTCAGAGTGACACGTTTGGTTCTTCTTCTAGGACGAAAAGTAAAAGCTTTTTATCAACTTTTTAACTCGTGGAGTGACTCATATCTCAGCTGAAATGTCTCAGAGCTGCAGAGTTTGAACCTGTCGGCAGCTGCTGATGGAGCTCACACTGATCACATTCACCTGATTCAACCATCTTTTGGACAAAAACCTGAATAATGTTATTTATTTATACATAAACACAACTTTGGGGTGAAGCCCTGAATTTGATTGAAAAGTTAAAGTCCCTTTAAGGGATTGTTTTCCCTTAAACCATGCAGATTATCCAGTAAAAACTCCTAAGGAAATCACCAAATCTGAGAGGTTTTCATAAGAAGAATGTAACATTTACGTCTTCTCTTCTCAGCTCAGCCTTTACGACCTTGTGTTTCATGTGGAAGTGAACCATTTCCATTTTCTGGCATAAAATTATTTTTTTCAATGAGTCTTCAAACTTTTTGAAACCATTATATTCAAGCCTTATTATAAGAAATGACTATTATGGCAACTTAAATGATGAAAGATTGTTTAAAATGTCACAAGAAAAAGATCAAACTATTAAATAAGACTGAGGTGGGAGTGTTTCTACATTGATCTTTAAACTCAGTTAATGTCAATGTGTCTTGTAGAGCTGCAATGCATTTTTTTTTTACTTGCACTAAAATGTGAAGTCAGTGTGTTTAACTCTTTTAATCTGGGTTTCCTCTGATTCATTTGGTTATTCTGCATTAAAAAAACTCAGCTGAAATGATCAGAGCTGCAGAGGAGTTTGAGCTCACACTAGTGACATTAAACCGATTCAAAGATCTTTTGGACAAAAAGCAGAATAGTGTTATTTATTTATACATAAACACAACTTTGGGGTGAAGCCCTGAATTTGATTGAAAAGTTGAAGTCCCTTTCAGGGATTGTTTTCCCTTTAAAAACCCTTAAACCATGCAGATAGGAAAGTTAGAATTGGCTTAAATTAAAAGCCAGAAAAAAAGTTTTTGAGGGGTAGAAAAAGAACTTAAATGGAGGAGATAACCAATTAAAACCCTTTAATATATTATAATCGATTGATTTATCCATTAATCCATTTATAGTACAAATGATGGTGTACCTGTAGTTTTGTTTTAAGTATTGGACGTGTTTAATGTTGTTAAGTTTTGTTCAGGTTGATTCTTTTGATTTCTGTTAACAGAAATATGAAAGTCAGCCTCCATGAATCTATAGAGAAAAAACGTCAAAGTCCTGTCACACGGATATTTAACATTTTTTTTTAGTCTGAAACATGTTTACCCTGACCAAATAACAACATGAAGTAGACATACTGTAAAAATGGTGGCAGTAGCTGTTGCATTGCTGTGGTAATAAGTAGTAATGGCAGCAGCAGTGATGGAGATACAGTAATAGCACTAGTATTAAAGGTGATAATACAGATGAACCATAATGAAATGGTAATAAAACAATCCCCTAATGACATGTATTGTAGTAAAACCAAACAGCCACTAGAGGGAGACCTTAATCTAAAAATGGGCTGCACTGTCTGAAACAGTGTGTGTCCTGTAGGGGGCGGTATATACCGGCTGCTACCTCTCTCTGCAGGACCAGCTTATTGGAGAAACTCCTCTATTCTACATGCTGTAATGTGACCTGTGTATGTTCAGTGATTTGAATTTTGTTGCATTTGTATCACATGCAAAATCAGATAAATGTCTACATTTATTTGTTTTATTACACTTTTAAAGTAATATTTTAGGACAACAGAAATGATGTCAGGGTGCCGTGACCTCCTGACTCCTGGAAGCTATTCACTATTGGTAGTTGGTGCAAACTAAAATGCTGAGTTTAACTGACGAAGCCTGCTCACTCTCTAAAAGTAAAAGATAATTTAGGATGCTCTTTTTCTTCTTGAGGTTCCTCCAGGAACATCTCAGCGTCTGTACGGGCTCCTCCAGCAGACACTCTTATTCTAGAGGCTTCATCCAGTTACTTCGAAGCATCTTTAAGGGTTTCTCTAAGGTGGTGAGGAGTTCCTAAGTGAAGCCCTTAACTCAGAGGGGTTCTTGGATAAACTGAAAATGATCAAGAGGTTCTTTAAGACACCAAACAGTGGATGAGATCCTTCAGTGAACCTCAGACATTTTAGCAGTTCTGTTTGGAACTGGTGGATTTGATTACTTATTGATATATCAAAAGTCCGATGTTAATAATGATAAATGGGTAATAGAAGGAACATATCACATGTACTATAGGTGCAAGGCCATTGGAAAACAGCATCAGGACACTGACTCCACACATGCTTTTAAATAGACAACATTTGGATCACAATAAGATCGGAATTAGGTCAAAATATTTAAAATGGTTACCACACTCATATACATATAGTATATGTACCAATAATCTGATTGACCTCCTCAAAGCATATACACATTCAAATAGTATAAAGCTCAATTAGTTCATACATAAGCAAACACTGCAGGAGTGAAGACAATAATACATCCAATATATTCCATCAGTTAGTTAGTGTTCGTTGTGTCTTGTACATACAAAGGGCCCGGCCCACGTGCACTTATAAGACACTACGAAAAACTGTTGTTTGTCACACATGAACGTAACTTCTTATGTGATGGAGCAAAGACAGAAATTAGTCTTTTGTCTCTGTTCTCTACAAACAAAATCTGATGCAATAAATGTTTTCTTCCTAAATCACAGCTTTTATAATCATCTACGCAGAAGAACTCCTTGTACGTGAAAGGGAAATACTTAAATATTGAATATCACAGAAAAAAATAAATAAAAAAATACGTATAATATGTATATTATAACTCCAAAAATATCTTCTCATATTTTGTGTTAACATTAACACTAGTGTGACAAAATAGGAAAAAAGTAAACAGAGTGAAAATGAAGACTTTTATAAATATTATCTGGTGTACCCAGTCACTTGTCACTGTATTTCTGCTGGTTTGGATCGGTAACATGTGTGTGTGTAATATCTGGTCTTAACATTAAAAGTTAATGATGTCAAATGGATGAGTCTGCTATGGTTACAGTGTCATTTTTACCAGAACTGGATGATCATTCTTCGAATATTAGACTATTCAAATTGACTGATGTGTTACACAGTTGTCTTGACTTTTTATAATACAGCAAGCATCAACCTGACAGTCCCATAATAACTGAGTTTTAAAATGTAATGACCTCTTAAAGACATACTATTATACAATTGATGTCAAACACCAATTTCAAATCACAAAATACATGTTATAAAACACACATCAGCACTGAATATCATTGTTGTTTCATATCTTGATACAAAATATCTGAAAAAGCATCTCTCTCTTTTCCTTTCCTTCCTCCTCCTCTCTCTTTAATTCCTCCTTATCCCCTTCCTTTGTTTCCTCCTTTTTCTTCCTCCTATTTCCCCTCTTCATCTGTCTCCTCCACCTCCACCTCCTTCTTCTCCTCCTCCTCTCCCTCCCCTTCCAGCTCCCTCTTTTCTCCATCCTCTTCCTTTCTTTTCCTTTTCTCCTCTCCCTCCTCCTTGTCTTTCTCAGCTCTCCCAGCTCTCTCAGCTCCCTCTGTCCCCTTTCTTTCTCCTCTTCCTCCTCACTCTCCCCATCCTCCCTCTCCTTTTTCCTCTTCTTCATATTCCTCCACCTCCTCTCCCTCCCCTTCCAGCTCCCTCTTTTCTCCATCCTCTCTCACTCTCTCCTTTCTCCTCATCCTCCTTGTCTTCTTCAGCTCTCTGCAGCTCCTTCTGTCCTCCCTCTTTTTCTCCTCTCTCTCCTCTTCTTCCTCTCTCTCCTCATCCTCCCTCTCCTCTTTTTCCTCCTCTTCATATTCCTCCTGTTCCTCCTCCTCCTCCTCCTCCTCCTCCTCCTGCTGTCCCGTGTGAACAGAGCCTCTTTTCTTTCCTCTCTCCTCCTCTTTGGATGACCGCCTGTTCCTGGAATTCAGAAACCCCTCTCACTTTTAATTTATGCGCATATTAATTGCTCTCTATTGTAATTTCCACCGTGGGATACAACATGCAAATGCGCCATGCATTTGTGCGTGTGCGTGTGTGTAGTTGAGTATGTGCGTGAGTGTATTTTTTTTCCCTCCTCGGCCAGTAATCCGCCATCTCGTTAACATTCATATAATTTTAACAGTTAATTCAAATTACATCAGATTTAAGTGAAAGGATTATGGATATGTTCAAATTTTAAATGTGCAAAAAATAAAACGTATTTTTTTTTTATTTTTAAATTACAATATTTTATTAGCTGAATATACAAATAAATAAATAAAAACGAAATGAAGTAATAAAATAAAATTAATTGTTCTGTACTATATAAAATAATATATAATAAACATATATAACAAATATTTAAGTCTTTTCTTCTCATCTTAAACTTCGCGACCTCGTGTTTCACGTGGAAGTGATTCCGTTAATGATTGATGAGTTCTTCATAACTCATTTTGATTTTTGCCTTATTTTTTGTAAATGGCTATATGGCGTCTTAAATGAGGAACGATTATTAAAAATGTAAAAAAAAAAGTAAAATGTTTTTAAATGGATCTTTAAACTCAATTAATATTAATGTGTCTTTACATTAAATTGTGAAGTCAGTGTATAACTCCTTTAATTTGGGTTTGCTCCTTGATTAATTTGGTTATTCTGCAGTAAAGAAAACAAAAAATAGATCTTTCTATTGATTATATAATAATTATTCTGGTCAGGTGATTTTCATTCAACCTCTTTTAGTTCATTTATCTGCAGGTTTCCTTTGAAACTTTGAGACTAAAGTTGACGGATCCAAATCAGGAAAACTTCATTACGTTTTTCAGTGATCTTTGGTTGAATCATGAGAGCAGAAAATGTCCCTGCACACGTGAATCTATATGTGAAAGTCAAAGCATAGGGTTGAATTTCTGTAGAAATGAACGCAGAAAAAAAAGTCTATAATCAGTTTATAATTTATAATAATCTGCCACAGAGCGTGACCTGATCTAATATAGCCTATCAATTCACCTCAGCATTGATTGGATGATCAGTGATTTCCAATAACCCGTCAGCCAATCAGAACAGCTCAGCGTAAAATCTGAATTCGTTGTTTAATTACTCTCCAGCATCCTGTTGGATTTGTTTCAGAGCCCAAAAAATAAAATAAAATAAAATAACTTCAGATAATATCAAAGATCTTCAGTTGAGTCTGATTCTCTGTGAGCTCCAAACAACCCATCAAACATCAGGATGTTTAACAAGTCAGTAAAGATGTGAATAATCCGAAACCAGCTGCCATGAAATAAATGTCAATAGGTCCTTTATTAATTATCATAATGGAACAAACTTTCCTTCAGTTATTTATTCTAATATTTGAAATCAATCTATTCATCTTATCATTCAAAAAAGTCCATTAAATCACTGTTTTTAAAACACTTTGCAAGCTTATAGAGGCTGTAAACCTTAAATATGATTTGATGATGTGAACGTTTTGTTTTATTAATCGTACAGTAACACGCTTATGGACATATAAGAGAGTTTAATAAAGTGAGGTGAGATGGCTTCGCTTTTTTTCAGCAGCTTTTTCAGCAGCAGTTTTAAATCAGTAAAGTAAAAAAATATATAAATGAGTGAGCCGGTGAGTAGCCCTAATAGACTATAATGAGGTGAAATGTCTCGATTCTCCTTATTATAATGTATGAAAAAAGAAGATTTAACGACATGTTTTATTTCCTTTGAGATCCTCAGTGGACAATCGACCTGATGGGTGGATGAGCTGCCTGAAAAACACCAACTCCAGCTGGAACTCTCCTCCACCCACCGACCTATAGCCTTATTAACTCCTTTTATACTCATTATTATTTACATTAATGTGTCATTAGGAATAGAAGACTGGACGACTCTGAAAAGCACCGCATCACACGTTCAATTACAAAGTTTTCTTTTTTAAAAGTCCAATGACGGATAATGATCTGTGTAAACTGATCTCCAGTCAGCGATCAATAACCACGAGACGCAACGAGAAACACTGATAATGTAATTTCTTTTAAATTGTTATGATATCGATATTGATATTGATATCTGACACACAAATGTAAACTAGATTTTTTTATCATAAATATTCATGTGCAGGAAGAAAGAAAGAAAGAAAGAAAGAAAGAAAGAAAGAAAGAAAGAAAGGTTTGAATTTCATTCTTTTTTATTTTTCGTTAGATACATTTTTATTATCATTATTATATACATTTTATCTGCTGCATACTCAAACTCACATGCAGGTTATTTTAGTTGTGTTACTTTTAAACAACAGAACCAGCTAATTCAATAGCCAGTTACACACACACACACACACACACACACACACACACACACACACAAACACACACACACACACCAGTCATACCTCCACACAGTCAGACCCCCCCCCCACCCTACTCCAGCTTCACTGCGCATGTCCGCAAAAAGCGAAAGCGTTAAGCAATTAATTTAAGCATCATCTCATCATCAGTGGCAGAAATCCCAGAAACAAAAGACACAACCAGAAGCATGAGGAGCCTGCAGCTGGAGGAAGAGGAGGAGGAGGATGAAGAGAAGAAGAGGAGGAGAAGGAGGAGGAGGAGGAGGAGGAGGAGGAGAGGAGGAGGAGGAGAGGCGAGTGTCTTCTAAAAGTCAGAGCTGCATCAGCTGGTCAGCAAGTTAAGAGTCAGTCATATACAAAGTCTTTGGTGAGTTCACATAAAACCAAACAGAAACGTTTGAACAACATCACACAATCACACTAAAGACATAAAACAAAATGACCCTTGTCAAACAATAAAAACTAAATGCATAAAAATGATGGCAGCACTCTGTCATAAGTCACCCTTTATAAAGGGATTGTAGGCTTTATTAATATTGATAAATAATGTATTCAGATCAGTTATAAGACTAAACAACTTCCTCTGCTGCTTTTTATTCTTCAGCAGGATATCTGTCCTCTTTCATTTGGCAGCAGGACTCTCACATGAATCTTTTGAATCTTGACCAACATCTATTAATAAACAACATATTTATAACTGAAACCCTCAAGTAATTAATTATCAACATGTATAACTGCATTGTTATCAAACAGAAAGGATAAATCACCAGGCAAAGGGATTTCACCCAACCTGGCAACCCTATTAATAGCTTACTGATCTATAAATCATTATCGTGTAATTAACTTTAATAAAGCAATTAATTACATCTTATAAACCTTTTATAAAGAAAGGGTGACTCATCATAAAGTGGTACCAAAATGGTTAATTAATAATTTTAGCTTGTTTTTTTTATTGTGATGTTATCTGTCCATGTTTGTACTCATATATGTAACTTTCTTACTTGCTGACCATCTTGACTCCTAGAAGAGATATTGTATCTCAATGGGACCTTTCTGGTTAAATAAATAATAAATAAAATAAATAGAAGTGAGCGAGAAAACTGACTTTTGAAATAGGCTACTTATCACATTTTAGAAAATAAATCTATATCTTTCCTGGATGAAGCAAACTGTAATGTCACGTATGTTTGAGTTAAAACAGGTGGGTGTACTTGTATAATATCATCTATATCTATTATAGTGACTATTTGGAAATGGAAATATGGGTCGTCATAAATATTTCTTGAAATCCAAACTATTTCTATTTTATAAACGTGGCACATTTTTGTCCCTGTAGCCTAAATAATAATAATAATAAAAAAACATTTCTTCAAATGTACGGCGATAAACTGCTTATACAGATTACAGATATGCAAGTGTGTATTGGATTTTGCATATGAAGAGTTGGAGGATTATAAAGTATTTTTGTCTAAATGTGAAATTCTATTTAAGTTTAATTTGATGATGATTTAAGTTGGTGAAGGGAACTGAACGGAAGCGCTTTCACTTCATTATCCATCAGTTTGTGTTGGTGTGAACAATGTTAAACAATGTTAAATATAAATATTACAGCCTGTAAAGTGCTGTAAATTGTGGTCTGTAATAATAATATCTGCAACCTAAATAATGAAGACATTTAGGAAAATAAAAGGCTCATCGGGCCTCGTGTGGAAACCCTTCTCTCTCCTTCAAAGTCCACATGAAAAAAAAGAAAAGAAAATCCCCTCGTTTTCCTCCAGCGCCGACATGAATTTCTGACTCATTAGCATTTATGCAAATGAGTTTCTAATTGCAGGCGTAATGACTCTGGCGTGGGAGATTTTTCAATCCGCCATGTTTTTTGTTACTGCATGCTTTACAGGATGCATTTTCTTTTTCTGCATTTTCTAAAACAAAAGCGGACCTTTCTCTGATGTTCAGCCGCCCATCCGACAGAAATCCTGCTGGATGTCACATTTAGAAAGACTTTTCTTTCTTTTACAGGCCGCGTTTATCTGTGGCATCAACGACAAAAGCCTTTTTCTTTCCCTGCTCGGCGCCGCAGTGAAGCCCTGCTGCTGTTGCTCGGGGTTTGTGTGCTTTTACGCAAAGGATGCTGGAGGAGATTCTGACTTGGAGGTGAGTCTGGAGACGCAGCAGCTGCAGCTCAGAGATGTCAGAGAGCCTGGAGCTCCTCTGATGCAATATGCACGAGAAAAATGGAAATGCAAGATGGCAGCACATAAAGGAGGATGTTAGCTTCATATCAGGCAGGAATTACAGGCTAAAAAAAAATGACTTTATAGAAGGAAAAGCAAGCACTTATTCTCTTAGGAGACATGAAAGTTTTGGCCCCTGACAGAAATATTTATGGTCTGCAGTATTTAATGTGTCGGAGCAAACAGGTTCACATTTAACTAAAATGGGAAATATTTCATCTTTATAATTAAAAACAAAAGACACCAATGTTCCCTGCTTAATGAATTATATGGTGGACAGTGGTGTGTGTGTGTGTGTGTGTGTGTGTGTGTGTATGTGTACGTGTGTGTGTGTGTGTGTGGGGGGGGGGGGTTGTTTAAGGGGGGTAGTCTGTCTGGTTTGGCACAAGGAGGCTGTTTGGCCCCCACGGAGCTCCAACAATATGGGCAGATTTTGAGGGACAAAAGACCCAGAGCTTTGGGTTGCAGAGCACGTCTCTGACACTGGGACACACTGGTGCACTGGGGATACTGGGATGTTATACTGGGAGACGATGAAGCAAAGTTCTGATGTGACAACAGTTTACCTGTGCAGCTGTACAACAGGTAGCAGGATTTAAATAACAGTAAAAGTCTTGATTCATGTATGAAATTCAAAATATGAAAGAGCAGTTCTGCATATGGCTGACACATTTCGAAATAAAGGTGCCAAAAGACACATTTTAAAGATGTTGGTGTGCAGGGGGCAACATTTCTTTGTTTCATGGAGCATCAGAGGTCTTTAGTCAATCAACAAGGTGTTCACTTCCACTATTTGTTACGACCTAGCTGGCTAGGGGAAGGGGAAGAAACATAAAACCAGTTGGAATTGGTAAAATCAATCAGTCAGATCAACATTATTTTGCAGACTCTTCATCTGAAAAGAATCCTGTCGATATCTGTTGTGTTTCCTCTTCACATCTCCATTGTTCTACAGAGCCGTTTGTTTCATATAAAGCTCGTCACATCACGTTGAATGAAAATTTAACGTAAATGAGTCTTTATGTGTGAATGCAGAAACACATTCGGTATCAAAAATGGAATGAAATGTGACTGTATGAAGTGCATTTGACCCCTGCTGGTTTTATACAAGATCCATGTTGCATAAAATCAAAAGGATTGAGTGAATCATCACAAATCCTTGTAGAAAAATATGTTGTTTTATTATTTATCATTTAAGGAAATCATCTAATAAAATGTACTAGCACAGTCTGTTGAAGATTAAAAAAGATGCTCAACAACAAACGTGTCAGTAGAACAGTATGAGCTGTGAACAGACGGAGCAACATGAGGATCATAGCCAGCAGGTTCAGGGTTCAAATCCTCAACAGAAGAACCAGAATCTTCCAGTTACAAGAGATGGAGGAAGTGTAGAGTCTTCTCATCACAGTGTGCTGTGTTGTGAGCTGGAAGTCTAAGTTGTTTCCTATAGCAGACCTCATTTGAGGTTTGTATTAATTTGAATGAAATAAATGGTAATTTCTCTTCATGTACAAATTGTGGACTAAATGTAGGTGCTTTATTCTACAGTAAAGTAAGTGAAACATTAAACAGAACCGGTTCCTATCATTAATAATAAAACATTTTTTTTTTTACATTTTGTTTTTATGGCTTTTCCCTCTCATCTGATTTATTTGAACTGGACTTAATGGTCTTAAGAATACATTGAACCTTTACTGGGAAAAAAGAGCAATTTACACAACAAACAAACAAAAAACAAGGGGAAAAAAATCGGTTCTGAGATCTGAAACATTTGCTGCTTTCTGCTTCTCGTCTCTGCACCGCTGCCCGAGTCTTTTTTTCTTCTTTACTTGGCCCTGGTTCTCATTCATGTAAGTGTTTTACATGCTGGTCAGCAGCTGAACTGGTTCAGTGCAGTCAGTCAGTCAGTGTGTGGGCTGTGAACACATCCTGCTGCTGGTTTAAAGACACAATCTGACATCCAAATGTAAACAACACAACAACCCGTAAATAAAATTCAAAGCGAAGGACAGGAAGCTGCTGGCGCACGCCCACATTTGATTGACAGGTGTTTTAGTAAAAGGGACTAACACGACGGATAAATCTTTTAGTTATTAATCTCTTCAAAGCAGGACAAATTCAGGCTGTTCAAATTAAATTGAGAAACAAAATGTTTATTTTTCATATCTCTTCTTTTATATGAATGTGAATGCACCCGTTATGTTTATGGTCATTTATGAGAGATGGGGCCTTTAATACGTCTCTCTTGGAGGGTGGCCAAAATAACAAGAACGCCTGCCAATCTAATGCAACCAAATGCAACAGCTCTTCATTAAATACTGTAATGCTGTTGATAATGTGTCTGACGGTGTGAATTCAACATTGTTGTCTTTTTAAAACCTTCTTCACATTGTCAGGTGTTTACAAAAAAATACTTTTAGTTACAGGACAGTATTTTTGTGTCACTGTACTTTACTTTCCTTTAAACTTAAATCACTTAACAATAAAACTGTGATTCTTTTGAAAATATAAGGATAATCTTTTGATTTGTGCAATTTAAATAGAGCCAGATGTGCATGGAGGACGGGTCAGCCCACAGTGTCTTTGGTGGCTATGAGCAGGAGATAAATGTGCTTTTTAAGAGTTCAGCATCTTTGGTTGTTTTAAAGGTTTATGTTAAACCATCCATTTGTTTTCTGCTGCTTATCGATGTCCACAGGACTAGCTACAGTTTGATACACTGCCGATTACATATTAGAATGTCAAACATTTGCTTTGAATAAGTACATTTTTGGAGATGGTGAGAAAAATAGGCCTAAGATTCTCGTGAACTTCTTATGCTTTCATTCATCATCACTTTTCATTGTTCATATCAGCTGCAGAGATTCTGGTTCCTCGTGTTGCTCCTGTACAGTAGGAGCCTCAAATCTGCTGCATGGATCCATCGGCACAATTGATGTGACTCTCAAAGTGTTTCTGATCCAGCTGGCAGCCCAAAATACCTCAACACAACCCAGAGTCACTTGTTGATCGGCCAAATGTTTGTCTAATACCTGCACAGTAGCAGTTGTAGTTTAAATGTAGTTGTTAGCATTACAGCAACATTTAGGGCCACAAGAAATTATTATTTTCATTGTGGATTAATCAGCCAATTATATTCTTGATTTAAAAAAAAATATTTAAAAAAATTCAAATCACAATTTCTGACACTGCCAAAGGTGATCTTCAAATGTCCAGAAGACAAAGATATTCAGTTTACTGTCATTTATAATAAAAGCAGCAGATTATCACGTTGAGAAGCTGAAACCAGACAGAACTCAGTTATCAAAGTTGTTACTGATTCATTTTGACTAAAACCATTAATGGTCCTCATTTTCACAGTTGCAGTTAGAGACAGTGATGGGAAGTAACACTGTATTTACTCCATACAGTAACTTTTAAATCACTTGAATATTTCCATTTTGTTCCTTTATTTCTATAGTTGTAGCTAAAATGCAGATTATTATTATTTTTTTTTATACAAAACATACAAAAAATTATGCATTGTTTTAGATTAAACTACCCATCAGTATATAAAGGAGTTAAAATCAGTTTAATGAATCACAAAGAGACTCTAAGCAGTTCTTTTAACACTTAGGTGCAAAAAGTTAAAATCTGAATACAAATATAAACAACCTTTACTTGTAATAGAGTATTTTTATGACATTGTTGTATTTCTAATTTATTAAAAAGATTCGGAAACCACCCCTGGCTACAAATATGTTCACAACTATTATAACTACACTTTTAATTAGGGACACAATACAACAGAAGTTTTATTTATTTTGTCATGTAAGCTATTGCTGTCATAATTAAGCTAGTAAGTGCAGTTCTAGTTATTTGCATAATTAGAGTTAATATCAAAGTTATTGAAGTTTCTGCAGTCGCTGTTACATCCTGAATTTATATCATTCTGCATCTTAAAATCCCGCATCATAATTCAGTTCCTGGAAAATGTTTCATCCAGAAAGCTGGGTTTGAATCTCAGTGGTGCAGAGTAAAGTGGATGGAGCAGGAGGAGGAGGAGGTGGTGGTGGTGGTGACGGGGGGTTTAACCGCCAAACCCTGCAGGAATGGCCTGATGGGTGCTAATGAACTTGGGATGTGCCACCACAATGCTGAGCGGCCCCTGGTCCACCTCGGTGCCCGGGTTCCCATGCAGCCGACGGAATAAGAGAGAGAGGGATGGTGGGGGGGGAGGAGGAGGAGGAGGAGGAGGAGAGGTGAGGGGGGCGAGCTGGGGAGGGGGTGGATGGGGGTGGCAGCCTATTGTGCCCGGTCCTTAGCCCATTAGCCACCACCAACCACTCCGCTTTCCCAAGAGGAGCTCGAGGCCTGCCTGCCTGCCTGCCCGCCCGGACTCGGTAACCAGGCATCGGCGAGGGCGAGAGGAGGGGAGGAGAGAAACAGTAGCCTTATTTAGAGTTTGATCTCCAGGAAAGCGTCCAAAATTTGGAGAGAAAGAAAAGGGGAGCCCGGGACATTGGTAGGCAGAGAGAACCCCCCGACAACAAACCGGGGGCTGACAAAGTTGTCTCTTTGGCAGTCGCGCCTCCTATTGAACCAGTAATTTATTCAAAGGAGATTTTTATCCCCGCGATCTGATTATTATGATAATCAAGTGACCCAGACCCCCTTTCTTGGCTCTTGTCTGCGGGCTCTGGGCTCGGCGGTGACAGTAAAAGCTGATTTGCACGGTCTTCACCCCCCTGGTCACATTCCTGGACTCCTCTGTATCAAAGACGCAGACAATGAGAGTAGTGGATGTGCGCACTTGATCCAGGCGCATGAGCGCGAGGCCGCAGTCTCCGCCGGGGGCTTTGTGTCAAACGAATACTAGTAGCCAGACAAGATTACACGAAACTTTTTTATAATCCCACATGGGCCAAAACGGGGCTCAAAACGACACACTTGATAAGTGAAACTCCTGAATAAACGTACAATAGAGGCAGCAGAGAGGATGCTGCATGTGTGGAGGCGCTTATGGTGCCCATTTGTGCGTAATTAAGGAATTAATTATGAAATTTGGCCATCAGATTTGATGCTATATGAGGGTGGATGCCAGTATTTTGATAAATCTGTTTGGTTTGTTCTCAAATATAAAAATCAAACTAAAAGAAATGCAACATGATTTTAGATTATTAGTTTCCAGGATTTTGATCCAGAGAACTTGAGCATCCATGCTTATTCACCACCACGTCTGCTTTCATTTTTCAGAGGGTGGAGACAAAAACAGACTTGCATCGTGTCATAAAGGGGAGGGCCTTGGTGACAGTATATGTTTTTAGAGCAGGCATGTTTTAAGTTCATATTACATCTGACGCGAGGAATGGAGAGTGCGAGGGACGGCGCGGGCAGTAGGAGGGGTGGGGGGGGGGGGGGGGGGCGAGATCCACCTCCGCGGGAAATAATGGGGATGATAATAAAACAGGGGGAAAACCCGTCCGAGGGAAGCTGAATGGATGGAGCCAGAGAGACGTCACGGCCAGCCGCAGCCATGAAGACTGAGCGGTCCAGCCTCCGGCTGCTCAGTTGGTCTCCATCTCCCGAGCTGCTCGCTTCTCGCTTTTTGGAGAGCGGACGCCGCAGCGACTCGCAGACGACGGCGTGAGTATGAAGTATAAACTGTGTTTCCTTCAAGGGGTTGAATGAGAAGGCAGGTGCGGAATATTGGCTGAGAAAAACCGGAGGAAATCGCGTTTGCATCCGCGCCGTGTACGTCGCCAACCTGCACACATAACGGAGCAGGATGCGTGTGTAGTCTGGATGTGGCAACAGCAGGCGAATATGGGCGATGAGTGTTTGAGCAGCAGGTCTTCAGCTCTAAATTTGATTCTTATTTCTGTCTCTGTTTCTGTCTTGATGCTCTGATGAGTGTAAAGCAGGAGGAGGTGTTTCAGTCACAATGGCAGCTGTTGGCAGCGAATATGAGGTGGAAACATACTGCTCAGCACAAAATATGAACATTTTGTCTTTTATTTAATGTTCTACTTTCAAACTGCATGGGATGCTTAAGAGATATAGAATAACTCTAATTCATTCATTCATCACGTGGCGTATGGGATAGTGCCCAGGCCCAGTGAAAGGTCACAGATGCAGAAACAAGCCTGCACTCTCTGGTTAGATGATGAAATGTATGCGTGAAAGAGCAACTTGTAATCAGACGTGGTTTTGGCTCTGCTTTGTGGGAGAACAGCCTCAATGACGCATTGTGCACAGGCTTCATATGCGCCATTCACAGGGAGCCACAAAGGCCAAAAAGGCGCTTCCAGCCCTGATTTCATTTCTCATACACACCTCCAGGCACTTAGCAGGGTCACTCCTCCAGCTCTGCCCGCTGTGGCAGCGGGAGCGGGAGAGTCAGGCAACATATGGCACCAACAACCCACCCAATATGACACGATCAGGTTCTGTGGACAAAAAAAGAAAACCCCTTTTTCGGTCTCTTTTTTGTTGTCCAAATTAAGCCCTTGCAGGACTGTGCGGCCATGGGGCTCAGATATGAGGATTACCAGCAGACAGGCCTGCGTTGCATGCGTAATAAAACAAAGTGGTGGCGTTCACACCCATAGCTGGCGGATAAAGGGATCACAAGGCCAAATATCCAGTCCACACGTGTGCATCGAGTACGAGGCCTGTGCCGAGAACACGTGTGCGCCCCCGGACACACCGGGGGAGAAAACTGTGACTGTTGAGCTTTGAGGGGGGGTTTGTAGCTAAAAAAAATGGAATTATGCAACGTTTCACATGATGAACGTGAGAGAATTAATGTGTATGGACGCAGGGGTCAATGCATGAGGAGAAGCAGAGGGAGAATCTGGAAAATGAAAGGAGCGTCTGCAAAAAAATGTTTAGGCAATATTAAAATTTGGAATTTAATTTTTAAAATTGAAGTTAGACAATTTACTGCTGTTTATTTCTTGAACTAGTTGTACCACACAGAACACACACACCCTCACACAAACACATACGGAGCCAAAGTTGTGTGTGCCATTGCAGTGTATTTTAGAGTGGTAATTTTGCAACATCATATTCCTTTATGTTGCACAGAGATGGCCGGTTTTGCATTATGTTATTTGTGACAATCCTCGACGTTAGCACAATAATCCATGTGCAGCAAGATTATACGCGGCTGAAGTCTGCACCTTCTTTTACGCCCATCATCACTGTCCTTAAAAAAACACTTTTCCTCAAAACGCAGTTTGCTGATTGTCTTCACTGTTTGAACGAAGGCTGCAGTATGTAAAATGGGGCAATTTGGCTCCTCCGCGCTGTATAGTCCATTTGAAGAATAAAATGATCGTCTCTTTTTTTCCAGGGATCCCTGGAGAGACATTCAGCGGCCTCACAACACGTGGCTTACTGTAGGTAATATGGGCTACCAGCCCTCACTGTCACTCACATCACACACAGGCTTCCGTAGGATATTTTGGGAGGTTTGAAGAAATAATATATTTTATATTTTAAGAAATAATCACCACAGGGTATATGATGGTATACTGTATAGTCAGAGGTACATAGTTATGAAGCAACAGTAAAGTTATACATATGATTTTAAGGTAGAATAGTATTTATTAAAATCATATTTTCCAAAACGCAAATAAGATTTAAACACAAATATGATGAAAACAGCCACTGCCTAACATGCCAAACAATGTATCATTATTTTGTAAAATTCACACAATATCAGTGATGTCCAGTAGCGTTTGTTTCATTACATACAGGACGTGTGGGAAATGTCTTAAGTTATTTCTACAAAACGTCACTTTCAGTTAATGCACGCACTTACAGTGTGGCTGTGAACACTCAATGTGTGTGTGTGTGTGTGTGTGTGTGTGTGTCCATCAGCCAATAGGCCTCCATCGTCACCTCACTGTGCCTCTTCCATTCTGGTAATTTGAGAAATACACGCATCCACCTTTAAATATCGCTTTGACGTGTGCGTAAAATACTTTACGTGGTGCGTAAAACTCGTGCGTAAAACTCGTGCGTAATTGCCTTTGTTGCCTCAAAAAGGAGCATTCAAGCTGATTTATTCAACCTGTGTCATGAAAATGGCGTGAAATGAAACATTTTACCACGTGGTTTTAATCAGATGATAACCAATGCGACTTTATATTAGGAATCAATTTCTTGCTAATCAGCTCTGCACCTTCGCAATAATTATTTCAAATTAGAGGCGCTGCATTTGTTGACGTCATGCACGTCTTAGCCAATAGCACAGCCTGATGAGGTTTGTTTAAACGGTGGAGAGAAAGAACCTTGAGCTCGACTGATGCTTTGAATGCTATGTTTGGATTTTTTTTATCTGGGCTCAGGTGAGTCAAAGTGAAGAGGCCGCTGTGAGTGCGACACTGTGGGGGTCTTTTGGTTTAAACTTTTACAGAACAGAGACACTTTAAAATCTCCACAAAATCTCACAGCGTGAGAGTAATTCCTCGGGTGAGACGCATCGTGAAAAATACGAATATTGTGAGGTTTTAAACCCAGAAGACAAATATTAAAATTGTATCAATTTATTAGAATGATATAACAGCAGCACAGTCACGAATAAGCCAGTGTTAATGAAGGGACTATTAATGGTAATGGGGAAATAAGTGCAATCTGCATGTAATTATCTTTCTCTTTATCCAGCTTGGAAATCGTGAAAATATATCTGATCTAACAACGAGTCATAAAGCTCACAGCATACTCTGCAGCGATTAAAAAATCTTAATGTTAATACTGCATCATTCCCATGCAACATGATATTGTGATGAATTACCTTTAACACCAAAGGGAATTATGTTTTTTTTAACAGGAAATAGTAAATTAAAACATTTTTTAAAGAATTTCAATTATAAATTAATTGAATTTTCAACATATTGTAGCTTATTAATGTACATTAAAATAGTGTGAAATAATAATACTGAAACCATCATGTAATTAGGGTCATTATTATATGAACATGTGTCTTAATATTTTGCAAAAAAAAAACAAAAACAGAATTATCTGAACTACTAGTCCTTCTGATAGAGCTATTTCTGAAGGAAATATGTTCATATTTCTTTTACATTTATGATGTAGTGTGTGTGTGTGTGTGTGTGTGTGTGTGTGTGCGTGTGCGTGTGTGTGTATGTGTGTGTGTGTGTGTGTGTGTGTGTGTGTGCGTGTGTGTGTGATCCAGTGCAGCAGCATTCTGAGAGCCGAGGCATGTTTCTGCTCTCAAAGGGCCTCACTTTGTCCTTGTGTATTGAAACAAAGCACCTTGACGAAGATCCGTGTTAAGGTGAAAGCCTTCTGAACGGCAACAAAACACCTTTTTTTTTAAAAAAAATTGACGTAGATTCAGAGAATAGAAGAAAAAAGAAGACCAGGTGCTTAGTGTAACCTGAAGGGAGAACAATGCCAGTGGGATCTGTTGTTTGCTAACAGGGATGTAGCCGTCTCTGCTAACGCCTGCATGTTGCCAGTCAAGTCGTGTAGTTCGAGTGTTCAGGTTTGAGTGTGATGGAGGGCGAGAGTATTCTGTGCCTCGCCCCCCTCTCTCTCATTCTCCTTCAGTATCTCTCCATCTCTCTCTGCTCTCAGTCAGTAGAGCTTTACTTGGCTGTGGTGTTGGTGGGGGAGGAGCCTGCCACAACAGGGATCTGGGCACACAGAGCAGCTTTAATTAGAAGGGGCCTTGTGCCATGTGCCACCACAGCGTGAGCGAGGAGTGTGCTACAGCATTGTCTATACCCGTACATGTGACTAAGTGTTTCGCGTGCGTTTTGCTTCATTTTTGCGTGTTTTTGTAGACATATTTGGGTGTGAAAGGATATGTCCATGACATGTGCTTCATGCTCTGATATGTCTGAGGGGTGTGTGTATTTGTATTACATCACTGTTAGTGTATATGTAAGGTGTGTATGTACATCTTAAACCCCTCTATCTTTGCTTTGACGCCAACCTCGAGCGCGGGCCAACAGCTTTGGCATCAGATAATGTAAATGAAGACAAACCAGTTTCTTTTGTAGTCAAACAGCCAGGATCTTTTAATTTAAAAATGCATTTGGGCCGTGGCGGGGGGCGGTGTTTGAAGCCATCACCCTCCTATGGAGCCAGTCAGCGGGTGAGGCGGATGCGCCATAGGGATGGGCGCTGGGCCGGAGAAGGGAGGGTTGGCGCCATAGCCGGTTTGGACTGGTTCGACGACTTGCGTTCATTTTTTTTATTGGTGCCTCTCACTGATTGTTTGACTTTGGGGAGTTTTTGATATAGAGGCATTACTTGCGGACCAATCAAAGCTTTCTGTGAACAAAGGGAGGTTTCCAATTGGCCAAGGCAGTTTGAGGCGGGGTAAGGGGCCACTTGGTGACGTCACAAAACGAAGGGTCAGGACATTTAAGGGCCGCTGTAGGTTGAGTGAGGAAAAAAGGCCCCGAGCCAGAAGAGTAACATCGTTGTGCAGAGTTGGCGTCAACTGCTGTTTTTTTTTTGCTCATTTTTTACATTCATTTTTACGCCTTCCCAAGTTAGTCTGTGATCATTCAAATCATGTAAAATGAAAGAGATGGAGACATGTAATCATGTGATTATCAACAACTTTCTCCTTTGCTTACAGGTCAGAACTCGGGCCATGTCACTTCGCCTGCAGCTTGAGAGGATGGGTAGCCTTAGGGGTTGGTTGTTATCTTTGGTTATCTAGCTGTATGAGTGATGTACATTCTTCATAAAGCTAGATAACCGAAAGTAACAAGAATCCCATTACACTCCTGAAAAGGCATCAAGACCCCAAACGCGCCTCCCTCCAAAAAAGCACAAACTCTGCCACAAGAACTGCAACACGAGAGAAGAAAATGGACGTCATGTAAAAGGGGATGGGAGCTGAATGCAGCAAAAGGTAGGGTGCATGAACCTAACTTTATTGTAATGCTCTGTCTATATCTGTTGTTCCGATCCATCAACATTTAGAAATACAGAATATGGTTGGTAGGCATGTAGAAATAAATGGGACATTGCCGTTCATAATGCGTGCAGCTCCCTGCAGCCAGTGGCAGTGATCCATAGCAGTACGGTGGTGCAACAGGATCACTTTTAATCTAATAAGCCCCATGATCCTTGTGTGTGGGGCTGCATGCAGGGGCTTAGCCATAGTATCACATGGCCAGGAGTGACGGGCTTGCTGAAAAAGACCCACACTGATTCACCAAAGCCGGTGGACTTTGACAAGTCGTTTAACAAGTCGCTGTTAGCTAATCAGTTTGCTAGCCAGTTTGGTCAATTCTTTATTCACTTAGCTCGATGAATTTCAGCTTTGCTGGTTGCATCTTTGGCATCGAGAGAACATGCAATATGAGAAGAATGTGGGCCTTTTATATCATAGGAGCTGCATACGGTGCTATGAATTATACATATGTTCCGACTTGGACGGGATTGTGTGAGTTAAGAATGCTCCCTCCGAGTTAATCCGGGCTCCCAACTCCCCGCCGGCACCTAAGCGAACAGACAAGAATTTGTTTGAGGCCAGTTTTGTTAAGTTAGCCGTTGTTGATTTTTTTCCTCCTTCCCACCTACTCCTTTCTCCCTTTTGCATGAAAAGATGTTTGATTTGGGGTCCTGGCTGTTGTTTGATTTGACGTGACAGTTGGCTTGGTTGTGAATGGGCCGTGGCAAAGCCTCCATTGCATGAGGGGCTACCATGTGGAAAGGCCTGATGGGATCTCGCTAATGCTGCTGCTGTGTGCGCGCAAGGCTCCGAGGGGGGAGTGGTCCAGGGGCAATCAAGCAGAAAGTGCCCCCAGTGACGAGATCCATGAGCGAGAAGAGAACAATCTCAGCCTTAAGGTTCTTTGCCGGGGCTCATGGTGAGGAGTAATTGGTCAATCAGATCTCCAACCTCAAGGCCTCTGATGGCTGATTGAAGGTGTGATTTCTTTTCTGCCCATCAAAGCTAGAGGGTCGCTCCTGCTGCGAGAGGCCGCTAAGGATTGTTCCCAAGGTCTCAAGGCTTTGGAGCTACAAGGCTAGCAGTGAACTCCAATTGCAATACATATTCCACATGGCGCTTTGCTGTCTCAACATGGCTCAGCTAAAACATCACCCTGGAGTTTGGATGTATTCAGCTTGACATGGTACAAATTCTAAACAGTTGTGCAGGGCCAAAGTGGAATTCCTAAAAGTGTGTGTGGCAACCTCACCTCACAATGTCAATCTCTTCAAGCCCTGCAGTTGTGCCTGCCTGCCTGCTGCATTGCAGGTGCTGAGTGTGACATTTGAGCTCTGGGCTCAGCTAGTCAGAGAGAGGAACGAGGGCCTTGACAGGAAGTGACAGCCGGAGATGTCACCTTCTTGGATGGGAAAGTAGTACCTGGTTCCTTCTCTATTGTGCTGCTGCCGACCTGTTTTTATTACAGCGCAGACTTGTGAGTGCGACATGGCTTTGATCTGTTACTGTAAATGATAGATTAATGATTGTGCTCGACTAATATCCGAGCACCTGCATGTCTGTGCAGGTGCATTTACAAATTTAACATTTAACAGGTACAAGGCGGGCACATTTTGAGCAGTGTAAAGATAAGTTGCCTCCTTGTGCTTCCTTTTTGTGTCAGTTACAGTGTTGCAGCTAAATGGGAACCGAAGTCTTGGACAGATTGTGTTTATACCCTAAGCAGTGCCCTGGGAGACGCATGTCATGGTGCAAATGCTTTGTACTGGCTCTGTGTGTGGCACAGTTATATCACTAGCACTTCACACTGGGGACCCCGGAGCAGAGACTGTCTTAGCTTCTGCCTCCGTGAAAATGGCACGGAGATGGGAGAGTTCCTAAAAAACACCTTAGGGCCTTTGCTCTCTCTCTTTTCCTGTGTCCCATGGCAGTGTCTGAAATAGAAAGAGAGCGCAAAGAGAACGGGTGGAGAAGGAAAGAAGGCAGGGAGAGGAACGAAGAGGAGGAGGAGGGTGGTGGATTTGTCTTAGCATTCATGCACTAGGCAAGCAGATTTAGACTCCAAGTGTCAAATAGAAAAACAGCCATTGTGGTCAGGTCCTACTTGCCCCCCCACCAGTAGACTTTACAGTCAATAGAGCTAGTCCACTTGTCACTGAGGGACAATGCGCCCCTTTGCCTCCCTTTCACCCCTGCCGGGTCCGAGCAGCCAGACAGTTTTCTGAATAAGACCCAGTGATTCTTGCCCCCTTTTCTCTGCCTCTCTTTCTCTCGATGGAACACACCAACAGGGTTTGGAAAATGGCTTCGCTGTTGGGCCGGAGCAGAAGGCCAGACCCAGTTATTTTCTACAACATTGGAATTCCCTCCACCCCCCATACGCTCACAGAGAAATTAATGTATCTTAAGCAGTTGCAAAAGTCAATGGGCTGCCCCAGACAAAGGAGATTAAGTTTGGCAACTTAGCAGTAACAGGTGTACTTTGACTGTGCTCGGACCACACGGGGGGTGACTGCTGTTGTCTGACCCGTTGCCTCCCTGTTGGTTTTGAGTTGTGTGGAGATAAAGATGAAATTTGCTTTGTGTTCTCAGACGACAAGAATGCTTCAGACCTTGTCGACTTAGAAGTTTTAGTCGAGAGTGTGTTTGGCCTAGCTGTCTAGCACTGGCCTCTTATGATTTTTACTGCTTTTGAAAATGTAGCTCAGTTTTGCAACATTTCTCCAGTGATTTGCCAAGTTTTCTCCAAAGGGATTCTGCAGATATCTTTAGATCTCGAGCTGTGCTCACCCAAGGGAGCGAGTTAAGGGTAAACAATGTGGGCACACAGAGGAAGAAAGAAATATCAGAGGGAGTGCGGCACAGCGCTGAAGCATGAATACATTTTCACATTTAGAAGTGAGACAGTGATGTTTTAAGAGGGGAAATGTCTTTCAAAAGAGAATGAGTGAAGCCTTTTCTATCCATACCTTCAGTATTTTCAACCACAATAAATCGAGCCATTCAACAGCAGTATAAACAGACACTCTCAGAGCCAGAGCAAAACAGTGGATGCATTTGTTTGTTTCAGTCGTTAATAAAGCTTTTACCGAGAGCCTCGGTCCTCAGAAAAAGCCCATTCTGGTGAAATGACTTGGCAAAGCATCCGATGAAGGGTCTGTTCAGACTGAAGCTGCTCCCGCTGCCATTGTCTAGCTCTCTCTCACACACCTACGAGTCCAGAGTAAGCACACAATTTCATTGTTGCGTGAGCTGTTAATATCAGAGGCTTCACAATAGAGCCCATTCGCCATATTTGCATAAGGCACTTTTCCAACAAGGACCCGGAGAGGGCTTGAAAGCTGGCCCACTCCAGTGCCAATGGCAAAAAAATGTCAAGTGCCAATTAGGAGAGGTTTGCCACCATTCAGCAGTACCCCACCCCTGTAGTCCGTCCCCTCCCCGCTTACTCACCCCAACTCTCTCACACTCCAAGTCACCCCTGTTTTTACCACCTTATTCCAATTTCAGACGTAGCCTTCCCCTACTGACACCCAGAGACAAAAGCTGGCTCCCTCCTCTGCTGGCTAATGGAGGATCCTTTCTGCTGGGCTCAGAGTATTAGCAAAATCAGACAGCGCGCTCTGTTCACCGATTAGTCAGCTTTCTTTGTTGATTTCTTTGAATAGCAGGGTTCACGAACTATGCGTCTAAACCTGCGAGATATAGACTCCACCTGCTAGTGAATATTGAACTTAGCAAGCTGGCTACATTGTGCTACTTTGGTTTTAGACTCGCAGGTTTGCATGCAGGTGTGAGTAATTGAGGGAAGGATTTTAGTAAAGACAGGCGCTGATTTCAAGCAATTAAAAATATCCCTTTTCATCTGATATCCACAGTGGTCGGTCTGTGTTGGTGTTAATAGCATTTAGCCACCTAGTGACTTGCTTTAAGCTAGTCCTGCTTATTGTTTTTGCACTGATGCACATACAAATACAGAGCATCCTATGATGAGAATGGCTGCAGTCAGAGATGATTTGAATTGAGAGCACAGGCTTTGAGTCAGCTGTTAGCTACGAAATGCACAAAAACACTATAGGATTCACCGGAGCTACGTCAGATTCAAGTTAGCTTAACTGGTGAGTGTCGACTGAACAGCTGTTTACAATTCTCCCGATGCTGAAAATTCTGCATTATTTCCACTAATGCTTGTCAGATGCAAAGAACGTGGTGACAGGAAGGTAGAGCATCACCAGTGTCCTTGAATTCAAGTAACGCAGTGTTTACATTCGGGAAGCCTGTGCTACAAAAAGCAGAGACATCAAAAAAATAAAAGAAAGCTGGTATCCTGTAAAATGACAAGAACGCAGCAAATGAAATTTAAAAAATTAAGTCATAGACACAATAAAAGAAGGTAATCGTGTTTGTCCGATTGGGCTGCCGTTGTTTTCCACAGAGCATTTACCTAACTTACCGCCTCCTGCCACTCAAAAGGATTTTTCTCTTGTCCCTTTTTCTCTTTCATTCTTTCATTCAATCTCTGTGTCGAGTTTTTTTTTTCTTTCCCACCCTTGATTCTCAGATGGTTGGATCCGATTTGCATGCATTTGCATAATGAAAGTCATTTGCATGCTCAGGGGCAGACTGTACCATGAGAACAGACATGAAAAGGTGTGCGTGTGTGTGCATGCGTGTGTGTATACATGCATTCATGTGTGTGCATGGCTTGCATTCGTATGCTCCCGTGAACTATACATGTGCGTTTTGATGGATAAACCACATTCTTAAAATTTTCCCTGTTGCCCTCTGATTTTCCCTTTCCTGTTTTCTGTGCAGGCGACCACCACCACACCACTGAAGGAAAGCTGGCAAAAGGAGACTGAAAAACAGAGAAGAAGGAGGAGGAGGGGTTGCTGTTGATTCTGCCCTCCCTCTCTCCTCGCCCTCCTCTGCATCGCCTCTTCCCTCCTCCTCCTCCTCCTCCCTTCCTCCTCCGCTCCATCCTCAGCAGACTGCCCCTTTTTCCTGTACAGCGAGACGCAGCCCGCGCCACCATCTTAGAGCAACGCTGGCATGAAATGGAAGTGGGAAGACCAGTCAGTGCAGGTAACACACCAAACCCACTGCGCCCGCCATGCTGCATCTTTCCACCGGCGCCATCCCCGACCCTCCATCCTCTCCTCTTCCACCTCCCCGTAAACTCGCTCCCCCTTCTCCAGCGGGCAATAGCCTCCGTTTTAATCACCTCGGATATGTTTGTTAATTGCACGATTCACGAGATGCACTGATGGGTGGAGGGGAGGGTGAGTTGATGTGGGCGGAGCGTGTTTTGTTATGTGTGTTCACATTAAATCACTCTGCTCTCAATGCCTCTCTCAGGAGGCTTTCAGTGGGCATCTGTCCTCTGAAGCGCCATGTTTTCTTTCCCGTTTGGGAATTCTCATGCCATCCTCACATGCGTGCCCCGACATGGCGGCGGCTGCCATTTTGGAGATACATGCGAGCCGTGCCTTCTGGACAATAACAGAGGCACAATTCATAACTCCATATACAGTAGTTGAGCACTCTAGGATTTGTGCTCTATATTTTGGCCACAGACATAAAACAATGTGGTGGTTTTTAAATTATGTTTTTTTTTGCAGTCTGCTGTAGAGGAGTTATGACTTGTAGATTAATTATAAAAACCTCTTCTGTTTTTCTTCAACTCCTTATATGAGGTCAGAAGAAATGTCAAGGTGGGCACATCTGTGGAGTGGAAAGTGATGATATCCATGAACCGCTATTCACATTCTCATACAGGGACACTGCAGCATATAACAAAGCAGGAGAGAGACAAGAGAGAGAGAGAGAGAGAGAGAGAGAGAGAGAGAAATAATAGAAGAGATGGTGAAGAAGTGAGAAAGTGGGACCTTGATAGGCAGAGTCTCAGTACTGGAAAGCCTCTCTTTGTGCGAGTGGCGAGTGTTGGAGGGCAGTCGGTGCTCAGACAAGTCGAGTATTGTTCTCCCTGAGCGAGCTCGTTATAGTGCAGCATTATTCCAACCGGGGAGCTCCCAACTTTGAAAACCGCTTAAACCAAAACACCAATTAGCATTGGCTTGGCTTGATTAGGTAAGGCAGCCGGTAAACAATGCACGCCATTGTCCTGGCAACAGAGAGACCTCCCTTTGTTTGTGTCTGTGGTGTGGAGGTCAGAGAGACAATGCTAATGCTAACTTACAGAAGGGTGCCAGTCCATTAGGGCTAACAGAGAGACTGCTCCTACTCCCTGATGGGTCAAGGTGAGAGAGGAAAAGAAGACTGTTGCTAAACACAGGAAAGCATCTCATCACTAAAGGTCCAAGGTGATGTTTTCAGGTTATAAGACAGTGTCAGAATGGAAAATCACTTAGCCAAAGTTTTTTAAAAGTGTTTAATTTCACTGCAATCTTTCTCCTTAAATTTCATCTTTCCTTTCCAATATTTACACAGGCTAAACCTCAAGTGATACCAGTTCTCTAATTAGGTCATGCCAAGCTTTCTGCATTTATATTTTTGACGATGCCGCCTTTAAAAGCGGAGGCGTCGCTTGGCTTTCCTGAGAAGTGCTGTGGTAACTGTGTCAAACCCAAAGCGCACTAATCACGGCCAGGCCTCCATAAACAGGTGGTAGATTGAGCGAAGGGGGCCAGGGCCGCTCTCAATTTACTGTGTAAATTATGCAGAGCCCAAAACAATGCAAACAGTAGACAGTGGAGTGGCTGGCGTTGGCTAATGAGATGATGAGAAGCCTGGGAGGGCTGGGAGCCAGTCGAGGTGAGGGGGTGGGCACGGCCGGCAGCTTGTGTCTGGATCTGTGTATTTGTGTGTGTGTGTGTGTGTCTCCGTGCGAGTGTGTGTGAGAGGAGCTTTGGCAGGGGAGCAGACACTGTCCCGTCTGCACAAACCCCATCGTCAGCACCCCTCCTGCCCAGACTGAGTGCTGCAGAGGGAGGGGAGGGTTAGCAGGCAGCTGGGGCACCCTGCCCCCATTGCTCCAGCAAGAGCACCAGCCTTGGGAACCTCTGTGGCAGGGGTCCCCCCAACACTGGCACGTAGGGGCCCCCCAAAAGTCTGGCTGCAACCCCTCCCCCCCCCCCACCATCATCACCCTCCCCTCCTCCCTCTTGTCTCCCCAACCACCACCCCTCCCACCCTAATGTGAGGCTGGGGGCCTGGGAAGGACTTCAAGTTCATGGCCAGACCTCCTATTGAGCTGACAGCCTGACTGTTTGCTCAATTCGGCTCCCTATTCAGAGCCGTGCTGGAGGGGGGAGTGTAGAGAAAGGGCTGGAGGATGAGGGTGGTGGGGGGGTGTTGCTAGATGGGAAACCGTAGCACTGTGATAGCTATTCATTCAGCAGGGGGAGACAAGTAAAGAGCGAGGGAGAGAGTGAAGAGGGATGGGGGGGTTTGAGTCGGGGTGCATAAATAAAAAGTGAGGAATCCAGGCTCAAAGTTTGCTTTGAGCGGTGTGCGCCTCTCTCACACTCTTTTAGACTCTTAATTACCGGCGCCTTCCACTTTTCTCTCTCCCTTTCTCTAACTACCCCCACCCCCTTCTCATCCCTATCACACACACACACACACACTCCTGAACACACACACACACACAAAATCGCAATCATTCTCATCATCCCCTCTATCCCCTGGTTTTATTAGGCCACATGCTGGGGCTGTAAATTTACCATTAACAAGCTTATTCACTGTAGTCCTCTCAACAAAACAAGACCATGATGCCAATAACTCAAAGCGACACCAATACCCGAAACTGCCTTTTATACCACCACCCTCCGCTGCTAGCCACTCCCCCCCCCCCCCCCTCTTCCGTCCTCCTTGGCCAAGTGCACCCGCTCTGAACAACGGCGTAGTGCTAAATGCCAACTCTAACATGAAGCTTGCTAATAGCTCAGGCGA
The DNA here is from genome assembly GCA_916701645.2 of Sebastolobus alascanus. Taxonomy (NCBI): domain Eukaryota; kingdom Metazoa; phylum Chordata; class Actinopteri; order Perciformes; family Sebastidae; genus Sebastolobus; species Sebastolobus alascanus. The sequence goes on along the minus strand of CAKAOJ020000450.1, from coordinate 199,041 downwards.
TGCTAATTAGCACGATGGTTGTTGATTTCTGCCGCTATAAGCTGGACGGCTGCGTTATCGGTTCACTCTGCACTCAGTGACCCGCTGTAATATTTTAAGTTGCTTGTCTGAGCTGCTTGAAAATGTAACAAAAAAAGGGGGTTTGATTGCCTTCTGAAGTCCAACTCAGCCTAGCTTAGGGTGTGTCACATGCTTCCTCTTTGTATTAGCAGCTCGTAGCGTACCAGGCTCCCGTTAAGGCCTTTCAACTTCAGCCCCAATCCCTTCAGCTGCGCTTACCTCGGCCAGATTTAGGACACACGAGGAATGCCCCCATAACTTATTTCTCATGTTTAAGAACAAGCCTTCTTTTGATACACCTAGATCGCCATTCACAGTCCACTGTCTCAAATAATTGTTTTGACATTCACATGATTGGTGTGTTTAGACTCACTCGGAGGAGTCGAAGCCGCATCTTAATGTCATCTTTGTCTTTGCAGGTGAATGTTGTCGGTGCAGAGGGGGATCCCAAACGGCTAGAACAGCACACAATGGAGGGATAGCAGGACTCCTCCTTTCAGCCACGACTAGACAAGGACGACGGCGGTGACGTCTGCACATGACTCCTGCCGTGACTTTGGAACATCGCCGCACTGTTCGTGCCTCTTCGATTGCTGCTGTGTGATGCATTATTTGACCCGAGCGGGACTGGTTGTGAACACCTGTTTTAGCTGAGCAAACATCACGGTGGACTGTGACTGTGGGAAACAAGGCTCAGACAGACGGTGTGGACGAACTGCTTCATAATTGTTGTGACTCGTGAGGGTGTGGCATTCATTTTTGTAATTATTATTCTTATATATAAACAATAGACATGAAGCAATATAATGGTTGTCCAACTAACATAGGCTTGACTGACTGTAGGTCTCATTTGATGAGTTGTAGCCCACGTTTTGTTCAATTTCTGTTTTGTTAATAGTTGATAGGACTCAAAGACACGTGAATGTGAGACCCACGGCAGCAGTGAATAATACTGCACTGCGATTGGACAGCTCCGTGTGTCAGCTGACACAATGGCGAAGGAGTGAGCTGTCGTCTTTATACTCTATGCAACTGTTTTATCTTTTTTTTTTTTTTGGTTCGTCTTGGAGCCCCTTTCATCCTTACTCTGGATTTTTATTTTGGGCTGCCGACATTCTTTCAGACATCATGAGGAGAAATGTTTTTTGAGGAGCCTACATTCCCGTTGTTAATATACTGATACAGAAATTACAGTCAGAGTGTGTGTGTGTGTGACAAATGACACAGCTCAGTTTCATGATGTATTGAATCTCATATCTGCAGCCTTAACAGACTTTGATTTGACTGTGCAGCCATAGAGCCACAGTGTTGAGTAAACGTGGACTCGCACGTTTAATATTCCTGATGGCAGAAGTGTGTTTGATCAGCAGGAAGTAGCTGAGCAGGGCTCATGGCTGCGTGTATACAGAACACGCCACTCTATTAAAACCGTCCCCGGCGCTCTCTGAGACGCAGCAGTTTGGTTCATAGCAGTTACCTGCTTCGCGGTAATGATACATCGTTGGGTGAGACATGACAAATACATTGGCTTCAAACACTGCCTTAATTTCCTGTCCTTGACATTAACACACACACGCACACACACGCATGCCCAAATGCAATAAAGCGAGTACTATCGCAGCCTAATTCATTCTATATTAATTTTCGGGAAGTGGCAAATTTTTTATTACGATTGATAATCTATGCAAATCTTTTAAATATTACTTTAAACAATCTATGTCTATGCAGTGCTTTTGCAATTGATTCAAGGGAGACTATCTTGGCCTAATTTAGAAAATGTATTCTTTTGATAATCATGCACATCCCAGTGCTCAAGACAATTACTTATCTGCCTGGATAAGCTTGAAATTATGTTCTTAATCTTTAGCACAAAAAAAGTCACTCTTCTGATATCAGTCTAGAGGCATGAAAACCATGAATTGTGGTCTAAAATAATGAAATCGGTTGCACTAAAATCTCTTTTTTTCCTTAAATGCAGATCAAACATCTATTCAGCTACGCCTTCGTGTAGCTTATTGTTTTACATCAGCAGCAATGTTTGTGTTGTGCAATCTAATCGCTGTGAATGAGTGTTCACCACATGTGCCTTTGTATGGAAAACTGATGGAATAGTAATAAAGGTTTACATTGAAAACAATGGGAAAAATGGGTGTTGTGCATGTTTTGTCAATTTGATCTGCATGTGATTAAGTAGCAGGATCATCTGGTGATTAATGGAAAGGTTGTACATTACACACACAGTGTCCTTGAGCACATCACTGAGCTTGGTTCTGTGAATCTATAGTGATGTAACTCAGCAAAATACATAAATGTATTGACAATCAATGCAGATTACTTAAAAAAACTAAACAAAAATCTAAATTTACTGAAATGTTTTGCTTTTTTTTTTTTTTTAGCGGCAGTCACGTCTACAGAGAAATCAACCACAATTAATTTCCAACACAATGTTACAGCCAAATGAAAAGATTATCACAATTCTCCTGAGATCAAACAATTTTCAAAACACCATCAGGGATGTGGGTTTATTTCTGGAGTGTTTGGCATCACGCTTACAACGGAGGAAGACAGCAGAGCTCTGTCCTGTTTTAATGTATTAATCAGAGCAAAAACGTTCTCTGTAGTGAAAACCCTGACCTCATTGAGTAATAAGCCCATATGCATCAACACACATGCCATTAACCTACTGTTATTCCAAATCTGAGTAAAACAAAGAGCTCAGTAGCACTCTCAGCCAGGACTGTGCAGCACCGGTGTTGTGCAGGCCACTGTGTGCTGTGCAGAACACTTCCCCTGCGTGATTTGCTGTCTGACACCACATATGGCAAACGGGCCAACACCGACATATGGGCCCCTCACAATTCATTAGCATTGTCATGTAAAAGAGGGTAATCCCACTGTAAAACAAATGAAATGCAACCCTTTACAGTACAGGTTGATCATGCAGCTCTTTTCATTCATTCCCCCTCTTTTATGAAGTCTCGTGTAATTCAATGAAAGAGGTTTTTAACGCCGCTCCAACGCACCCCCTTGGGTGTCTGCATCCTCGGTGCGTACAGCAGCGGAGGCTTTACAAGCCGCTCTCCTCTTGTTTACAGCCGCGCTGCGTGCTGAAATGAGCCGTAGTACACATAAACAGCAGCTCCATGCAAATATTACAGTGCCCTTATTAACCAGGGCAGGCTGCAATTACATTATGTCCCTGGCGTTAACATCCAGAGAGCGAGCGCCGGTCCTCTGTGACAACTCCCCCTCGCCTGCAGTGTTTCTTGGCGGCGTTATGGCCCTCATAATCTGATTCACAGATTTTTGTCATGCTGCCAAGAGGCAAGCTGCATTAGCCAAGCACTATAGGCCTTAATGAACTGAGTGTCAATGTTAAGCACACTAGAGCATAGCTGGAGTGACGGCGTACAACCAGGCTGTCATTTGCAGCCATGTTGGATCACAGTCTAAGTTATAGCTGTTCGCGCTCAAAGGTTTGTCAGGTCTCTGAGAAAAAAAATGAAAACTCCAGCCTCCATTATGCTTGATGAAGGACAGAAAGTGTTGGAGCTGCTCTTATAGAGGTAGGGTGTGGCTTCTGTTTGACATAAAGCACAAAATGGCTGTTTGCTACATCCCATCCTGAGAATGAAGGGATCAGATTCCAAGATGGCGCCGCGGTGATATTAATGTCGCTTGGATCAGATCGGATCCATAAAAAATGGAAAGGCCGCACAACGATTTGATGGACAAGTGCACAGGGGCCGTTGGCAGGAGGGGTCCAAAAGTGGAAAATGGCGGGTTTTGGTGCACGTCCAAGGTTTAAGAACTCGGGTGCTGCTCCTTTCACAAGTTCCTCAGAATCGTCATTGGTATGCAGGAATGCGCCCCTAGTAGGCCATTCTGTGTGGTTTTGGAGGGAAACGTGTTTGCGACGGGTCGCTAGGACAGAGGATGTGTGTGTGTCTTTGGATCCGAACGTGGTCAGTGCCAAGAAAAAGTGGGCGTGCGTCCAGATCTGTCCACCTTTGTGAGCTGCCTCCCAGCGGTGCTGCCCGGCAATTCTGTTCAGTGAGCAAAGACAAAATGGCTTCAGACGCTTTGAAGGGTGCGTCGTCCTGTGAAACGTTTCAGTTACAATAAATATGGATGATGAATGAGCTGGATTGTCTTGGGTGAAGACTATCAAGACTATCCAGATACTCGATCCTCACAGTTTAGCCCCTTGTACACATAAGCTGCACCACTGACCTGGTTAAAGTTGTGTTTTTTGTTGCTCACGCATGATTCCATTTTGAATCATTTTGACTGCTCCACTTAGATTAGACAATACTTGCATGAAACTGCTTTATTTTTGCTAAAATTACATTATTATCATTTGGTAATGAGGCTGAAAGAAGAGAAAAATTAATAGCCCAACAGTGTGGTGCATTCAGGTGTTACCCTACATTTTGGGAAAATTAATAAAATGTCTCTTGTCGCCTGTGATGGGTTCACTTACTCCAGGTTAAACCATCATGTATTGAACTTTGAACGTCTTTGATGCTTTACCAGGAAATGTTGCTGCTTTAATTCCCAGTAGAGAAGATATCTGGAACTCCTACAATCATCTGAGCTGCCAAACAAAGAGCATTACAGGGAAAACTGATTTGATTGCAGCAATAATCACCACACATTTAGTGATTTGCAGGTCGAACGATGTCATGTTAAAACCGTTAAATTTGGTTAAACATTTAAAGTTTTTTAGACATCTATTACAAGTTACAGTTACATGTAACCAGTTCAACCAGAGGTGGAAAGTAACAATGTGCTTAGGATTTTGAGGTATACGTATTTCCATTTTTATGCTTCTGTTCCGCTACATCTTTGAGGGAAATGAGGAATTTTTTACTCCACATCTTTTATCTGAAAGCTGTGGTTACAACTTACTTTGCAGATTATGATTTTACATACAATGCATGTGATCCCTTTATGAAATATGATGGGATTTTATAGATTAAACCACCTAGCAGTTGTAAAAGTAAATACACTCTACCACTACATTAATGCATGAAATAATACGTATTAATATTACATTGATATGCTCCATTCTGCTTTTACGTATTCGTTGCTGATAATATTTACATACTTTTACTTCAGAAAAATGCAGGACTTTTACTTGGTAATGTGGTGTTGGTACTTTTATTAGTACTACTGGCTCCAACAGCATTTAAATTACTATTTCTTTTTTTTTTATTTATAGTTTTTTTTCAAAGATTCAAATAGGACAAGGGACAAAAACACTGATATACTAACTAAACGTACTGTTTGACAAAACTGATATATTAACAATAGTGTACAACACCATGTACAATACAAAATCAAACAGATCAAAACAGACAAATATGATCTTCACAAATATCTAGGGTCCATCATCTCCACTGTCATATTCAAAGATGGCTGAGGCTGCCCTCCATTGACAATACATCCATGAAATCTTTTACCCAATTGTCAATACTAAAGCAATTTGGATTATGTAATTTCCAATTCATCATAATAATAAGTTTAACTGACAAAAAAAAAAAAAGGTTAATGCAATGATGCGTGTGAGCGTTGACTGTATATTTTCTACCCTTGTGCCAAGGAGGCAGACTAATGGATGTTGGAGTATTTTTACATCCAGAATAGAAGATAATCCTAAAATGACCTTCAATCCAAAAGCTCCTCACTGGAGGGTGATGCCACAACAGGTGCATAAGTGTCCCTTTTTAAATGACTATATTTCAACATGTAGTCAGGTCACATTAAAAAATAGTTATTGAAATGCAGTGGAAGCAATGTTTATAATATATTATATGTATATATTATAAGTTACATATAAAAAAAAATTCAACAAAATTTAGCTACATTTTAACTAGATATATAGTCACTGTTGACCAAATCAGTGTTTACTGGACATATAGAAAACCGCCAAAATATTTGATGTGAAGTTGCATGTAGGTATAGAGCTAAAAGACATAGAAAAGATGAAGTATTATGATAACTAACACTTTTGTCAGGGGACAAACTAACACTTCTTGTCTGCTTTACATACATTTAAAGTCTTTTTCAGCTTGACAACCCTGCACGTTTCAGTTGTTCAGTATCTAGTGAATCTGGAAGGGTAACAGAACTGTGTGCAGTGCTTTTGGACCTTCAGTCCCTCAACTTAAAGGGGACATATCATGCTCATTTTCAGGTTCATACTTGTATTTTGGGTTTCTACTAGAACATGCTTACATGCTTTAATGTTCAAAAAAAATATGTTTCTCGTATTGTCTGTCTGAATATATCTGTATTCACCCTCTGTCTGAAACGCTCCGTTTTAGTGCCTGTCTCTTTAACCCTTTGAATAGAAATGGTCCGCCAGTGCCTACATTGGTGTTTTTGTATATATTGTGATGTCATTTCTTGGAGTATCTTCAAATGCTTCATATCCCTAAAATCTGTACAACTTAAGCTATAAGGTTATGTCAGTCAATAAACAGTCAATAGTAATTGATAAAAGTATTGAATTTGTGTCATAAATGATCAAATCAATGTTTTTTCATTGATCAAAAAGATTTTTAAATTTAGAAACATGAACACAGTATTTTTTAACATTGCATAAGTTATTTGAACTATGCACATTTTCTAGTTTTTTAAATATGCTCATTTTTATGAGCAGAAACCTTAGCTTTCTGCTGAAAAAATAATGAATGCTCTAGCTATTATGTTTTTTTTAAATTTTACATCGATTTAAACAGAATCATGCAAATAACGATATCTTGCGTCCGCCCGCGGGAGGTCCACATTTAAAGAGTTAAGCCCCCCTCCTGAAAAAGTCCAGTCTGCTCTGATTGGCTTGCGAGAAAAATATGGTGCACCTTTCCAAAGGTAATTCTCAAGCTGTGGGCGATATATTCTAATGAGCCTGCATGTGACATAGGAAGGTGAGCCAAATCTGAATGGCTTGTTGAATCATTTCTAATCTAGGCGGCCCACAAAAAACTGACTGGGCTGTCTTCACAGTTTGTGGGTTGGTAGACACTCCAGATACCCACATGTATGAGCACAAGCACTGGAAAAGTGAGATTTTCATGATATGTCCACTTTAAGTTAAAACATGAAAATCACCAAAATGAGACTGACAAGGTTTTCACCTGACAGCGACGATACTTCAATTCCAAGTTTTGTCATTATGTACAGGTAGCATGCAGCTTCGACTATAACGCTAAGCTTAAAATCCACTCACACCCCGAACCAATTTCTTGGAGCTTATGTATTTATGTAATGAAGGAGAAATACTCGGAGAGGTTAGCAAAACTTGCAGCTCAGGGCCTGATGAGTTCGACGTCCGGATCACTGAGGATGCTTTCCTTGAAGACGAGAGAGCCCTGTTGTGGAATGTCAAGTAGTTTGGCCGGGGCGGGTGACTGAAGCGGGAAGTGATTTGACTAATGTTTTCCCTTTCATAGCGCTCCTCTTGCTCCACCACGTCCCCCTCCGTCCTCCCCAACCGCCAAAACCTCCCCAGAAAACTTTACGGTGATGTCATTCATATGCAAAACAGGCGTGCTTTCAGCGGGTGAATGTGTGTGCATGCGTCTGTGAGTGAGTCTGCATGCCTGTGTGTGTGTGTGTGTGTGTGTGTGTGTGTGTTGCTTGAGTGGCTGATTCCATTACTTGAAGGACCATTACACTTGCCTGTCAACAGCCAAAAGACCTGAGAAAAATTAGCAGATTAAATCATTCGGCTCCTCTTCTCCTCCTCCTCCTCCTCCTCCTCTTCTTCCTCCTCTCCCCTGCAAGCATCCATGGAGGTGTTTTGACTAAATCAAAACTGTAACGCATCTCCTTTGAAAGTCGCATCAGTATTTGATCAGTGACAGGTCCTAATTTTGGCGACAAATCTCTCAAAAATGACAAAAAAATGAAAACAATGATAATGGTGCAAGACACAATCAGGGCAGAGCTCCTGGGAAAGCGAGTGTAGCTAGGAGGCAAAATCCTATAAACGGGGGCAAACAGGGAGGCTGAAGCTAAATGTGGTTTTACAGTCTTGTAGAATCAAATAACTCAGCAGCATTCAGGGTGCCAGCACACGTTTATTGGTGCAGTTGGGGGGAAGTTCAAATGTCGGAGAGGGTTCAACAGATTTATGATCGGTTTGTGTTTTTTCAGTGAATTCCCTAAAAAACAGTTGTAATCACCGCAGTCACACCAGCAACATGAATCCTGATCATAATCCTGCAACGGACTCCAGAGGTGATGTTACTTATCATGGGATGATGGGAACCCAGCAGAGCATCTCCCTTCAAAAACAAAAGAATAAATCCCTGATCTCAGAATGTGGGAATGAAACCCCCTTGGGTCAGATTAGCATTCTGGGAAAACAAAATTCCCCACTGGGGCGTTTGCCACAGACCAGATGGGTGTACCCCAAAAATCAGCCACACAGGGGAAGTGGATGAAGAAGAAGAGGAAGAAGAGGAGGCTTGGCCCCCAGGGAAGATGGAGGAGAGAGTGTTGAAGGAGAAGGGGGAGGTTGTGAGAGAGGGGGCGCGAAGAGTTAATGCCGACAGCTTAACAAAGGCTGCCACCGCCGCCGAGGGCAGAGAGGAGCACGGGAAAAGAGCTAAGGTCAAGGGGACCTCAGGGGGGTTCAAGTTCAAGGCGACTGTCAGTGTCTGCATTTTAACAGCCGCGCCACACCCTCCGAGTACTTATACTTCCATTTGCAACAACAACCGCTCCCCCACATCTCCATTTACTCCCCAACATTCAATCTGAAGCTACACACAAACCGTCCCTTCTCTCACTGTGGCCATATCAGGGCCACACAGAGGCAAAAGGTAAAAGCAGCGAGGAGGGTTGAGGTCCGTCTGGGCGGCTCTCATGGAAATGCGTGAGATTTTGAACTTGTGACGGCCTTCGCAGGAGAGCTGCCGTCATTTTTTTTTTGTGTATTCGGTGGCTGTGGTTGGTATCGTTGGTGAAGAACAGGGAATGTTTAGTGACTTGCATGAAATGTGTTTTATTCAGTGGCCTCAGACTCTTCAGAGAAGGTCTGTCTGGTGTCTGAAATGCTTTGTGGCATTTTTACATATCGAATCTAGAAAACTCTGAGGCTGAGAAAAGAAACAAGTATAAAAATGACATTTTTTTTGTTCAGAGAAGACAAGTTTCTACTGATAAAATACTTTAAAACGCAATTTTGAACTCCCAAACGATCAATTTTCTCCTCTGTTTCCCCTTAAGTAGCTTTAAGGTTGTAAAAATCACCTTAGAGGCGATGAAATATGATCCAGGAAGTCAGTAACAGATTAATGTGTTTAAAGGCCTATTTGATGCCAAAACACTGCACACCGGTTTGTAATACTCAGACAGGATCTGAAGCAGCCTTATTCCAATCTGTCTGACAGTATCTCATATATATTATATGTGTTCCCAACACGTTCTGATCCCAACTGGTCACATACTGACGCTTGGTCAGGAACCCTTGGCGTCACTAATGTACTGGGTAGCCCAGCGCATCAACGATGACGCTCCACTACGGTCGTAGTAAACTCGTGTGGTTAACTTTGTGAATTCAAACAAAAACGCTTGCTTAGGTTTAAGCAACAAAACCACTTACTTAGGTTTAGGAACATACATCGTGGTGAAGTGAAACGTATTAAAGTTGTGAACACAAAGACAAACACGTTATTGTTGGGACACAAATCACGCTCCCCCGATTAAAGCCTTGTGTTTGTTGGACCCGTCCACCACTCTTCCCACCTGTCCTACGTGTGTTTTTTTTGCTTTATAAACTACATCACCACTCCCCGACCACTTTCTCTGAGCGTCTACTACTGACGCGAATGGGTTTACATTGTAGTTATTTGAAAGCCCGGTGTGTCTCATACAGACGCTAAAGGGTGCCTTGTGTGTCGGTATCAGACGCCGAGGGGCGTGACAAAGCGTCGGCTGGTGTTTCATAATTTTTTACACTTCCCCAAAATTTAGCCTGATATTTTTGTTATCATTGGAAACTTGGATCTACACATCTACAAGAATTTTAAATAATTGAAATTGTATTTTAATAATATGTGGACATACAGCATTAGTTTATAATGACCAGCAGGCCGCTTCTTATTAAACATCTCTGTAGTTCTCATTCAGGAATTTGCAACTGGATTATTTTTTTTTTTTTTTCTCTTCTTAATGAGCTTCTTTTGTCTCAGATGTGTCAAAATGAAATATTTAGTCATGATTACTGATTATAGTGTCACCACCAGGCTCAGATCAATATATTGGCGCTGTATTGGGCTGTTATCAGTTATCATTATTGTCATTTGTCATCTAAATCTGGTATGATGGAGGAGGTTCCTACTTTTCATCCTCCTAAAAAGATATTTTTTTGTACATTTTTTCATTCATTTGTCCTGCAATGTTTTTGTAAATCAATTTAATGTTTGCAAAACAATCTCGACTCAAGGTCCACTTACTCACTTGTGGAGCTTTCGAGAAGCAAAATAAATTCTGAACGGTTCTCATCCATGTTGGTTTATTTTTTTTATTGTATTGCTTATGTTTTTGTATATTAATATTTCATTTTAAAGGAAGATACTGTATGTATATTTGTATCTTGGAATGTGTGAGGTGGTTTACCTCGCCTTAATGAGCTATTGTATAGGAGATTGTTATATTTTCCTACGATGCTGTAAATGCTCTTTCGAAGACTTTACCATCCCGACAAATTTCAAATTCTTGGTATTTAAAGACATTGGAAGTGAACATCACAGATGTTTCTGTACAGTGCATAACTGAATACAGCCATCTTAAATATAGCCCCAATGTGAGCATTGAAAAGAAGAGTCTGCTGGATATGCAGAACAATGGGCCTAATGAGATTTTTAAAGTCAATTATATCGATTATTTCTGCCTCTCTCTCTCATGTCAAAGGCTACATTAGGATGCCAAAACAATTGAGCATGGAAGGAGGAGATGTAATCTGCTACAACCTTGGGATATGTCGTGTGTCATCATCACATACTGTAAGAATCATGGCTGCTGAGAAGTGATGTGGTCAGGCTGGTGACTCAGAATGAAAGAGAAACTGTTTTATAGTTTCAAGAAAACACACGGGATGAAACGAGCTCCAGCTAGAAGTCCCTGATGCCTTTTTTTCCCCACACACTCAACACTGAGCATGACATGGGACACTGAACACGGATGCAATCTACCTTTGACCCGATTAGAAGACACTTTTACATCACCAGATGATCTTTAGCTGTAGCATATCACTACTTAGTGGTGATGTTTTTATTTTTTTACACTGTAAATTCATCTTTTTTTTTAAATCAGGCTTTTTATTGCTTAATAAAAATGACTACAACAACCTAAACCATAACAAATAAGGTAATATGTACATATAATAACAGATAGTAACTGTAATTGAAAATCAAAATATTCAAAAACAAGGGAGGAGAAAAATGGTAATAATTATAAAAAATAAAGAAAAATAAAGAAATAAAGAAATGTATAAAAATTAATATTTATAAAGAAATATAAACAAATAAAAATAAAGAAATTAATTAAATAAATTCACACACCAGGTTCTCAACTGCTATCCAGACGTCTTATTCAAAAGCAGATTAATCTGATTGTAAAATGATACTTTACTTTAGATGCCCGAGTTACATATAACTGTTTAAACAACATTTAAATTATGGGATGCATGTCCTGCATCCAATGTGTGGTTAGGTTAAGGCTATTCAAACATGTAAAGTGATGGTGGTTTTGGTTAAATATTGAAATAGTAAGCATATCCTGTCTCTTTTCTGAACAAAATAATAAAGTTTTTCAGAAACATTCAGTATAAAATTTTGCAACTTTGCAGATATTTTCATTAGAAATGTTTCCTCATTATGTTGTTTCTGTGAAACATATTTGATGTTACCAATTAAATGTAATTTCTAAGAGACAAATGGGTTGAAACTACATGTTGGAATATGCTCAATAAAATGCTGCTACAATAACAAGATATATGTTACCTAGATGTTTATAAACGTTTAACAACGACTTTAGCTTGGTTTATGACCAGGATGTCGAGTTGTCTTGAGTACAGACAGTCTTTTATAATTTTACAGTGTGAAACGTTGATGCAACAGCATGTTTGTGATCAAGAAGAGCAGAATGAGAGGGTTGGAAATTATAGTAACTATATGTTTAGTATGGCAACCAAAAAGTAATGTTTTTAAACTAAAACAAAGCAGCGACAGACTGGTTTAGCCCAGATTTGGAAGCAGCGTCAGAAAACCTGTGTTGACCTCGTTCACACTGATATGAGACCTGAGTTTCTCCTGGCTTGGTGACTTAGTCTGGGAGGGGTGTGACATTACATCACTGCTGAGTAATCTTGACCACAGAGCAAAAGTTCAAATCCATTTAATGAACTGGAACACCACAAGTTGTCCCTTGTGATTTAGAGCCCATTGAAAATGAGCATATGTTTGTTTTCTTCTCTGTGACCAGGCCGGGGTCAGAGGTCGGGCAGACCACCACCCTCACCCCATAAAACACACCATCAACGCTGCCCCCCCCCCCCCGCCACCTCTCCAACCTCTGCACAATGGAAGGTCAATTGGTAGGAAATCTGTGTCCTCGCGTCTTTTTGTTGCCCTCAAACGGACTAGACAAACCACAACATGTCAACAGGCCCACCCCTGACCCCTCAGCCTGCTGGCCTCACACCCAAAATCTGTGGGACGTCTCAGTCAAGAGATAAATATCTGAGCTAAAGCTCGGGATGTGTTCAAACCTTGACTGACAACGAGGGGTGGTGGGGATGTTTTTTTGTTGTAGTAATTAGTTTACCAGTTAAAAACGTAACACTTCTGCTGCCAAATATGCTGTAAATCAGTGATTTTTAAAATACAGTAGGACACCATGAAGAATACCACTCGTGCTTGTTAAAAATATTGTACCTACAAAATGTAAAATTTGTACGAATGCGGAAAACCAGCATTTTTTAAGCGTGACCACTCTGTGTTTTCTAAAGGATAAATCTATAATGTTAAATAAATTCAGGTTCTGTTGAATTTTCTAAACCTGTTAGAGGAGTAAATGATGCTTTGGGAGAAAACCAGAGATCTGAGGTTTTCACTTAATATTTAGGGATACGTCGATCAGGCGGAAATGTCGAGGAATCTTCTTTTTTCCTAAAATTTAGTTTAAATTAACAATTCAAATAATATAACAAGAAAAAATAGTAAAGTAATAAAAAGGTTACTAATAATAATGAAATTCCATTTTAAACTAAATAAGATTTTAACAAACAGATTTTACTCTTTTACACACCTGTTTTACAGGTGTTCATTAGATTATGTTACACCTGCAGCCTGCTCTTACTGAATGACTAATGGTTCATCTGAGGAAACAGAAGCTAAAGATGAGGAATTGCATGCTACCGGATTTCACCATTCAAAATAACTTCAGCATTCATGTGGACGAACTCACTGTAACAAACACAGACAAGCTTTTGTTTCACTGTACAGGTAACACAAGTACATTGGTTGTCACACAAGGCAACGTGTAATCCTCATACAACGATTTCTTTATCGTGCTGCCAGTAGCATTATAAGGATATTCTTGTCATGAAAACAGTTGTTTCACATTTCACGCCACGGGGTTAACGTTATGAAACAGCTTTTCGCGTGTCATTTAACACCACGTCTTTACCGTGAAATGGTCCAACACAGTGTCACGGCAGTTTGTGAAATAGTCACAAAACTTTCATCTATTTGATTTGTGGACATAGACACGAATTTTCTTTTTTTGTCGTGACGCTCAGTACAACCTTCAACAACGTGTTTTTTGTGCTTTTTTTCTACGAATGTCCAGCACCACAGGACGCACGTGGCAATTTCCACTCCAGTCTTTTTAAAATAAAACTACTTAGTTAGGTTTAGGAAAATATCGTGGTTTGGGTTAAAATAACCCCTGAAGTGCTGTAACTTAAAGCTGAAGTAGGCGAGATTGGCGCAAATATGATTTAAAAAAGTTATTTTTAGAAAACGGCCGCTATAGTGTGACAGTAGTACATGAAACAGGTAACTGAAAAAAATCATGTTCCTCTGTGTCCTACTGTGTCCTCCGGTGCTCCTAACAGCATCTGAAAGATTTCACTTACCGGAGGAAAACAAGGTCCGCTGTCCAGCTGCCGTCTATGAGAGCCGGCTGTCAATCACTCGTGAACTCCGACCAAATGGTCAAACTAGGCAGCGCTGATCAAATATGAATCAATATTCTGTTACTGTAATGCCTATTTCTCGCCTCAATTTTTTTCAGAATCATCTTGTAGTGTACTGTTTAGCTGTAAAATGAGAAACTTTGTGACGCCGCCGCCGCCATTGTAAAATCTGGTGAAGGAAAGCCAAGTTCCGCTTACATGACCGGAGCACAGCCAATAGGAACGCTCTCTCTCTCTGAAATGACCTGTGATTGGTCAAAGTCTGCCGTCACGGGCTAGATTTTCTAAAGCCTGAAAACAGAGCCATGATGAGGTGCAGAAGTCTAGTTATCTCTCAGAACACTTGAATTACAATATGCTGAAAGGTTATCATGGAATTTTTGCCCAATGATGCCAAAAATATACTGCCTACTGCCACTTTAAGTACGGAAGTTGACAAATAAATCAACTTTGACTTCTGGTTTCTCTCCTGTCTTCTGGATGAAAGTCCTGTGTTTTCTGTTTGTCTATGTACACGAATCAATACATTAAATTTGTGACTATTTCACGAACTGCTGTGTGACTGGGCTGAACGGTTGCGGATAGGTTTAGGCAGCAAAACTACCAGCATGTTCTCATTCCCAGGGCGTAAAATGCAGATGCTTTGTCACGCCCCTTGGAGTATGTTGTCGACGCATAAGGCACCCTAAAGCGCCGGTATAAAACGCATCGGGCTTTCAAGTAACTACAATGTAAACAATATTATACGCTCAAAGAAAGTGCTGTGATGACGTAGTTTAAAGAGCAAAAAACACACACAGGGTGGGTGTGAGGGGAGGTGGATGGGTCCAACAAACACAAGGCTTCCATCCAGGAGGCCGCTGTTCGATTCCCGTGATCACAGCATTCAGTTTCATTTTCACTTTACAAACGTAGTAGTTTGATGCCCAAATATGTTGTTTTTTCCTAAACCTAACTAAGTAGTTTTATTTCCTAAGCCTAAGGAAGTGTTTTTGTTTGAATTCACAACATTAAGCACTTGTTTACTGCGACCGTAAAGTGACACAGAGGGGTCCTGACAAAGCATCAGTATGTGACGAGTTGGGATGAGAACTTGTTGCCATAAGCAGCATTTCTCACTTTTTATTCTATACGTCACTAGCTCTGAGCGTAGCATATTTACACAAATGCGTTTACATTGCAGTCAGTACAGACTACATGGCCTGAAACGACACGCCAAAAGCAAGAACGGCGTTATTGCACACGTAATGACTTACAAATTGCCTTGTCATTCATACACCATTTTGTCAGACTGGGTGATCAGGAAAACAAACGCATTACTTGAAGCCTGAAAAGATGGATTCTCACATGATCTTGTGATATCCCGAGAATCCAGATGCATTTTCCTGCCCCCTTCAGCCAAACACCCTTTGGCCTTTGACAGGACCGCATGTTAAAATTCATTCTTAGTGAGACTTCTACCGCTTCACATGAAATCCAAACAAATCAGATATCTTTAATATTATAAAAATCTACTCTGGCTACGGCTGATTTGGAGTCTTGGAACTTGTATTGAAATCGCCTCATGTGGCCTTGACTTGAACGTGACGACTTTGGCGATAAAGCCTTTGTCACGTTCAGTCTTAACATGTATACAATAGGCTATATGTAAACTCACAGGGGGGTGAAAATGTTTTTCCAGCCATAAAGCGACAACTCATTAGTCAATTTAGTGTAACCGAAAAGCAGACGATGGTTAATGGACACAGCATCTTTTGTTATTTACTCTTTCTGGCTGTTAATGTCGTCGTCCCCCGCCTCCTCTGTCTCATTATGGGTCAGCACAGGAATATGCACAAAAACACACATTACTGCATCACCTTCGCGCACACACACACGGTGGCAGTTGCTTGTCAGACTGGTGCCATGCTCCACCTCTCCTCACAGCTTTCATGCTAGCTCCTGGTTGCCTTGGCAACTGGCTATGTGTGTGTGTTTCCTGAACACGTTTTTTTTTTTTTTCTTGCGTGTGTATCTGCATTTCCTGCTCTCCATGCTCTCCCTTTCTCTCTTCACGTTGTACTCCACACAGTGCCAACACACACGGACACGCACACACGCACGCACAAATTAATTTATGGAGATGTGAGAAGTGCAGGATTAGCATTATGCCTGGTGTTACTACACATCCACTTTAGTGGCCCGCCGGCCAAACAGACCACAAAACCACATCGTCAAGCCAAGACACGTTGGAGCTCTCTCTCTCTCTCTCTCAAAATAAAAAGCCTCGTTTTGTAGAATGCATTTAAGAAAAACATAAAAACAATAAAAGCTGAGATAAATTATTGAATGACAGGAAACACACAATCAATGCTAATTGTTAGAGGCGTTAATAGAGTGTGATTGACTGCTGCTGTCTGTTAAGTGCCTCCTGTAATTTATGGAGACCTATTCTGTTGTGTATTGCATATTGTGCATATTGTTATGTAAAAAATATCTATATGCATAGAATACTATATATTTGACCTACTGTATATTGCTAGTGTGTGTGTGTGTTTTATCAATTTTATGAGGTAGATACTACATTTAAGGAAAATACAAACATTTACATTTATGGCTCGATTTAATTGTTTGGTATGCTTCTAAATTAAAGTGGCAGTATATTTTTGGCATCATTGGGCAAAAAATCCATACTTTCAGCATATTGTTATTCAAGTGTTCTGAGAGATAACTAGACTTCTGCACCTCCTCATGGCTCTATTTTCAGGCTTTAAAAAATCTAGCACGTGACGGGAGACTTTGGCCAATCACAGGTCATTTCAGAGAGAGAGCGTTCCTATTGAGCGTTCCTATTCGCTGTGCTCCGGCTGGTGGGCGGTGCTTGGTACTTCCTCAATTGTTCTCAACATTACTGCCGGGACACAAACTTTCTCATTTTAAAGCTAAACAGTACACTACAAGTTGTTTCTGAAAAAATTTGAGAATTAGGCATTACAGTAACAGAATATTGATTCATATTTGATCAGCGCGGCCTAGTTTGACCGTTTTATCGGACTTCGCCAGTGATTGACAGCCGGCTCTCATAGACGGCAGCTGGATGGCAGACTCCAGATCAGCTCTGACTGGTTGTTTTCCTCCGGTCTGTGAAATCCTGCAGATGTCATTAGGAGCACCGGAGGACAGAGAGGAACATGATTTTTTTCAGATTACCGGTCTAATGCACTACTGTCAGGATATAGTGGCCGTTTTATAAAAATAACTTTTTTTAAATTATATTTACTCCAATTCTACCCACCACATATAAACACTGTGACATCACATCGACATGGCCAAAAGTAAGTGGATGCTCAAATATTACAAACGAGATAGTTGCACACTTGATTCCAAAACCATGGGCATTAATCTGTTGCTTTATCAGCCTCCACTCTTCTGGTTTCAGCTCCTTCCATCAGATTTTATAACCTGGCTGCAGGGATTTGCTCCCATTCAGACACAAGAGCATCAGTGAGGTCCAACACTGATGGTGATCACGTCTGGCTCGTGTTGACTAGGGTTGAGGTCAGGGCTCTGTGCAGGGCAGTCAATTTTTTCTACACCAAGCATTTCTTTATGGAGCTGGCTTGTACATGGGGGCATTGTCATGTTGAAACATGAATGGGCCAAAAACAAGCTGTTGACACACTAATGTGTAAAATATCATTGTATGTTGCAGCATTAAAGGGACAGTGTGTAGGATTTGGTGGCATCTAGTGGTGTGGTTGCAGATTGCAACCACCTGAGTACCCCTCCGCTCCAGACGGCCGCTGCGGGGGACGTAATACAACGAGCGACACGCAGAGCAGGTGACGTAGTATATCGAGCAACCGTGAATGAAAATACATTGATTAAAAACGTTATTGTATAATGATGGGTATAACGAGGGAACTTTCCGCTGATCATGTCCCGTCTAAAACAGTAATTTATTGCATTTTGAATTTTGTTTTTCAGTAATTTCAAGTCAAATCCTGATGTATTTTTCACTAAATCTAACCCAGCAGTTTTGTAGCCTGAACCTAACAAAGTAGTTTTTTTGCATTTTGTTTCAATTTACGTTAATCCTGTGTTTAAAACGGTTTAAAACTGTGACCGTAATCTGGGAGAACATACGTTTCCCTAAAAACGTATTTTGGTTATGCAGTTTAGTTTTATGGGAACGTAATTTTGTGGAAGACGGGGTTACAAATGATATCTATTTCATTTACCAAAAAGAAAAAACAAAACATGTTTTTTCCACACTTCAAAAAATTCTCACTACTACTCAAAATATGTGACAGTATAGTATTTAGATAGG
Organism: Sebastolobus alascanus; assembly: GCA_916701645.2. Taxonomy (NCBI): domain Eukaryota; kingdom Metazoa; phylum Chordata; class Actinopteri; order Perciformes; family Sebastidae; genus Sebastolobus; species Sebastolobus alascanus. The sequence continues at coordinate 180,457 of CAKAOJ020000450.1, read as the reverse complement.
ATCACAATTTTTTTTTAGTGCTGTCACTATTCCCCCCCTTTTGTTCCTAATCGGGTCACAGAGTATGATGGCATCAAGCCACTTCTGTTTTCTCCTAAACTTCCTCCCAAAGCGAAAATGAGAGTTCTGCATTTAAAAACAAAAGAATGTATTGTCATTCAGATTGTGCTGTTACTGTGATTATTATTGGAATAAAAGACACCATGTACATGCAGCTGCTGTATAAGTCATCTAAGTGTCAACTGGAAATGTCAAGATTGTGGCGTCACTCCCTCGGAATAAAACTGATTGCTTAAAGAGCCGCCATTTTCTACCAACAACTCAAAAATCATACAGGGAGAAATCTTCTGTAGAGGGCAGAGAGAGCAGTTTCTACACTAACAACACATGTTTAGTCTTTGCACCTCTATCACCAGTAACATAAGAGGTCTGCTCTCTTTGATGGCTTTGTCTGGTGGCACAGTCTGCTCTAGACAAACACACCATGCTATCACTATCACTGTCACTCCGACCACAGACAGCAGCAGCTCTGCAGCCTCAGTGCTGCTGTTTTTCTGTCTGCCCAGCTAATTGCAGTTAATTGCATTCACCTGCTGGCCCTGGTGTGAATCAGTCCCTAATTAGAGGGTTCCAATGAAAAGCAGCGGGGCTCTGCAGCCTTACGACCAGGACGGAGGACCACTGACCTACACGTTTAGGGCGTTTTCACACTCGGCCCCATTGGTACAATTTTATCTTTGTTGGATGGATTCTCTTTTTTTGTGTGTAGGCTGTTGTTAAATTTGACCTTAAAATGTTGCCGCTCTGTTCACATCATATGGTCAGAGATGGGAAAGACTGTCATGTAATGTTTATGGTCAAAATAGAGCTATTTCCATTAAATACAGGTTTTATTTCTTTGACCGACTGACTACCTTTGATACATTTCTGTATAGCGACCCTTGATGTTGACCTTGACGGTATTTACTGAATATCCCATCTGACGTGAATGCAGGTTTACTTCAGATGAACTCTGGTCCACATCTAATGTGAAAGCCATGTTGATGATGATATTGCCTATCCCTGCGACTGTTTGACACTAACGACGTGGCATAAAATGTCACACGAAAAGCATTTTAAAACATTAACCCTGCGGCGTGAAATGGCACGCGAAAAGCTTAAAATGCGTTATCCTGACACGCGGAATGTCCTTAAAAGTGGCGGCTATTTATACGCCTTCCCATGTGATCACGTTGTCATGTGTCATCACTTATAGGATCCATGGTGAAGGTGAAGGTGATGATAACTAAGTTAACATGTACCAAATATTCCGGTTTTTGCGCCGAAAAAGACAATATTCCTACCGAGCTGTTTACATGGCTAATGAAAATGAATATTCCACGAATATTCCTGTTTACATGCAGCCATGCATACTCCAATTAATGTAACCGGTAGCGGACTTGTTCAACCGTGCGAACACAGCCTCCCTCTTTCATTCCTTCAACCAATTTCTTGGAAAGGTTGGCGTTGTGATATTTGCGCATATACAAAGACCTGTTGATATCCAAGTCTTTCATAATGTTTAACAGTAGTTGTGTTGTTCCTTCTGACCAGAAATTTGGGCTTTTCTTTTGGGCATGCATCTCTGCAAACTGTCGGCTAGTTGGTTTGTGTACAACGCACAGAGCTGGACGTAAACAGGCAGGAGGCCGTGTGTCGCAAACTGCAGTAAAAACCCCAATTGAGACTCATATTCTGAATGCGCTGAAACCTGAATAATATCGGCATATCCTACATGTCTTAATCGGAAAATGCTCCATTCGGAATAAGGCCTAATTCAGAATATCCTAATAGAATATGCTGTTTACATGACACGTAGTAAATTCAGAATATTGCCATATTCGGAATAATATTTTAATATTAGTGTGCATGTAAACATAGTCAATGAAAGAAGAACTTAAATACAAAAATGGTTTTGTTATTCTTCATGTTTACATGCAGACAGCGATGGTGTGACAGTGGACGGATGTGTATCGGACCTTCAAGCAGGTAAATAAATGTCACTTTTAGGAAACCGAGTTGTTTACATCACAGCATCACTGACAACAACTGCAAACAACACTTTTCTGGAGGATGTTGAACAGTATTCTGGGTAAATCACTACAAGTAGCTGAGGCACATTGGGAGAAAAATATACACAAAATAACTATTGGAAAACATCACAAGTTGATGATCTAAAATGCAGAATGTTTTTTCTTTCATACTGCCACAACCTATAATGTCTAATTAATAGCTGCCATGTAGTTAACAAGTATTTTTGGAGCAGCCAGGGGCCACAGAGGGGCCCTGTGGGGCCTCCGGAGTGAGGCCCTGGTCCTGGGAGCGACGGTCTCAATTTATTTGATCCCATAAGGTTAGTTGTTGTACACCTTAATCCACATGCACGCCTCCTCCCTCTTTCATTCAGGAGCTCTGATTGGATTACACCACAGCTCAGCCCGTGTGTGTGTGTGTGTGTGTGTGTGTGTGTGTGTGTGTAGGTGTGTGTGGGTGGTGGTGTGTGAGCAAGAGAGATTGCAAAGAAGGGCATATGGTGGAAAGGAGGGAGGGCACAAAATGATATGTGTGTGTGTGTGTGCGTGTGTGTGTGAGCTGTATTCAGCTCCTTTCACACACATCCTTCATTTCCTCCACCACTTTCTGTCCTCCAACGCCGTTCAATAGCTTCATCTTTAGCAGCTGATGTGATCTCATGAGAGCAAAAACATTTTGAAAATAAGTTCGTAAAGCAAAATTATTATTTTTTTAATTATCAGTAGCCGTGTTTCCATTCACGTATTTTTATGCACATTTTGAAGTATGGCATATGAAAAGCTAAAAATTAGATAAAATGTCCTCAATTAAGCAGAAAAGTTTATACGCTCTCGAGGTGGTTTTTGCCTTTGAAAAAGAGTTGAAGTTGAATAAATTCTGACATAGCCAAAATGTAACTCGCATGACTGACAGCTGTTTCTGCTGTCGGCGTCTTCCTTGATATATATTTATATGGTCTTCATCTCTGGACAGCAGTAAACATGGCCAATACTAGCTGACATGAAAGAACAATTAAAACTTGACCAAGTGAAACTAATTCCTGAAGACCTCTCTTTATTTTCCTCTCGTACATGGTTAGATGGCCAAGGTGACTTGTTTTGTTTCCGGTTCACAACCTCTACTACTTCTTCTAATTTTCACCATACACTAGTTTATCACTCTATACCAGTTGATGGATACACACTTAATTCACATTTCTTTGTTGCAACATTTCAAAAGTTTGCTTAAAATTCGCTCGACAACTGAATGAAAACACGATTAGTGACGATAAAGCAAAACTCAACAACAGCTTTCAGGTCTCATACCGTCATGTTTTGTGCTCCAGACAATTCAAAAAAACTAAATGCTACCATGTCTTTTAACATGAAGAATTTGTTTTTCAAGAATAAAAATCAATTGCAACTGAAGCACATTTATTAATACCTAAAAAACCCATGCTTGTATGTCCACAGCTTCTCTTCAGTGTTCCTTCGAGTTCACAGAGAAAGATGCAGCATCCAATATTCTATACTACATACTGACTCTTGAGAATGTAGTGTGTTCACATTAGCAAAATGACAAAATGAAGTATATAAAAAGTCAGTATGCATTTTAAAAAAAAAAGCTTGATATTTGAGGGAGTTGATTGACACTATTGTCTCACAATGCAATGCACGCAGGACATGGAGGAGCTGCTCACAGCTGCAGCGGTGAAACAGCTCAGGATACACCTCAAAAAAGAAAAAAATATCTTGCCGTGTCTTTTAATTGGCAATGACATTTCAAAGTTGCAGTTTGATCGATAATAATAATAATAATAATAATAATAATAATAATAATAATAATAATAATAATAATAATAATAATAAACTAAATACCACTTCATACATGAAATGTAGCTCAACGTGCTTTACAAAATAAAAAATAAAACAACACGCAATTCAATGTATAATTTCCTGTTGGTTCAAAACCGTTAAATACAATTATTTCCTAAATAAAGTAAAAATGTTTTTTTTGGTTTTTGACTTTGGTCAAACAAAAATTAACCTCAGAACCCATTTCATCATCTCGAGTCTGAACTGTGGCAGAAATTGCAAACATCACAATGAAGAAGACATCATAGGAAAGATCAGATACATTTTCCCAGATAAAATGGTACAAAATATTAAACTGCAATATCATTTGTAGCTCTACTATTAAACCATTCCACCTGCATTAGCTTTTATGCCACGGCAAAGGGGAATCGTCATTGGTTAGGGGTTATGCATTATTTTCATAGTGAACCAAACATCTCCTCTTAGCAGTGTAGTCCTGCGTGTGGAGTTTAGATTTAAATCCACACAAAGCAAAACTGAAATTTGAATAATGGCATTTTAAAAATCCCTTTTCAAAATTTGGCAGTAAAACCTTTTTTTTCAATATTGCTACTTAACATGAAATGGCTCCATCCTAATGCCATGCTGTCGCTACACAGCTTCCAAATACTCTCAAATCTGATATATTTGCATTGTTAGAATGAACTAAAAAGCTTCAGTTTCTAGATCAACTTAGAGAGAGTTAGCAGGTGGAAGGTCAGAAACAAACAAAACGAGAGCTGCAGCAAACGTTACGTCCCAGCAGTGATCACTTATGATAGAATGAGACTGAAAAGTAGTTTTGATGCAAGTTAAATTCGTAAATGCAGCTCATTACAGACAGTTTTATCAGTTTTGTTCTCAGTATCGTGCTGTTTATCCAGTTTGGGAGAGTCCACAAAGTATTTGTTCAACAGAAAGCTCTCTGGTGACTCGTACAGCTGAGTTGTTGCGTGTGGTTGCCTAGCGATAAGATAAAACTGAAGAAAAAGAGCGACTGTGAATCCCATAGAGCAGCTTTCCTCTATGAAAATATAAGTGAATAGGTTGTCAAATGCATTGTTCTTTACAAAGCAATAAAAAAACAAAAGCACTTCACAGTCTGTGATTTCATTTGAATGTAATGTTAGAAATGTTGGCTGTTTATAGAAGACTCGCATGATGCTGAGAGGCAGCGTGTTTCTACACCGAATGCTCCTTTAACACTGTCAGGCTGCTCAGGCGGCTCAGGCTTTGACTTCTGCACTTTTACGGTTACTTCCTGCACTGGACAGAAACTATGAGGTGCAAAATCGTTCAATATATCACTTTCTGCTACTGCTGCTGTTCATATAGAATAAGCCTCCACTTCCACCCCCCAACCCTGTCTCCTACAAAATGTTCTCTTATGGTCACAGTTTTAAACACGTGAGTAATGTTGTGAATTGAAACATAAGAAAAATTGCAACAAAACTACTTGGTTAGGTTTAGTAAACATCATGGTTTTGCTTAAAATAAGTATGTTTGTTAAGTTGTTTAAGTTACGGACATAAATTTAAATAAGTCAGCGCTGACTTGGTTTCACATGGGACATGGAACAGCGGTATATATATATATATATACACACATCAAATACAAATGTATAAGAGAAAAAAATACATAAAAAGAAAAAGAAAATACGTTATCCTTGAAACATAATTGAAAATGCCATTTTGTTGTATGGGAACGTAATGTTTAGGTCACCCCCGCATCCACCTGTAGGCTCTGAGTGCTATGATCCCCTCGGGGGGGGAGCCTAGACGACAAATACCAATGCTGTACATTCACATAATAATCCAGTTATCATTTGTCCATTGAAATAAAATGTTGTTACTCAATCTTTTAAGCCATTCATCAAGCTAAAATGCAAAGCATTTGCTGGTTCCAGCTTCTAAAGCATGAGGATTTTCTGCTTTTCTCTGTTTTATATTATTCTAAATTAAATATATTTGGGTTTCTGACTGTTGGTTGGATAAAACAAACAATTTGAGGACGTCACCACTCCCAACTCGTCAAATACGACAGCTTGGTCAGTGGCCTTACGCTTCAAACTATGACGCTCTACGAACCCCTCTAGCGTCAGTTTTGTACGTGTCAATTTCCGCTCGCTACATGCATACACGTCTTTTCAAAATAAACTGTGTTCACAGGAAACAACTTGCTTAGGTTTAGGCAAAGAAACTATGCAACATAAGTTAAGTAGGCGACGTTATGTAACGTTACGCATCCTACATAATGTAACGTGACTTAGACGTTGACAGTATAACAAGTTTCGCACAAGACACAAACACTCGTCTCCTGGGTGAAAATCCAGTGTTTTGGGTTGTTCTTTTGTCGTTCTTTATACTACAGCACCTGACTTCCTCCTTTACTCGCGCCATAACTACAGCCATGTACAACGTCATAGTTTGATACGTAGGGCCACTGACCAAGCTGCCGAATTTGACGACTTGGGATCGAGAACGGGCTACCATACTGGAGTATGTGACACGTTTCTTTACTTACGATACATATACAGTACTGTGGGTGTATGCACCTTGACACCGTTGAGAAATATTGGGCTGTAATCGCTGTAAATGTGATGTGCTGCTGTTGCAGGCATTGTGAGCTGCTCGCCATAAAAGCGTGCACTAAAGGCCCAAAATACAAGAACAGAACTAGAGCCTGAGGTCAAACCTACAAGGTCACCGCACCTGTTTTCAGTCTTTACTCTGCTCCTTCCCTTCAAATCAGCAGACACACACAGAAAGGTCTTTAGTGACATTTCACTCCGGGAGTCATGGCAACCATTTTACTCTAAACCCCACCATTACCTCCTGAACATCTCAGGGCTGAGACACACAAAGGAAGAAGGACCTCTGAGTGTGTATTATGTGCATTGTACCTCCATGAGAGCTCACGAAGAACACCAGGACAGGTCAAGGCTTGCACAAATACTCTCTGACCTCGGAGAGCTAGAGGGGGTTGGCTGCTATGAATCAAACCCTCCAGATTAGGGTTGGAAGAGGAAGGAAGGGAAGTCGCAGCTCGTCACTTGACCTCTATGTGTGACTGACTGTCTCCCTGGGAAAGAGGAAGGCAAGGGACGGAGCATCTTGATGGCCTCCTACAGCAAGCTCCAGGCTCGTCCAGGACAATGAGCAATCAGGAGTAAGTGTCGGTGATTAGGCACTCAGGGCAGACCTCATAGACGGTGGAAGTGGGGGTGGGGGGGCATGGGGGCTGTGGTCCGGGTAACTTTTCGAGTCTGATATAATATTTTTTATGAATAAAAGAATGACTTTTGTCTGTTTTTTTCTCAAACTTGTACTTTAATCGAGCGAAACGATATTGGTCACCGTCACCCACTCCCATTGACTGCTGCAATGCAATTTGACATTTACCTATCGCATGCGTTGTTAATCTGAGCATGTGTATTTCAATATGTCTTTCATGTAGCGTGTGTGGTGTCGACAGGACCCCTCTGTTTAAGCTTTATGTCTCTATAATAAAAACAACTAAATTATCGGCCGAGATGCTTGTGACTATCATTTAGGTGTTGTTTCAGAACCATGGACAGCGCTGTTTGCTGTGTGTAGGTGTGGCGCTGTCCATGGTACTGAAGCAGAAACGGAGCACAGGAGATCGATAGACTGATCTGAACGACACTTAGTTCAGTTTCTTAGCCTGCTTGCTTTTTGTGGATGTAAAGAGAGATATTACATGCCTCCCCCTGCTGATTTGGGCAGAGAATCGTTCATAAATTCAAAAAATATTTAGTGCTCTGATAATGCTACGGTACGGTGTTATGGGAGTGCTCTGATTATTAAAAATATTCTTTGATTTTTAAACAGTAGCCGTATTCTGTTGTTGTCATTTAGCATTTCTGAGGCTATTGCAGGACGAAATCCATTAATTTTATTTTATGAAAAAAAAAAATTGCCCCCTTGCCATTTTTAACAGCCCCCTCAGTCACTTCATCCTGGCGCCTCGGTGTTGGACCAAAAAAGTGTTCTGTAACAATACTCAATACATCAGTAATAATGGCCTATGTCTGTTTCAATTCATACCACCCCCCCTTGTTCAGATGGCACTGCACTTTGGCACTAGGCTGCAGAAACATCTGATATGAATGTAATGTATCCTAGAGATACAGCTTTTCATCTCAGTTTTGTAACTAAGCACACCAAACCTGCCGTCATAGAGAGGGACTAATGAACCAATGATGATAACGGTGGATTCACTATTTCTCTCCTCAAAGACTTTCACAGTGTTGCACTTGGTCGTTCACATGAAAAGTGACAGGAGTAGTCGTGTAAAGAATGAAAAGAGAGAGCTGGAGACAGAAGTTCAAAACCAGCACACCTGGCCAATCACTGCATGAAGGGGGCGCGACTATTGGATTGTCGGTTTCAGAAAGTTCCAATTATTACAGGTGGCAGCCCCCCCGATTGTTTCTGTTTGATGATGCAACAAGCACTTTATTTGAAGCAGACTAATTTTGACCTGGTTCACAGGTAGCCTTTATTAGCTCTGATCAGTTGTCTGACAACAAAACATAAAAACATGTCAATGAGAACAAAGAAATTGTGATTTTGGCTGTACTAACATAAAGTAAACTGTAGGTAATCATGAGGTGCAAGAATGAAGGGGATTAGGTTAGGTTATCTATATAAAAAAATATGGATGCACATGATTTTTACTGTGTACACTTTCAAGTTTAGCTAGTTTATTGTGGATACTACTGCTGAAGTAGATGATATATGCCTAAATCTGATTATTTTCATGCTATACATTTCAAACAGCATTCTTTTGTATTCTAAGCGGGGTGGAAAAGCCTCTGAAACATTCTTTAGACCTTTGTGGGATGTTAAAACTTTGCATTCAAATCTAGACTTATTTAATTATTTCAGGGTTATCAGCTCTTTAAGGCTTCATGACCCTCTGACACACACATATGGTTGGGATATAGAGCTCTAGGATACATTACTGTATTTAAATTAAGAAATAAGGAGATGCAAGGTTGACATCACATCAACGATGCATGTCTGGCTGATATTTGCAAACAACATCCAGCATAAGTTAGATAACTAATACATTTGTCAAGTCCAAAAAAGCAAAAAGTACATTTTTAAGTTAAATAAGAAAATATTAACAAAACACAGTTGCTGCTGCAGTATGTCTGCGAAATCCAAAACCCACAGTTAAGATAAAACATCAGTCTTTGCTGCTATAAAACACCCTCGCCACTTTGTCTTTATGATAATTAGATTTTGCATTAAAAACAATCACATATCTGTAGGCAGCAAAAATCTGAAAACAACATTGTTGTAATCAAAACCGCTCTAGTGTTGAAAGCAGATGCTGCGATTACCATATGGTAACAGCAGCGTGCACAAAGACGTTCCCAGGCTTTGACGGTAAAACAGAGGACACCATTGATGCTGCTGTGAATGCGATGCGCCCGTAATATGCCGCATATGTTTCTCATCCCATTGCAACTCTATGGGATTAAGCCTCCAGAGCCAGACACACACACACACACAGATATACAAGCATGCAAAGTCTACGGCCTCGCGATCTCAGGGTCCCCCTAATCATGTTCCTTCCATGGGTCCCCCTCTCTTCATTAAAACTCAGACATGAAAAGGGGGTGCAGACAGGAGCAGGGTGGCAAAGAAAGGCTGCTGAGACGGAGTCCTCCAGCCTGTCTGGTTAGGAGTGTGGGAGCGTGTGTGACGGTGTGTGTTTTTCGGGGGGAGGAAGGGGGTGTATGGGAATTGACTTTACTATTACACGACTTGATTGAGAGACACCCACCCACTCCTCTCTGCGAGGGACCCGCCACTACCACGGCAGCAATTTGCTGTCTGGGTGGCACAAAGGGGAGGTCAGAGGTCAAATAAGTGCAGTGAGATGGAGGTGCTTTCTCATGGTAATGCCGTCACAAACAACTCTGCATCATTCCAGGGCTGTTAAAGAGGACATTTATGAATATGATGCTAGTTATAATGAATGACACCTTTGAAGAGTCCGGTAGAGTTAACAGGAAGTGTTACGCCGGGTTAACTGAGTGGCAGGCAAACTGTGAATCACAGCAAGACATCAGTAAATCCTCAGTCCAGCAGTTTCTGGCAGACATACTCAAAATATAACACTGTGAAAAATCTGCTTCTGTGAATCAACAAAAAATTCAATCCCAAAAAGCAGATCTATCAGTATATTCTCCTGGAGTGTGTCAATTTAGTTTGATTCCTTCATTCAGGTAAAAATGACCAAAACCAAATAGCCAAGGAGCATAACTTAAATGCACCGATTCACCTGAAAACATAGAGAGAACCAGTTTGTTGCGGATTTGGAGTGGCTTGTAAAAATGCCCCCAAAGCAATGCTGTATATGGTAGACTTGCTGACATCATTTTATCAGTAATTCCTCATGCTTCAAGCTGAATGTAATGACCTCTGAATAGATTGACAAGCACGCAACAAGACCTCCAAATTAAATGACAAAATCATTTGTAACGTCACGTAGAGGCGTTTTAGAAGCAGCAGGACGTCATTTATCTGTGCTTTCCAGAATCGTTACAAATCGCTGTTGAAAAATAAATCTGCTTCGTGACGTGACACCGCTATGGTTAAGGTTCGGTTAGGTTTACGCACAAAAACAACTTGGTTAGGGTTAAAACTGCTATTTCATTAAGGTTCGGGGACTTTCGTAGTGATGGTTACAATAATAACCATGTGGTTACGGTTAGGGAATGATCGTTTTCATGGTTAAAAGAAACCAACGGGAAACGAACAGCGAAACTCATGACTTCCTACAGCTCCTAGAGGGCTTTGTCACTTGAATGTAAACTGTATATAAGAACTGGATGTAGTCACCGTGACGTCACCCATTGGTTTGTGGACTGCGCTCAGCGTTGGCTTCACTTTTCAGACACAGAGGTAGCCACCCGATGTAAACACACATTGTTTGCTCCTATTTTTATACTTCCTTCTATTTAAATGGTTCATATTTTGTTTCACTTTGTTTAGCTCTTTTTTTTTAACTGTGTTAGATGATGCTTCTTGTTATTTGCACTATCCCCCTTTGCTGCTGTACACTGCAAATGTTCCCACTGTGGGACTAATAAAGGAATATCTTATCTTATCTTGAGGCATTTGCTGGAGCAACAAGAGCAAAGAAGTGGTTCATTAAAGTTACATGGACCAGAATCACTGCAAAAGTCACTGAAAGGACACCAACTATCTAATAGACAAGCTGTTTGAAAGTGGTCACCAAAATGTTCCTTAATTTGGGAACTTTCCTGGAAACCTTTTTAGTAACTGTGGAACTTCACCTGCATTTAGCTGCTGGAACCTGGTTCAGCTTTACATCTTAAAGTAACTATTTATTTTAGCTGGAATATGTCTGATATTAATTGACCTAATCTTCTTGGCTCCTGAGATGTAAATGTTGAAATAAATGTGCCAAAGAAACGTTAGGTCCTAGTAGGGCTGTCAATCCATTAAAATATCTAATCGCGATTAATTGCAAGATTGTCCATAGTTAACTTAATCGCACATTTTTTATCTGTTCAAAATATACCTTAAAGGGAGATTTGTCAAGTATTTATTACTCTTATCAACATGTGGGTGGGAAAATATGCTGCTTTATGCAAATGTATGTATAAATTTCTTACTGAAAAATCAATTAACAACACAAAACAATGACAAATATTGTCCAGAAACCCTCACAGGTGTATTTAGCATAAAACATATGCTCAAATCATAACATGGCAAGCTCAAGTCCAACAGGCAACAACAGCTGTCAGTGTGTCAGTGTGCTGACTTGACTATGACTTGCCCAAAACTGCATGTGATTATCAAGTGGGCATGTCTGTAAAGGGAAGACTCATGGGTACCCATAGAACCCATTTTCATTCACATATCTTGAGGTCAGAGGTCAAGGGACCCCTTTGAAAATGACCATGCCAGTTTTTCCTCGCCAAAATGTAGCATAAGTTTGGAGCGCAATTTAGCCTCCTTCGCAACAAGCTAGTATGACATGGTTAGTACCAATGGATTCCTTAGGTTTTCTAGTTTCATATCAAACTAGTATCTTCACTTTAAAACTGAACCCACTACAACCTAAAAAATCACAAGTTGCGTTAACGCATTAAAGAAATTATGCATTAAAACGGATATGCATTAACACGTTATCACGTTGACTTTGACTGCCCTAATATTCATATATTCATTTATATTTCACCAAATAGCCACATGTCACATTCACTACATGTGATCCTAAAACAAAGCGAGCACAACGTTTTTAACAACAGGAGGTGATGGAACGCACCCTTACACTCATTCACACACACACATCCACCCTTTTGTAGCTGGCTGGCTGCCTCTCAGGAGGAGGTTGTGGGATCAGGCCTGTCTGAGAGGCAACGAGTCTGCAGCACCTCCTTCACTGAGGGGCCAGAGAGAGACAGAGAGGCCCCTCCACATGCAGACATGAAGCATTATGTTTGCAGGCTGCCTGTCTTGCTGTCTGGGTGGAGAGGCTGTTCAGATGGATGGATGGAGGCCTCAGCTCAGGAATGTTTATTTAGGACGTCTGGGATGTCGACTGGCTGGTATCATATAAAATAACTGAGTACTCACTGTGACTCCAGGTGTGTTCGGTTCATGAAGTCTTCATGGATGAAATAGGCACGGTGGGAACAGACGTGACTCCGGAGGAACTGGAAATCCGATAAAAGATTAAAATAAAGCCAGAATATGTAGCCCAAAAACAATGTCATTGCTGATCAGGTGTATTGAGGGCAGTGAGCAGCAATCAAAACTGAATGCTACTTTTCCTTTTGGTCACAAAAAATACTGCTGTAGTGGCAACAAACTGTCTAAAACTTTAGCAGTTAAGATAGCCAGCTGACACGATGGTACTGGATAACATTACATGTCAAACACTAAGCTGAAGCAGAGGATTCCTTGTTGTGTGCTGAAGTTTCACTTTGCAGTTCATGGATTATCTTTACAACCATGTTTGAGTTCCTAAACTGTGTTGTGTCTTCCCACCATCCAAACAAACTGAGCCACATGCTCAGGTGAATTATATTGTGCAATAATTAGGAACACCACCATGACTGTGTTATTGCCCCCCACTGGCTTGGAGTGGAAATGCCAAAAACACAACTGCAATAATCATTTGAGGAAAAAAAAAAATCATTTTGCAGTTAAAGGGATTTGTTATTTTCCCTCTCTGTCTCACTCTTTCCTGTTTGTATCTGATGTGAATAAAAGATGAATCTGATAATAACTTAATGTACTTAACTCCAAGTAATACTCTGTTTCATTTCCACCTGCTTCTCTTCATCATGACTGAAAACACATTAGAGCTTCAAACTTTTTTTATTTGCTCCTCTAAACTCTTGATATGATGAAAATATCTGCTGCTGCACATTTGCTTGTTTTGTCTCTTTGGTTTGGACTTTGATTACCAGATGATCTTTGCAGCAACACTATAGCAATGAGCATAGGGTGCCGAGTAGTTGACACAAAAAAGTAAAAGAATGGGATCTTGAAAGTTGCAACAGAGCAACATGCTTGTTCAGAGTATTAAATATCCTCCGGTAGCCAGTGGTTAAGATGCATACCATGTAACCACAATGTCAGTTGTTCGATTTTGGCTGAGGAACAGTAATAATAATACAGAACCAAAACACCTTCTAACTAGAGGGGACGAGGAACTAAAAGCTGAATGAACATGCATCAAAGTATAACTTTAATTCAACTTTCTGTATATTTATTTATTTATTCATTCATTTTGAAAGTTTTTTAATGGAATAATTTTGTGCATCAGTATCAAACCTTCATACTTGTATCCGTAACCACACTTTAGCTGATCCTTAGCAATCCAGTGGTTGCTACAAGTCACTGAAGCCGTGAAATACAGTTTGGGGCAACAGGGAGGAAGCGGGACGAAAAAAAAGCTGTTAGCATCACTGTTGTTTGTGACAGACTGAGACATCTGTCAATCAAAGGAACAATAACTCACATTATAAAGATGTTCAAGTTAGTATTAAGAACCTAATCTCTTAGGGAAACCTTACCTACCTTAAGCATTGTGTAGCAGCAATACTTTCAAGTAGCTTCACAACATGTTGGCATAAGATGTAAAGTAAAAAGATAAATATTTGCTTTAAAATGTAGTGGAATGAAACAAATGACAATGTAATTAAGTTCATGGTCAAGCTGCACTTCAGAGTCCATTCATACTTTATATGAATAGGCTTTTTATATTTTATTTTCAATTTAATCAAATTGATGAAACATTAAATGCATCGGTGATTTTCCTCAGGAATGAGCTTGTGTTAAAACTATAATAATAATAATAATAATAATAATAATAATAATAATAATAATAATAATAATGTTTTTTTATAGTCCACACATTTCCCCATCTAAAAACTGTATTTCCATCAGCACATCACCTCTTTCTTTCTTGTGACCTTTTATCATTTCATATGGCCTTATATAGGCTACAAATCCTTATATTATTTTTCTGACATATTTCCCCATAATATTCCCAAAGTAACCTGAAGTGTAGGCCTTATCCATGTCCATGCTGCTGCTGCTATTATCCCCTTTAATAAAAAAAAAAAATCAAAGTCTGTGTGCAGTGTCACATCTTCTGATGTCATGACAGGGCAACATGCAGAAAAATAAAATCTCCACGATTATTTTGACTTTTAGAATGTTATTATTATTATCATTATTATTATTATTATTATTATTATTATTATTATTATTATTATTACCTTAAGATTATGAGAGCATGGGCCTACAGAAGAACATTTATAGGTCAAATAGAACTCCTGTGTAATCATACAGTGCCATGGATTCAAATTCATATTATTCATATGTGATGAGTCATTTGAGTCTAATTGCAATTTAAACCGTGAAGTAATACAATAATGAGCAGAAACACACATCAGTTCTGCTGAAGGACTAAACAGTTCTCTGGTTGCTGTACAGACAACCTGCCTCAAGTCAACAAAACGAGAGCTTTCAGTTAAAAGTTGGGTTTAGTTCCACATGTTGTGTGTTCAGAGGAAAATTAACAACCTACTATTTAGTTTTATTTGTGCTCAGTGACTCTCAGTTCTTCTCCTGTCTGTGGATGAGTAGCCTTGCTGGTTATAAACACAACACGTAATTAATAAGCACATTATTCATTATAGGCAACGATTCGTTCACTTCATTATTTCTGAAAGTTAACGAATTGTTGCCCATATTCATTTCTTTAAACCTTTCGGAAATAAATCAAGATGAGATGTCACAACGTGTCGGCAGGTGTCACAACCTGAGATTCAGCTTATTAATTACATTGGAAATAAAAATCTACTGAATTCAATTTTTTTCGATTGCAGTAAATGTCAGAAAAGACGTTTCTTTCTGTTTCAGTTTCAAAAACTAATTTCAGAATCAGATATAAGCTAACTCAAGCGCTGCCAAATTATTATAGAAGTCATACATGCTATAATTCGCTGGTTTAAAGTTGTAGTTTTGAAAATGTGGTTTTATTTTTTAAAGTATTATAATATCCAATAATGGCTACAATTCAGTCGTTTTAATATATTATATGTAGGTGATATTAAACCTTTCCATAATGGTTTCAGGATCAGGTATTTAAACTCGAATAAAGGAGCAGAGAGTGAAAGTTTATTATAAACCGATAACTGAAACTCTCTCATTTTCTGTCACACTTGCTCGTTAAATATTTGCTCTTATTGATTTGGAAAATAGTTTTTGTCCCTCTTTTTTCCTCAAAATTGTTTCAAGATATAGCACTGCAATCTCAGTTCATAACGAACCGAGTTAGAAGTTCTGTACTATTAAAAACTTTTTTACATGACAAAATAATTCAAATTTCATACTTTAATATTATTGGTTTATCTATGTTGTGTGAAGTGGCTTCAGTCTTCATATATCATGTAAATAAAACATGATGCAATCCTTTAAATTATGATAAACATGTACATTTATTTTATGTTATCACAGAGTAGAGGATATAATCACGAGTTAAATCACCTGCATCAGGCTGCAGCAAAAGTGGTCTTTTACATGTAAGGAGAGGCGTCCTTAAAGTCTCCCTATATAGTATGATTCATCCTGTATATTTTATATAATGGAAGAGGTTGAATGATTCTAAAAGTGAATTAAAATTATCATATTTAGGCTAATTAAAGAAAACAGAAGCGGGCCTTCGTTTGTGGCGGTGCCCGGGCAGGAGCTCTCCTCTCCGGGCCTTTCCTGTCCCCGGGCCCCTCTCTCTCTCTCTCTCTCTCTCTCTCTCTCTCCCTCTCTCTCACACTCTCTCTCTCTCTCTCTCTGTCCCACACTCTCTCTCTCTCTCTCCCTCTTGTCTGCTGAGGGGTGTCTAATCAGGGAAGACAAGCGGCTGACGGAATGACGATGCTTAATTGGCATGGAGTCGTGGGAACGCGTAAACAAACAGCTGCCATTTTCATTTTGCTTGTTTCCCCCCTCGTCCCTCTTCCTCATGAATAAAGCCGCCGCGGAGAAGTGGAACAGCAACCTGGCAGCTGCAGGGAGGCTGAACTGAAGGAACGAGAAAGAGAAGAGGAGGAGGAGGAGGAGGAGGCCCGGATTGGAGATTAGCCTCACTTTAATCCGCCCTCCACCTCCTCCAGTGATGGGAGTAAAACACAGCACATAGATACCTTCTGAACAACAGAAAAATCTCCTCTTCACATAAAGGAGAACACATTTCCAAGATAAGCTGTGCATGTGATTATCCTTCTCTTATAGGAGCATGTTTCTGCCCTGCAAGGGAGAGAAAAAAAATCACAATAATAATCACAGGTTTTCCTCAAGAGTCCCATGCTGCACAATATATCTTATTCCTATAATACCTTTACATTATTAGGCCTGAGGGGACACACATTTTAAGATTATTTTTTTTTTTTCTGCTAGATTAAAAATTTAAATTTCACTTTGGCCTCAGAGAGCTTCAATACAGAGGATATTAATAAATATATCGTACAAACACCCAGTTAAACAAATGCTGAAGAGTAAAAAAAGTGCAACAGACAATATTTTCTTATTTCTAATGTCCCTCTTCAAAAAATATTATTTTTTAAATCCCCTGATCAAAGCTATATTATTCTTACAGTGAACAAATGTTACAAACTTAACTTTTTTTTTTTTATTAATTGATTGATTGATTGCTTTAATGCACCATATCAAGTGGGCTCACAAGACACTATGGACGACAATAAATGCACAGATCCACAAATTAGAAATAAAAGATTTCAAAATTCCCAATTTATGGAAATGTCCTATTATGAAGGATAGAGAGTGTATAAATACACAAGTAAAGGTTTATATTTTTTTTAAAATAGCACTTTTTGAAACAAAAGTTACAAGGCCCTTCACAATAAAAGCACAACATATCAAACCAGCAGGATAAACACAAGAGAAAGAAAACTGAATTTATAAAACAGAAATTAATCCAAAAAGCAAAGCATTAGACATGAAGACTTACAGTATAAGAGGAATCATTATTTCTTCTAGAAATTTTTGTTGAATTGGGTGAATAGTGACAAAGAAAGGCAGTGAATTCAGTAAGGTCACTAATAATTCTTTACTTTTTATGCCTCTTATTTTCTATTAAATCTAAAAGATAAGGCATTATTCTATCGTGTTTCTTACTGTCAACAAATCCCATGAGACAAAAACAACAATATTTTAGTTCCTGACTTGTCTACTGAAGATGTAAATCTTTAATAACAGCTCACATTCAAGTTTAGCATTTCTTTTTAAATAAAGACTCAGCTGGTCACTGTAGTTTTTATCAAACAAACAGGAGAAAATGGTGCATTTGTTGGGGACTATTTTCAGCAGTGGATTAATCCACATTTGGTGTTAGTGAGTATTTGTGGTTGCGGACGGTGCATGTGGGATTGAGTCTAAATAAACTGTGTTTCTTGGTAATGTAGGAACATGTCACCAAGTGCAACAGTGAAGCTCATTGCTGTGTTTTAATGGAGCACAGAGGAAAAAGAGATATCAGGCTTTGATACAAACACAATACTTGTTGGATCACTTTTAGTTTTGGTCTTTTCATAGATGTTATCCTGCAGTAACGACTCTTAGTAGTATCAAGGTGAAAGCAATGGTCCCCTTGACCTTCTTTACATGTCTCTATTATGCTGTATAGATTTAAATCACCCTGTCAGTCGAAGGACAAACATGCATTATTCTTCAAGGCTGCTAACATGTTCTGCTTACTTAAATCTATCAGTGCGAAACCAGCTATTGAAGACTTCTTTCCATTTATTACCTCAATTATTAATTCAAGTGCACTTTTTCTTTTTATAATGTTTTTTTTCTTCTTTTTTTTGTTGGAAATCCTGTAATTTAATGAACTTTTATTAAGTGAACTTTGAATGAAGCCACAAGTGTATATTTAAGTTAAAACGGCATATAAAGAATATTTACAAATCCTTTTCATGGCAACTGTACAGTTTTGATGCTCTAATTTAATGCTGAAACATGTTATTTGACAGTCAGTGTGAATCTTCACATTAGTCCCTCTTCTTCTTGATTATATTCTTATTAGCATTTCATTTTCAGCATTTTAATCCCCGCATATGTTATATCAGACGTCCACATAGTGCTGAGCAGACATTAAGATTAAGCCCTGATTAAAAATGAGAATTAATTAATTCTTTTGAAGTTGCACGTCTCCTGATTGGCTCTCGTGGCATAGCAATACATATTTCCGAAAGCAGTTGATCGTCTCCATCACGTGATATCTGCTCTCACAGGGTTCCTATAAGGCTGGACAAACACGTGTCCACATACTGTATTTGCAGAGCAAGTCAATCGAGAAGACACATATTCACAGTCTGTATTAGTGGCTTCATTGTCAAACGGCTCGTCTATCTTTGACATGCAACATCCACCTTCAGTCTGAACGTATTTGATGCTGTTGTTCAGCCTTTGTCCAATCTTACTTAAAGCTAAAGTTTGTATTGTATTATATGTGGTGAGTATGCACCTGTTACCTCTTTGACTTTATCCCAGTGTGGATGATTGAACCTTGAGTGTTCCAGGAGATTGCGGAAATTATGTTTGTATAAAAGAATCCAGGCAATATGACACTGTAAAAACACTCCATTACAAGTAAAAATCTAACCTGCAAAATCTTAAAAAATCTGCTTTCTTCTATTTTTTGGATGAAAAAAATCTCACCGCAAGGTCCACTGATTAGCTGTTCTGGAGCTTTCTATCGTATCAAATGATCTTCCTCAGCAGATGAAGTTGCCAAGTTGTCGGAGAATTTGATCCGATTCAACTGTTATCAGGCCATTAAATAGGCGTTATCAGTTGCTATAACCACCATAGATGTGGGTCATTAGGGGCCTACTATGCCTACTACATTGTAAAGTGAAAGTGAAACTTAAAAGCAACACATTCTTACCAAGCCCCCAGGAAGTGCGCCGGCCGTCGATCCCAATTTCCGAAGTGGCCAAACGGCGGTACTGCAACTTCTGTGTCAGTCACGTGATGCATTGGGCCCAAAAATACTTTTCTTCCCATGGACTTACATTGGGAAAGAGACGTCTGTAACTCAGCGGATAATTTTTTTTGAGGTGAATCAAATTCCCAATACGAACACCTAAAAAACCCTTATTTAAAAAATTAAGTTTTTAAAGTTGTAAAATGAACTAATAGCCGAATTCAGAATTATTTCCCTTCCTCTGTTCATGTGAATGAGACCCAGACCGAGGCTGGAGCGCAAGCCGTGACGACGGCGTGACGTTGGGACACTGTGACCGAGTCATGTGACCGAGCGGACGCTACTGCGCATGTTCCATGTGCCCAAGATTAAACTTTTCCAGACGGAAGTCGAGCCATTTAGGCTTCATGCGCCACTGAGCAACTTTCATAGGAACGAACGGGGCCCCGCCTCCAATGCTGTATCCAGTTCTCTTAATACATCCATGATTCTAACATGTTGTAAAACTGAATCACAACGCAACAAAACTACAACTTCTTTAGGTTTGGGCAAAACAATTACAACTTCTTAAGGTTTAGCCCAAAAAAACAGTTAGGTTTAGGCAACAAAACTGTGAGTTCTTTAGGTTTAGGCAAAAAAACATACCTAGTTAAGTTCAAGGAAAAACATTGTGTTTTTGGTTAAAATAACTACGAACACAAACACAACTACTCATTGTTGGTTTTGCATGGGATGCGAATTCCGGTCTCCTGGGTGAAGGCCCTGTGTTTGTGCTTTGTTTTCCTGTGTTTTGTGTCCCATCCATTGTCCCCGACCTCCACTCTTTATGGAGTTTCACACTGTCTATACAGCGACTGACTTCCGCTACTGCTCCTGTCATAATTACTACAGTCGCTAGAGGTCGCTGTCGTGTTCTTTTATACCTTCTTTTGGTGATCTACCATATGAATAAATTATAAAAGCTACTAGTGGGTGTAGTAGACCCCTATTGACCCACATCTATTGGGCTTATAGCGACTAATAACGTCTATTTAATAGCCTGACAACAGTCGGCTGTCTGAGCATTTAAACGATTTTCCATCCTTGAAGTGTTTCCTCCATTTTATTTGAAGCTTAATGTGATCAGTAGTATATAAATGTGGCTAACAACATGCTAATTTTTGCTAAATATCCCAGACTGCATTATGCCACTATGGTGGCTTATAAATTGAGACCGACAATTTATTCTTGACCTTGGAAAGAACAGTTGACAAAAACGATCTCATCATAAGGTCCATTAATAACTGTTTGGAGCTTTCTATCGTGTCACACCGTCTTCCTCATGGAGTTCTTATCCTTAATCCTTCATTTCATTTGAGTGTTCTCGTCATTGTCTAATATCCAAACAAAACATAGCGCTAATAGCATACTAATTTCTAGCTAAAATATGTTTCTCCTTCCGACCAGAAATGTGAGCTTTGGGCATGCATCTCTGCAAACTGTCTGCTAGTATCATGGATGTATAATAAGACCTGAATATGGTGCCGCAGCTCAGCCTTGATTCCAATTTTTTCCAGTGCCCACTCGCGGCATTACAGCATAAAATTCCCCTGCGGCCCAAAATGCATTTTCCCCTTAGACCACCATTGTAAAAGAGACGTCTGTAAAACTGTTGACAGGTCTTCCAACTGCAAACAAATTTGATTATGAATCTTTCTACGCTGAATTTTTGATCCATGGAGGTTTTTTATTTATAAAGAGATTTAAAAATCTGTGATGTCATCCCAAAGTAAAGTTTATGGGTTGAGCGGGAGCTCGCGGGTGGGGCCAGCGGGAGAAACACTACTGCACATATTCAGTTGGCCACATAACCCGATAGTAAACCCGGAAGATAGAAAACTTTTTTGGCATCTGTGCCAGGTGAGCAATTCTCATTGGAATGAATAGGCGTCATCTTGGGGTCCGGTATCTAGTTCTAATAATACATCCATGGTTTGTGTACAACGCACAGAGCTAAACAGGAAAGAGGCTGTGGGATGGTGCAGAATGATGATTCTTTCCCATCTGAAATCTCTGTTTAGCGATCATTGCAGAGTGAAATATTGAGGGGGGGATGAATGAGTGAACGAGGGAGTGCTTTTGAACACAATGTTGGTTCTTGAAAAGTTGAAGATTATAATTGAGTGAAAATGTAAGCAGCAGAACGATGTTGGGTGTTGGGTAGAAACACTGTTTGGCACGTGTTTTGCAGTTCACTGATTGTCCTTGAAGAAGCTTATTGGAGGACTTGAGAAATGTGCTTGAAATGGAGCCCAATCAACGAGTGAACCCATCCTGCTTGAAGACAATGATAGGTGGGATGAACGGGGAGGGGCGGCGAGCAGCGCTCTGCTCAGCTGGAAGGATTTAAGCATTTGACGTACCTTTGATATGTGTATTTGACAGAAGGGGTGTATTTTCCTTTTTTTCTTTCCCAGAGTGGTATAATTGAGTACGGCAGCGGTGAGGGGGACACCTCTGCAGAGCCACACACTACATCATTTGCAGAGTTTGTTGTATTCTCTGCTCATGAGAAGACGTGGTGGCGGTGGCGGTGGCGACGCTGGGAGGGAGTGGAGAAGAAAGCAATACGGCCACAATTGGGCCAATGAAGCATATCACGCGCATTCACTTTGCATTTGCCACTTCCTTCAAGACTTTTCTTTCTTTGATTTCTTTGAGGCACTGCGGCACTCCTCTCAAGCTAATAATAGACTTGTCCATCAACTGTCCCCACCCTTGGAGTTAATTGGCGCTGTGCAAAGGGAGCCAGCGTCGCTCTGAAGTCGGGCCGTCATTAGATCAGTATGCTGACCGTCCAAAGCTCGCATACACCCCTCTGATCTGCACACACTCCCCATCTCTTTTTCACCGCCCCACCTGCTCTCACAGCACGCCCCCCTCCCCTACAGAGCGGACCCTCCCTTTCACCGTCCCGTGGCGTCTTCTCAGAAGGTCTTGAGATGCCGACCTGCCTCCTTTCACATCTACGCCTCAGATGCCGCTGTGATCTCACTCTGACTAGATAGCTCTCCTCCCCGCCCACAGGAAGAACTGGGAGACTGTCCTCGTGCTGCAACGGTGTTTTCTTTTCACCTCGATACCATATAGTGTCTGCTCGTATCATTCAAGCTTGTGTTATGGTCAGGTCTATCTGTACATTCACTGCAAAAGTCTTATCAAATATGTTGTGTTTCTTATTGTGTTCTACATAGCCATATTCTCTTAAAATAAGTCAAAACCAACAGTGCAGTGACAGTTATTTGCTGGTGTCATTCTGCTTAATTCTGCAGCAGCAGTTTGCCTTATCCTGTCTTTTTCAAAATAAAAGACGTGCTTCTCTGAAGAAAATCTTGCGTTAAGATCATTTGGAAACAGAATGGAATGATCTCACTATAGTAAAAGATGTGGTCACCTGTTTAAAAACAACAAGACCTAAAGCTTGGGTTGGATAAACCAGCAAGAGTACACTAGATTTGAAAAATTATCCAACCAAAAAACCCAGCCCATGTGGCCAACTCTTTTCCAAAGAAAGTAGATAGCAGCACTAACTCCAAAAGTCAGCAACACTGACAGCCCGTCGCTTCAGGCCTCCCTCCAAAGCCACTCCCCCAAAATGATAATAATGAATGTAAACATATCATAATGAATTTGATCGAATTGGACGTGTTTATTACAGTCCTGCAACAGTCACATATACCAGATTTTCCTTCTTTTTTTTTGTCAGAGCATTTGATTTATTGATTTCTGTCAGGATATAAAGAGAATTTCAACAAATATAACAATTTTTTTTTTTTCTAAAATTCATTACCCACCCTAGCTTTAAAGGACTTAATAGTAAAAATATCTGGCTAACATGGAGATTGTTTTTGCTGTTATGATCCTCTTCTGCCCGACTCAATGGGTAACGCAGGCACACAACATAACCAGCTCTTAAACACGCCCAAGATACAGACAAACTCCCTGAAACCCTTAGAAAATTATTTTCTTTTAGCCGTGACACAACAACACTAACTGCCAAGAGGCTTCTGGTTGGTGTCTGTGTGTGTGTGTGTGTGTATGTACATGTGAACCCTTGGTGCATACAAACACATGTACTGTATGTGTGTGCCAGCAAGTGTTTTCCCTTGTTTTTTTGGGGGGGGGTTGGTATTCTCGTTTCTGTGTATATCACAGTTCGTCCTCACAAATGTTTGACGCGTCTATCACAATGAAAATGGCCCTTCATATTTGGTTGTGTTGGATATTTATTTGTAGAGAAATACTGGAGAGTCCACAGAAAGGTGAGAGCTGGAATAGTTTCAGGCTGGAAATCCTGCCAAAAAAAGACAAAAGAATTTAATCCAAAAAGAATTTAGGCGCCCCGTGTGGGGTCTAAATTATTTTCAGATTCTTTCACACTCACATATCTTCTTTTAATTGTCAGTCAACAAAACGCATTAAAAGACTAAAATCAACAATGAGTGTGTTCTTCTAACCAGTATAGTGTGTGGATTAAAACAAAAACATTGAACAAAAACAGCATTCAAATAGATTTTGTGCTTGCAGAAGAACAACTCAACAATTATCAGTAGAAAATATCAGTAACCCTAAAATAATTGTATCAGCTTTCAAAAGCCTGCAGCAGCTGAACCCTGGCTGGCATACACACACACACACACACACACACACACACACACACACACACACACACACACACACATCCATCATTCTGTGTGCGTGAGAGAATAAATGTGTCCTTTTGGGAGTTTGCGTCTGTATATGCACAGGGCTGAGATCAGAACACAAAACGCCGCCTCATGCCCTCTTTGTCCCCCCCCTCTCCTTCTCTGCCCTGGCAGCTCTCCCATGATGCCCCTGCCCCCGGCTTCCTGCCTCTAATGGCCGTCTCTGTGTGCCATCTCGGGAAGCCTGACATCCCCTCCAGAGGCAGAGGGCCCGGCGTTAATGGAAGCCATTGATGGGCAAAGAAAGGCTCCTTTGTGGCGCCGGGGGCAGGCGTGGGCACCCGTTTGCTCACACACAGCTTCCCCTCCGCACACACTGGGCCGGCCGCTCAGAACTGAGTGCCAACAGCGGAGATCGAAAGACAGGAGCAGCAAAGTGCCCCCTTACCGGGGAAATGGCAGAGAGGGATGGGTAGAGCCGAGGGAGGGGGATGGTTGGTGAGAATGAGAAAGGGAGGGTGAAAACGACAGAGGGGCGAGTTGGCAAAGAGGGGGGAAGCAAAGAGGAAGGGATAGGTGGGGATAGGCCACAGCGAAAAAGAAAGGCCGAGAAAGAGCAGGAGAGATTAACCGAATAAGACAAATTCAATTGGCGCATAGGAGGCACGAATAAAAAAAAAGGACGTGAAGGAAATGGGGTACAAACCTCGCAACCAAACACAGAGCACCACAGAAAAGAAACCCTGGAGAAAAGGGAAATTGAGCAGGAAAAACAAAGAAACGGAGGTTGGGATCGCCCACGTCAATGAAGCTGGGTGGCCCTGGAGGATAAAAAAAAACGGTGGCAGGGTGCTGGAGGTCTCCCTCTGCCACTGTACCGCCTGTCAGCCTCTCCCTGGCTCGCTCCCCTTTCGGTGATTTATAACACCTGAATTGTTCTCCTTTAACAGAGTTGTGAATGGAAGAAAAAGAGGGGAGCTGTCGGCATGCCAAACAGGCCCGTCGTTATTGATAACCAAACAGATGTGTCCAGTTTGGAATGAACATCTGACGTTAAATCTCGGCTAACGGTTTTTGTTGTCAGGGAAATGCTGTGCGCTGGCAGCCGGGCGCTCAATGGAGACGTGGGGTTATTGTGTGTGGTAATGTTTTCATTCGTTTCATTGGCGCCATGCTTTCCAGGTGACGTCTCTTCTTCTCTTCATTGTTGGCTGTGAAAAGGCTTCATCCGAAATCCAAAACATACCTTTCTGATTACATTCATTTAATTACACCTCAGGTTTGAATGCACATTCTGAGGATTATGGGAAAAAAAAAAAAAAAAGGAGCTGCTGTGCAGGTCTGAGCTTGCTCGACTCAATGTCGCCACCTACTGTTGTGACATTCACGCCGTCAGCCACCTCTTGTCTCCCTGCTGCGTAGCACACAGCCTCCTGCATTGTTCGGGCCGCTAATTCATCCTAGCAGCTCCTGCTGCTAATTTCCAAGCGCTGGCAGCGTGCCATGGCCGGAAGTGGCAGCGTGCACCGCCTGTATCCGTGCGCCACCGTGGGAGAGCAGCAGTAAAGTAGTGCCATATTTGTCCCAGTATGTCATCTGTTTAACACGCCTGATTGGCTTTCACACCATAGCCTCCTAATTAATATGCAGCGGCCCCTTGCCCCGCCTCTCCTCGCCATGAGCTAAGACAAAAGCGTATTGTGTGAGCACCTCCTGTTTTAATTACGCTCAAAAGGGAGCCGTGTGAGGGTTTTCTGTATAAGTGTGTGTGTGTTTGTGCAGCTTTCATGAGTGCGTTAGCAATGACTGTGTGTGTGTGTGTGTGTATGCGGCATATGTGTGTGTGCAAGCACTGTACACAAACGTACAGTATGTCCACTGAGGGAATCATAAAACAAGCACATTCATCGTCATGTCATCCTGCACGTATGCTCCTCTGTGTGTGTGTCTGTGTGTGTCTGTGTGTGTGTTTGTGTGTGTCCTAAAACAAGAAGAATTGCAATGGCATTGCGAGGGGAGGAGCTGCCGCTGTCCTATCCCACAGGAGAGAGAAAAAGTGTTGTTGCTTGTTGCCTTTATGCAAATTGGCATCCGATAAAGGTTTTTTTGGGAGAGCCACAAAGAGGGTTTGTGATCGGAGCGCTGAGGAGAATGGGAGAGGTTAGGAGGGGTTATGGGGAAAAGACAGGGACAAAATTCCCATCGGCGTACCCAGAGACTTCATGTTACATTCCTCTTTTCTCCTTTTTTCCACCTCTTTCCTCTCCCCTCTTTTCATCCCTCTCTTCCTCACATCCATGACCCGGTTATTAATTTGGTTGAGATTAGTCACTCGTTAATTAACGCATGCCCCCCATCTTTTTCCTCTTGCCATCTCTTTCTCTTTCGATTTTGTTGGATTCTTTTCCTCGGTCTTTTATCAGTAGCGAGCCTTCTTTTCTGTCTTTTTCGCTGATGAGAATGAGGTAATGTGCAGTGTGAGGGGAGTAAGAGAAGAGGATTGGGTGGGTCCCCCTCGATTCCCTCAGGGACTTTTTCAAACGCAGATAGTAGAGGGCTTAACGACTGAATATGACGGTCTGAATTCATAATTTATTTTGCCATATGCACAGTCAAGATCTGGATTCAGCACTGATCTTTAGATCTCCTCCAAACAACCTCAAACAGTCAAGTCCTCATAGTTTAAAATCTGGAGAAGTTCACACAGGTTCAATGCCTTTCATTCCTTTTGCCGGACTGGCGATGATTACCGCCTCTACACAAGTCTGATCCGTCTCTATTTGTTATCTTTATGGTTTAAGCCTAATGGAGTTGAGAGAGGACTCATCAAATACAAAGACATACGATGCAGTGAAGTTCAATAACTCGAGCCTGCTGAGTGAATTTAAATGACAGTGTGATCTGCTGGAAGTGGATTTGACTGGAAAAGGTTTGATATTAGAGAGAGAGGACGGTAATACTGTGTCAGTAGTATAGACTGTATATAAGTAGTCGTCACCCATTGGTTTGTGGACTATGGTTTTGAAGCCTTAAGTTCGGCATTTTGGCATTTTGCAACCAGAAGTGACACAAGAGGGTGGAGCTAAGTACAACCGAATGCTGAATAAGATATTTTTAGGCAACCAAAATGTTACAATTAACTTTAACACACTGTGGAAGGGTTTAAGTTCTGAGACGAAAACACGTACAACACCCAGACCAGACAACGTTGGTAGTGACCTGTCAATAACAAGGTAGCCACGCCCTAAATCATACCCTGCTTTATGGTCTATTTGACTCTAAATGGGACCATAATTTACTAAATGAACATCATGCTGTATTGAAGAAGACTTGAAACTAGCGATTGAGACCATAAACTCATGTTTACAATGTTTACTGAGGTAATAAATCAAGTGAGAAGTAGGGTCATTTTCTCATCTTCTATACATTCAGACTTCTTTTTGCAACCAGAGGAGTCGCCCCCTGCTGGCTATTAGAAAGAATGCAAGTTTAAGGCACTTCCTCATTGGCTTCTCTTCTCAGACCCGGAGGTTGCTATCTGATCAGTAGTAGTCCTGCAGCTCTGACATGAATCAGGCTCTTCACTATGTGCTTTTCTGCTGTCTTCTTCAAGCGTCCTCTTAAAAATGGGCATGAAGTATGACATGCAGATTGTGTGTTGACATACGAAGATTACGTGAGTCTGTTTGTGGAAAGCTTAGCTAATGTTTGGGTCTATTTAAGATTGAAACTAACTTTTGAAAGAAAGTTTCTCCCAGTGTGTCATTTATTGCCATGAGTTGGAACCTCAACCCTCCCTGGAGAGAAAGGTAAGTGTCTCTTCCTAACCCTAACCCTAACCCTAACCTTAACCCTAAGCCTAACCTCCACAACACTAATAATATAATCATACTGCTTCCTGTTTCTGGTCCTACATCTCCCACACACTGTCATCCTCTCATGGGAAACATGCACGCAGTAAAACATGATGCTTATTCTGTGAAATGTTCTGTTTGCACAGACATCCCAGTCGCATAGCAATTAGTGAAATAGTCACAAAATTGAATGTATTGCTTCGTGTTCATAGACACAAATTTCAATTTTTTTTTCGTGATGGTCAGCACAAAAGCAATTCAAATGTAATCCACATAATTGTGAACCGGGAAGTATAGAGATGCGACAAACGCCACATAGGGAGGGGGTCGGGTGGATTGGTGGGTCAAAAAATACAGGACTTTCGCCCAGGAGATCGGTGTTTGTGTCCTGTGTGAAACCAAAAGTCAAAGTCGATTTATTTGTCCGTACTTAAATTATGGCACATCCGGTGTTATTTAAACCCAAACGTGACAAAGTAGTTTTGTTGCCTAAGCCTAACCAAGTCGATCTTTTCCTAAGCCTTACTAAGTAGATGGTTGCCTAAGTTTAACCAAGTCGATCTATTCCTCAACATAACTAAGTAATTTTATTTTGAAAAGACTGAAACGGAAATTGACACGTGCATCACATGTTGCTGGACATTCGTAGGAAAGAGCATGAAAAATCCGATGTTGAAAGTCGTGCTGAGCGTCAAGAAAAAAAGGGGAATTTGTGTCCACGACTCAAATAGATTAAATTTAAAAGTAAAAAAAATACTGTTGTTGGTAAAACTTTTGAAAATCATTTTCTTAGTAAAAGTTGGAGTTTCTGAAAGCTGAATAAAAACAATTATTTCCTTAATAATGGAGGCAAAGTTATGTGTGGGGTCAATAGATATTTCACGTCAGTATTCAGCAGTTAACTGCACATTTAACAGTTTCAGGCACTAAATATTCAAGTTATCAATGTTTCCCCAAATGTGAACACTATCAGGTTTTAAAAGCTTTATTTTGAGCATCATGACACAATAAAACCTCACTGGTGGAGAAACTGGATTATTGTCTTTACGTGGAGAAAAGAATACTATTTTGGTTGCATATTTTACACAGAACTTCTGCTTAGTTTGGTTTCAAACAGGTGACCTGAGAGGCCATATGGTAAAAGATAATCAGAAGTCTCGAGAAGTAATTAAACTTTTCTCTAGGACACACTGAGAAAAGGCCTCAGAACTGGTGTGATGTGTTCAGTTTTCTGTGTCTTTGTCAGGACCTGAGCTGCAGCACTTCTCTATGTATGTAAAGGGAACATTCACACTGTCATCTCTCTCTCTGAGCTCCCTCTGCGTTTCTCCCTGCTAGCCTAGCGTGACTTCCTAGCCGCTCCCATCCGTTCACAGCGCTTTCTCGGCCCCCGGTGAGGCTCCGCTTAGCCACATGCTCCCTCAATAGGCTCACTCAATTAACAGGCCATGAAGCCCCCGACCTCTCCCGACCTCCGCCGTCCCCCTTGAGTCACGCACCTCCACAATGCCTGGAGCTCGGAGGCATGCGTGTGGTGGAAGTGGCTGGTTTGGAGGAGTAGGGCGGGCGAGCGGGCGGGCGGGTTGGAGGAGGGATTCGGGGTGGAGGTGAGGGTGTGAGGGGGGGGTCGGTCAGTGCTCTTTTGTTCCGGTGGTGTCCAGCTTGCCCCCCTTCACCCCTGGTGTCTTTCATAAGGAGTGTGTAATAACGGCCTTTGTTGGTTTTTCCTCTTGTAATGGGTCCGGTGGGAGCTCTTGTTAGTGCGTGGGGTGCTAAGCCAGGGGACTCTGGGATTAAAGGCTGCCCCATTCTGCCCTAAATGTGATCCTTCCTTGTCACAATGGTCACTCAGCCACTGGATGAATATAATTTCTTTAGATCTTCCTAATTGCAAAAGCTTTTTTGTTCAATCTAAGGGTCTAAAATTTGAGTTTGCTTAGTCATCTAAGGCAGAATTAAAGGCCCAGTATGTAGTTTGAGGATAAAGAGAAGTGTGAATTACAGCGAGGCACATCAATGATATAATGACCTCAAGGAATAAATAGAGACCCTCAGAATGAGGTCTGAGGAAAGCTGATTATTAATGAAGAAAGTGGCAGAACTTGACTGAGTGTTTTTGGGGATTTGTGATAAGATATTTGATGAGTATTTCTATTGAATCTTTCTGCGAAACATGTATTATTGGTGGTAAAAGGACAACTGGCTTTCAACACATTTTTGCACCTAATTTGGTAACAAATGTTTGTTTTTTGATTGTATAAAAATGATTAGGGAGAGAAGGGCAGTCACTTTTTAAAAAAGAAAGGCCCGTCCCTTGACAAACTACAACACCCTCCTTCCTAATATCTCAAAATACAACTTGTTAAACCATAAACACTTAAAGTGCATAAAGATTTTAAAATGGTGTGCTAGTTTGAACATAAATGTAAATAAAACAATAATTTGTCAGCTCAAAGCAAGGCGGAAATAAATCTGAGATATTTAAAAGACGCTTCTCCCCTTCGCCAAAAAATGCAGACTACCGTCCATGGCAAAAAGAAAAAATACATAAACCCCCCCCTTTTTGACACCCCCTCCTCCCCTTATCATTTTTATACAGCCCCTAAGACTAATTGGGTAAAAACATCAACAAAGATATAGGCAATCATACAAATTTTACTTAAACCTGAACACAAATACACAAATTATGTAAATATCATTTTCCCACTGCAGAAGAAATTCAAAACCCCAGTGTGTTCAACAAGTCGTAAATTATGTTTAGGAGAGAATATGATAATGTATCTGTTCACGCTGTACATGAGGGGAGGTCCAGGAGTTCACACGCAGGATTTGTCGACCACAGGCGAGCCATGAAAGAGGCGAACATTTGAGGGCCTGAACACTGCCACTACTTTTGTTGATTTGGCATTCACACGGCTAGCCATTTTTCAGGGAGGAAATTCAAGTGAAGCACTCCCAAGTACTCGTGGAGCACTGAAGGCAATTTCCCCTCAGTCAAGTGGCTGAAACCCTCTCCAGCTGAACAACTTCCTGCATTTAGTCAGCATCCCCCACCGACACCCCTGCTCCATCATCGCCCTGCTTAGCTGGCATCAGTCACAACCTCTTCGCGGGTCGCTGCTCCGCCGAGGGGGCTACGACCACAGCTCTGTTCCGGGACATAATCTGGAACTCAACCAATAAAACTAACTGAAATCTGAAAATCACAGTTTTTCTCTACGTAACATCCTGTGTTGTGTTTTCTGAGCTGCTACCTTTGCAGCTCAAACAACACATCAACATTTCCAGATTTCCATATTTTTCAGTGATGATGATTCATAGTTGACAAGTGTTGATTGCAGAGTTGATACAGCTTTTTGGGGTGACTGTTCAAAACTATAACGAGTGTTAAATTAACTCTGATGAGCGTGCACTTCCAGATGCACCATCAAAGTGTTGATATTTATACTCTGAGTGCAATTTACATTGAGAATCTTTCTGTGAAGGATCTCAGCAAAAACATAAGCACACTGAATAATTATGCAATCAAAAGATTGTCTTATGTAATAGGAGTGCAGAGATGTAAAGTTACAAAGTGTATTTTCTCAAAAGTACATAAAGTTTGGTCCTTTATTTGGTTAGACTTTATACTTTTATTCAACTATGGGTTTTTAGGCTACATACACTACATGTATGCATACGTACATCACCACATTTTCTGCTACAAAATACACATTTTGATATCTTACAATAAGTGATGGCCATATTTTTTGCAACAAATACTAGGAATTTAATGCAGTTTTGGTGTAGATTTTAGGGTATTTTTCATGGTCAAACAGGTAATAAATCACCCTGGTTGAGCCCACACAATCATCTACAGTGATGAAAAGATGAATTTTTGTACAAATGAGAGTGACTCTAATAAGACTCGGACGTCCTGTCAGTGTGTCAGATCCCCACGGTGGTTTTAGCCTCGGCCCATTACGGCCTCCGCGGGGCTGTGAGCAGGCTGAGGGCTCCCACAGGGGACCAGGAGATCCTGAGGGAGCCTATTAACCCATTATGTTCACCTCCAGAGCGCTGTTACGGACAACAATCACATACAAGCTGGAGGCTGAGCCACAGGAGGCTACAGCTGCTTTGAACAACACGGTGTAGCCCGGGGCGCCGATCAGCACCATTCCCATGCCGTGCCTTGCTCAAGGGCCACACCTAAAGAAGTAAAGTGATAAGGTCAAGAGCGTAATATGGCCTCTTGGATTTACATGACATATTCCATTTAAGGAAAGAGGGAAATTGTGTGTATAATTACAAGATGAGTGTTTCTTTGCCTGCGAAAAAATACTACTAATACTGCTGCCACACATATTCCTTGAACAGGTAAACAGGTCTTATTCTTTTAATGTAAATGTTTAAAACATGTGTGCATAAGCAACAAAAAGCAAGCCTCTTAAAAGAAGTTGACGTCTACTAGGCACTGTTTATTTTATTTTATTAATAAAATTTGGCATATGTGACCATTTTCTTTCATCCACACCCAAAGAAAGATAAAAAAGTAGTGGAAGTATCATGGTGAAATATGACAAAACATACAGTATGACATATTGGAGCTGAAACCTAAATTTAAAAATAAAAGTAGATTTAGTCAGCAGATGATTTCCACATCTGATGTCCCAGAAAATTGTAGTGACAGATTGCAAGAACATATAATATAATCAGGTGAGAGGATTTTTCCTCACTCTTCTCCCTCTTCACTGTTTTAAGATTGAATAATAGATGTTCCAGCAACCTATATTAATGTGTATTTGAGTTTTCTACTCTGTTATATACAGTAAACTTCTTCTAAAAGCTCTACCCTGACTAATAATTCAGGTCAAACTCAAAGGTTGATTTGTTCTGCAGCCTTTAATTAGATGTTATTATTATGCAGCCATTAAACCAGATCACTACAGAATACATCTTAAGCAACAGCAAATTAAAACAATTAACATTTCATCTAGCATAATGATAGCTGTGTGGTACATGCTTGAAGACCACAAAAAAAGATTTCTATTTTTATATTTTTCAGGGCCTTCGGCATATTGCAGGTATGATGCCAAACAAGCATATCTCCGGAAGACATATTAGACAATAGAATAATTACCATAATCATGATTATTTTTCTCTGCATTTTAATTAGCCCTATGAAGCTCAATTAAGCTCTTCAGTGCAAGCGCCTATTCAGTAAACAGCTGTCCACCTGTCTTCTCGTTCCTGGGAAAAGGCTGCGGCGCCTGTTCACGCCGAGGTACCATCACCAAAATGGGTGGGGGGTCAGACGAGGCCCCTGCAGCCGGCAAGGGGCCCTCAGTATGAGGGGCGATTAATGCCACCAAATAGGCAGGCAAACAGGAAGGACATCATTAAGATATGCTAATAGCTTGCTTACCAAAATTGAAAAGAAATTAAAAGAAAACAGAATAAAATAATGCTGAAAAATGGCAAAAACATGTATAAGCATTATAGGCATGATTTGGTTTGTTTAAACAAAGTGAGTGATGTGAAAAAAGACATATTGGCAACATTTTCAGTTCTAAGCACAGGATTGATAACACTTTAAATGACACACAATAAAGGCCTTTACACACGTCAGCATTAATTTTAAGCGATTAATTTGCACATAAATATATTTTTTCAAACTTTTTTTGTCACAAATACTTTCACACATAATGCAAACATTACTTTGCAAAAAATGACGGACTTTTTTTCTGAAAGAGGTTGATTTTCCTGAGCTTTCGCACCACGGATAAACCAACCACATTGTGCTGAACCAATAAAGTTGCGCCTGTATTTATAAAACAACACAGGGGCTCCGTAGTCCAAATGAAGACGGCAAACTTTATTACTCCTTTCAACCTTGACAACGGTACGGCAGACCAGATCCACTCCTTCTGTTCTTACATTTCACAATAAAAGCCCTAGACATATAACATTCGCAGGCGAGTATTTTGCATTTTTGTGTCATTTATTCATCTCACCCCCGGTGTGTAAAGGCCTTTAGTTTGGAGAATGCCAATGATTTTAACTCCTGTACTTTGGTGAAGACAAAAATGTACTGATGATTTTTAAGATGTTATTGATCATAATAATGATTCAAGTAAAAATGGAACTCTTGGCAGGCTCTCTGTTGTGAAGGCATGGTTTCTGTCTATCTAGTGACAACAGTGGACAAAGGGTTAAAGAACTTGCCTAAATTATCTGTATATTGTATAGTTTCTGGATACGTTAGCCTACTCAGAAATGCCATCATTTGACATGTACATGTTCTAGGATACGCCATTACACAATTTGAAATAGTTTGGGTTGTATGCCTGTATCGCTGAATGGTTTCAACACAGGGCAGATATTTGTAGCCTTCATAAAAGGATAGACGAGAGTGTCTTTGTTCCAACCATGTTGGTGGGAGGTCAGGGTGGGCTCAAAAACATCGGACTTTCACCCAGGAGACCGGTATTCGTGTCCCGTGTGAAACCAGAAGTCAGCATGGATTTATTTGTCACGTAACTTCTGTATTTAAGTAACGTCATTTCTGTAGTCATTTTAAC
Organism: Sebastolobus alascanus; assembly: GCA_916701645.2. Lineage (NCBI taxonomy): Eukaryota > Metazoa > Chordata > Actinopteri > Perciformes > Sebastidae > Sebastolobus > Sebastolobus alascanus. Next base: position 145,919 of record CAKAOJ020000450.1, on the reverse strand, counting down.
CCAAACCACGATCTTTTCCGAAACCATACTAAGTACTTTTGTTGCTTAAACCTAACCAAGTTGTCAAAAACACTGGACTTTCACCGAGGAGACCGGTGTTCATGTGTGAAACCAGAAGTCAACGTTGATTTATTTGTCACGTAACTTCTGTATTTAAGTAACGCCACTTCCGTAGTCATTTTAACCTAAACCACGATCTTTTCCTAAACCTAACTAAGTAGTTGTCAAGGTTATGACTAGCGATAACAAGACTTTGACCCAAACGCAGAAAAGGCTGAGGAGCCAGCAGGCTGAGTTCAATGATTTAATGAAAGAAAACTTACTGGGAACAAAAATGCTTCTTGTGTTTCTTATTTTGTGTTGTTTCTTTAAGTTGTTTCTTAAAGCTGTCGTGCCCAGAATGAATCTTGTTACGAAGGGATCATGTGTCCCTGGAAGTGTCCATTAAGATCCATTCAAATGAATGGTAAGTTATTGATGCTTCCTCCTCCTCCTCCTCCTCCTCCTCCTCCTCCTCCTCCTCCTCCTCAGTGGCATTAATCACCCCTCATACACAGGCCCTGAGGAGACCATATCTAACAAGGACACCCGCTTTCTTCGCCTGTTTGATCCCCGAAAGTGAAACTGTGTAAATTACGCAGTGAGAGACAAACCCCATCTGGATCGGAGGCATTAACCCCTTCCACCATGATTGCTACAAAGTCATTAAGCCTTCAAGAAAAAAAAAAAAAACTAATAATGACTGGCCTTCATCATAACAAGCAGAGACTTGATTGCACTTCCCTCTCTCCCACATTTTATAAAATGACTGCATCATTATAAAAGCCTGAACAGTAACACTTCCAAAGGAAATAAAACACAATTGATTGATTATTTCCTGAAAATGTCATTTCTTTCTGTCAATATTGTGATTTATGATGATTACGGACTTGATGATTTTTATTCCACTTTTCATTTATCCCTCATCATATTACAATATACAGTATACACTTTAATATTGAAAATTAAATGAGACACAACAAACTTCAACAATTTATTTTGCCACAAATTAATCAAATATTGTGTTTCAAAATACTTTCAATTCACATAGAATTGATGATGCAAACCCAAAGTGTTGTTGCCTTGGAGGAAGCAAAGTAGCTGTGGCTCTAAATCAGTTTGCATTTTGGTGAATCTGTACCATGAAAAGGTACTGTATGCTGCATCAGTCCCTGTTTGCACTGGAAACTTTACTTCTGGTACTGAAGAAAATTTTCTGACTTTATTAATTATGAGACAAGATTTGAAATTAAAAGGAGAACGTTCATCACTGACTGGATGATTTTTATTCCACTTTTCATTTATCCCTCATCATATTACAATATATACACTTTAATATTGAATATTAAATGAGACACAACACACTTCAACAAATTATTTTGCCAAAACTTTATCAAATATTGTGTTTCAAAACACTTTCAATTCACATAAATTGATGATGCAAACCCCAAATTGTTTCCATATGTGAATGTAGCTTTCATCTAATCGATTTAGGCCAATCTAGAAAAACGTATTGACTTTTGCTTAAAGGTCCAACATACAATTAGTATAAAAGATACATAACCAAACCAACGGTGACATTTCTATTCTAACTAATCATATACATTTTAATATGAAAAATAAAATCCCAAACCTAAAGTATTAGGAGATAAAACACGTATAAAAATACCATCATTGTGCATCTTTTGAATCCTTTATTTAAAATAAAGAAAATTGTAAAACATAATTGGTTTGCAATGAAAATGTAACCAATCTTTAAATGTTAGATTTCCCAAGACTCAGGTAGGCCGTCTCTACTGAATGGAGGCTTCTGGCTCTGAAGGAGTCTGTTTGTCTTTGGTTTGAACCGGCTGCTTAAATCAAATTCTGTAACCGTGTCTTGGCCTGGTTTAGGGGACAATTAGACAGCATCTTTCATCAAATAGACACATCATTTCCCAATGCAGTCTTTTCACAGGCCTCTAGCGCAGAGTGACACAGCTCTACATCGACCTCTAGTGGCCACAGCTGTCAATACCCTATACACTGTAAGAGAGATTTCTTTTTTTTATTTCTGCAGGATAAAAATGTGAATTTGAGTTTTTACACATAAAAACAGACATTTGGCAGTTGACATGAACACAATGCAGGTACATTTTACAACCTAAAGGGTGTAATACTCAAGTGCTAGGATGTTAAAACCTCTTTGTGTGTGTGTGTGTGTGTGCGTGTGTGTGTGTGTGTGTGTGTGTGTTTGTGTGTGTGTGTGTGTGTGTGTGTGTGTGTGTGTGTGTGTCTGTGTGTGTGAGAGAGATAGAGAGAGAGAGATTCTGTCTCTGTGTGTGTGTCTAACTGTTGAGCTTCTCAGTCTCTGCCGTCTTCACGGCGGTCAACTGTTCCTCGTGACCCTCCTCGTCTCCAGGCACCTGAGACAGACAGAGAGACAGAGCATGAGATAATTGAGTTTCTAGACTTTAATGACCTCATCTGCTATCAAACATCCTTCCATTTTCCAGACTAAATACAGTCTAATTGTCGCTTTTCAAGGTGCACGTTAGTAGCCGCTTCCTTTTAATTTTCTCGTGGTGCTATGTCTCTAAATGTCAACGTTCCTCCAGGTCTCTCTGAAGCTCTGCATGTACAGTAGTGTGCATTTGTCTTTTGTTCCCCTTTCTTTCAGATATTTATTAAAAAGATAAAAAAAAAAAATGCATAAAGATGAAATTGGAGTTAAGGATGGAAAACAGCAGCACTGAATTACTAATTATTTGGTGTCATTTATGCAAGCAGAGGACAGAAAACATTTCAAGGGGTTATGAAAGTATTTGCTCAGCATTTCATTTTGCTTTAATGTCTAAAAATGAGGTTCATTCTGCATTTATGAATTAACAGTTAAAGAACCATTAATATAATGTTGCGCAATGTTTTTAATGTAATTCCTTTGTAACAAAATGTCTCTTTTTAGTAGAAGTATCAAATAAGCCACAGAAAATAGGCACAAATCTGCATGTAATTCTACAAAGTCAACATGATACTATTATTGTACCATGTGTAAGTATATGCCTGCACTCAAACATAGGCTACATAAAACAAAAGCATGATGATGTTGCACGTTGCATTGTGGGGAAATCTGAATGATGTCAGCCCAAAGTGAAAATGTGTGACATCATCCAGGAGGTACTCTGTTCCTGTAATCCACCTGGTGACATCATGTGGTGGTGAGTTTGCTCCCCCTGGTGGTCAGACAGCACTACTGTCTCACCAGCAACATCTCAGTCATTGATTTTATGAATTTTAGTGCGACATCGCCATCTTGTGGTCATTACATTTAATGCTACACTTTTCTGCACCAGGAAAACTGAACTGGAGAAAATACTTCATCTTTGTGTTGTTTATTTCAGCGTGAAAATCGAAGCAAAGGTCACTGTAGAGCATCGTGTCAACAAAATAGCAAATTGTCTTGATGGTGACGTTTTTTGTGCATGTCCAAAATTTCATAACTATTTCCCATGAGGTGTCCTGGAAAGAACTACATCATTTGATATTAATCATAAGGAAAATTGGAATTTCCTAGAAATATCTGCCTCGTTTATTTATTTTAAAACCAAATAAATATTAATTTATCGTTCATTTATGATTGGAAAGTTTATTTTACATATATTTTGAATGGTATGCTAGCCTAGACAAATTTCACATTTTTGCATGATCAGCTGACTGCAGTGACTAAAAGACTAAAATAAATGGTCGCCAATAAGTACGATTACAACACTGTATTTTATGGGTCCCTAATTTCAAAATAATTTGCTAGTACATTTCCAGGAAAGAGTCATGTAATTTGGTATGAATTATTATACATTTTAAATTTCCTTGACAGAACAGTTCCATTTAAACCCAAATAAATATAAATTTATAATTGGAAAGTTATTCTCCATTGACAGTAGGGCTGCCCCCTCTTAGTCGATTTGTTGACTGTCGTTTTGGTCTAGGTCGACTCAGATTTCTGTAGTCGATTAGTAATTTTTAATGTTTTTTTTCAAGCTGAATGACTTTTTCTAAGAAACTTAAGAGCACATCTCTGGTAAACACCAGATTTAAAGTGGTGCTTTTGTGTGATTCTTTAAGGAGAAACTTAGTTTTACAGATCTGTCCATTAAATCAACTAATCGATTAGTCGACAAAATCGTATGAGTGTTAATCGACTAAGAATTTATTTGGTTGGGGACAGCCCTAACTGACTGTATGTTGTATTTGGCTTACCTGTAGACAAATGTCACATTTTTGTATGTTCAGCTGACCTTTCTGTGCTCTGACTAAAAGACTCTTTAGTTTGTGTTTAGAATTAATTGAAATGACTTAATTGGACGTGTACTAAGTGAACACTCTCTCTGTTGTCTCTGTAATTAGGGCTAAAATAACCAAAATTATTTCCTTCTTAAAAATTAGCAGGAAATGATTCAGAAACTACAGACTTGTAAACTAAAAGGTCACCATCTGGTTCCGTCAAACTCACCTCCCAGTAGATGCTGTCCTCGTAGCAGATGGTGTCAGGAGGAGCACCGAAGACGGGAAGCTTCAAAATAAAACCTGATACAAGAAAAGACCTTGTTATTTATATAAACATTAAGGACAAACAGAAACACTCTGAATGTCACATACAAGAAATGCTTTTTAGTAAGTAAAAACTAATTCAAATTGAGATAAATCAGTTGGTACAGAAATTACAGATTTGCTGGATGTGAAAAGTTGAAAGACAAATCTGCACTGAGATAGACGACCAGAGACCTGGATAATGTTAGAATATCGTAAATAGGGATATAAATAAGCAGGTTTCTAATGTTCCATGTAAAATCATATCTGGAATATGATCAAAACCTGGATAAGACTCAAAACTTGGATACTAATGTGCATATGAACATACTCATTCTGCCTTAAACAGCTGCTAATAAATATAAAAATGTCATTCGTTTTGGTGTCAATAATACTTGATTTGCGTTCAATCGCCCTCTACAATTACCTCAGTGGAACTGGTGGCATTGGTGACATTGGCTCAGAGTAAATACATGAAGCACTAGTTGCCAGTACAGACAAAATAAAGAATTCACTATGCAGGAACTCATTTGTGTCTCCGCTTCAGTGCATGTCTCTGGTTTATGTCTGTAGGATCTGTATTGTCTGTGATGAGTGTTTGAACATGCATTACATGTAATGAAATGTGATATATAAAATGATATTTGTTATTCTTCTGTTTTGAGAATGTACAGTAAGTGTGCTAATTTGCTTCTGTAGCTTCAGCAAGACTTCTCTTTTGAAAGACAGACATCCTGCCAGCTGAGAGAGTTAATTGCTGAGTGAGTCATTGGTGTTCATCATTAACCCAACCAGCACCTGCATGCTCATTACACAATAAAGGGCAGTAAAAACCCTCCTTTAATGAGTCTCCCCAGCAAGTACTGATTTGTCTAGACTTCTAAGTTAATTATAGGCTAAATGTGTTTGATGAGTTTTTGAGTTGTTTGGACCAAATAACAGGGATTATATTTCAATGGTGGTGCCATGATTCACATTGAAATACAGCTGTTGTATAAACATAAGACTTTTAATAAACTTTTAACCATATTAAACCCCGTTTTAACTTCTTTTGATCTCCAAATCTGTGTTGTTTTAACTCTCTGTTGTCCAAATGTCTAGTTTAAAAGGGCTTTATCAGAATAACTGAGGAAGATGTGACACATACCGGTAAGAAGCCCTCCTCCCAGGGCGATGCCGAGGGTGACGGCGAGGGAAATGGCCTGACGGACGCCCTGGTAAGACGCTTTGATTTCTCCGCTTGCCACGTCAGGGAACACATCTGCCATACTGAAACACAAACATAACAACAAGTCAGCTGAGATTTAACACTGCTGGATCCCTCTGACTGTTTATATATGGACAGGGATTAGTCTTGTTGACTAACAACTCAGATAACAAAATGAAACTCAGTACAGTAACCAACAGACTACATATCACTGACACCACAGTGTTTTTGCAGGTCCTTGCATGCTGATTTTACACTACAGGAGGAATGTGAGTGCACCCTGAAGAAAGCTGAGATCTGTCAGCGTACTCAAAGTGATGTTATCTGTAACTAAATACACTCCTGCAGTCAAACCCTCAAAGAGATTTATCTCATTCAAGCTGAAAAATGTGGACATTCAGGACAAACCACCGCAGGTGTATTTAGTCCCTGAGCTGAAAACTGTCGAGTTAAGTCTTGTTAAAGTCACTATTCTTTCTCACTGCACACATGCTAGATGCTAAAAATCATTTATAATGCCTATTAGCAAATACAGACAGGGTGTAGGCCTAGTTAAATGTATAATATGTAACCTTTCCACCTAACGACTAAACCTTTATGTTTATTTGTTTACTTACATCATCCCAAATGTTTCCATCAATTTTCAAACAAGGGAAAACCGTCATTTTAATCAAGTTAACGGTGCATTTTGGTCTGTGCACTCAAGTCCCAAGTCCTAAACTTTGAGTTTCGAGTCCTAAACAAGTCATAATGTGCTCTTCACAAAATGTTATGCCATTTGTGTCTCCGTCTGTAATTTTTCGACCCACACGTTTTGCATACTGCAATACATTTTTTTGTTTGTTGACTACCGCATAGTTTTTTGTATGCGATTTTTTCCAACTGTTCTCAGTAACAATGTTAATTCTTCATGGTTCTCTCCTGCAACTTCTTTGGATGCTGTCGAAGCTGGATGCTTCAAACAAAGATCTGGGGAATTAAGTGTCAACTTGCCGCTCAAATTTTTTTTCTTTTTGTCCAGTTTTAAGCCACATTTTTACGATACACTTTTTAGATCTTGGTGGTTTTAACCGGATGAAGGATTTTAGTCATCGGACGTCTGGATCTTAAGTTATCAGAGAAACATGGATTCTTAACGTGAAACTGCTTTATTCATTTTTTTTTTTTTACCACAGCCCGTTTGCATGGTGTATGAATGCCACATGAATGCGCAAGGAATTTAGCGTGCAATACGAACGCCTTGCTTTTGGCATGTCATTTGTACGCCATGTAATATGTACTTACTGCAATGTAAACACATCCATGTAAATATGCCACTATCAGAGCTAGTGATGTAGAATAAAAGTTGAGAAAGACTGTTTGTTTGTTTTACATACTTATGTTATGTCGTTTCCGTACGTATTTTACTTAGTTTCCGTACTCATTTTAAGCCCAGCCATGTTTTTCCTAAACCTAAGTGGTTTTGTCCTAAACTGCGGACGTTACCGTAGTTTTGTTGTGTGGCGGATGATTGACATGAGAAAAGGCTTAAATACGTACTCATGACACACAAAATGTCTGTGTAATGCCGTGCTATTTATACGCCTTCCCGTGAGACTGAGTTGTTTCATTGATTTTAAGCAGTGGGTCCATTTGTTTTGGAGAGGAGGAGACCTCTGCGGTAAAAAACCTCCTGAACGATGAACACCAAAGGAATCCTAACCGGGAGAAGCTGACTGTAATGAAGACAACAACTCCCATGAACCCACGCTACTTCACGACGTCACCGAACTCTGTCTTTTGTTATTGTTTTGATTGAGAGACCCCTAGTGGCCAAAAATGACATATTGGGCGTTTAACGAAGCAGACATCTGAGGTGACACAGAGTCGAACAAGCAAAGTTTTACAAAACATGTGCTTCATTTTAAACAATGTTCTGCTCTTGCATTCTTACAGTATAAGTAGTCTACACACATTCACAGCTTAGTGTTATGAACTTATGATTCTAGCTACCAAGGACTCCTTTAAGAGGATAAGGATGCTTTGAGCAACCATGTTTATGGACGACTTCAGAGCGAATATTTTCCCAGCCAGTCCCTTTAACCCGGTCTTTGGGATAATTTTGCATCAAGTGTTTGTGTCTACACCAGCGCAAATTAAATGTTTACCCTTTTCCATAAACGTCTGTGGTTGCCACGGCGGCAGTCACCGCTCCCACAATAGCACCCAGGACGCCAGGCATGCCGTGTAGGTTGTGAACCCCGCAGGTGTCTTGGATCTTCAGTTTTTCCTCCAGGATGGGCTGAAAGGAGGAGAAGAAGACGAAGAGATGATGCTGATCATGTGGTTTTGTTTTCTGTACAAAACTGGAAGAGAATTGCAACATTACAGTCTAAAATACACTTATCTCTTGGATTTATAACATTTGGTGAACACATTTATGCAGTTTCATGAGCACTAATGTTCTTTATAAAGGTGGCACTCAGTGGAAATCAAATCCCATGTTACATTATCGAGGCAGTGAGTGGTAGAGATTGTGTTATGGTTGATTACAGCGATAATGTAATATGCATCTGCTCTCTAAAATATCCCAGATCCATTCATATAAACAGGCTTTCCAGATGCATTTTGTTACTAGATTTGACCATTTCATAGATATTAGAAACAGTTGAAAACGCTAATAGACGTCTAGATTTTATACTGATTGGCTGAAAATGTACGGCCTCTTTTATTTGTCCTTTCTTCCGCTCACAGCTCTGCCTCTAATTTGTCAGTATTGTCACTGACTTAATCATAAAATGCTGAGTCATCCTTACTGAGAGGTACTTGAAACCCAGAACAGAGATGATGCCGGCCAAGAAACCAACAATCATGGAGCCGTAAGGCGTCAGCATCATTTCACCAGCTGTTCCTGCTGCGACTCCACCGGCCAGGGCAGCGTTTTGGATGTGGACCTAAAGAGGAGAAAAAGTGGCGTTTATACAGTAAAATGTACTTTAATCCTAAAACTCATTGTCACTACAATGCACCTGTAACTACTATTGAGTATATTGAGGTCCTAGATAATGTTTCCCGGGAATTTTGTCATATAACAGCACTTGGCATTAAACTACTTGTAGGCCAACAAAAAATAAATACATGAAATAATACATACATACTTAATTTCCCCACCAGAATGTCACTCCTGACTGTGTAGAAAATGCTTTGAAACATCATTTAAATATTCATGTTGACAAATAAAATGTATAGAAAGTATAATGGAATAGTTTTAAATCCAAATAAAAAGCAATGTGGGGACTTTTTCTGTCTCTGGGCGGGGTATATTATGGGACTCAGAGTCATGATCTCAGTATTTCTTAAGTCCCGCGGCCCTGGTTACTGTCTGACTCGACCAGCTGCTTTGAATGAACCAATTCACAAACCACAAAACACCAACACTTAGATATGATCAACTGATACTGGTGGCTTGAAGCTCACTGAGTGAATAAACAATGATCATTTTGCAACTTCAAATATTTCACATAAAAATCATCACTTTTACTGAAATGTTGTACACGAGTTGAAAGGTTCAAGTATGTTGCACTTCTGAACTCATCTGAATCACAGGTGGGAGTCTAAAGTACAACAAACCACACACATCTGGGATGTAGCTTTGTGGTGACAAAGACCCAGTGATACTGGTATGATGTAAGAGAAAAGAATGAAGCCAAAATCTCTTGCTACAAGCTGCTAAAAAGTAATTAACCTATAGGGCCTATCTAGTTAGCCTAGCCGACCACCAATGGCAATATATTAGGGCCTCATTTCTGAGCGTGCAATGAGAAAACAGAAAAATAGTCTTTGCACACACATGAATTCTATTTTGAAGAGTAATTAACACACAAATAATAATTACATGTTATCAACAGCTCAGTATCCTTAGAACATTTTAAACGGAAATTGTCATCACATTTAATACATGATGGCTGATTATTTATTGACGTATGTATATATATTTTCCCCTTTTCTTTTTCCCTGTATTGTTTTTCATGTATTTATTTGTTTTTATTGGATTATTGTCTCCTGATTGGTTAGTTTCTCTGCATATTTTGTGTCCTTCTTGTTGTCATTTATTTTTTGTTGTATTTTTCTAAATTATTTTAGCTTAGTTTTCTTTTTTCTTTTTATTTCTCTTTTTTGTTATTGTTCGTTTTAGGCGGGGTATATTATGGGATTCAGACTCATGATCTCAGTATTTCTTAAGTCCTGCGGCCCTGGTTACTGTCTGACTCTACCAGCTGCTTTGAATGAGCCAATTAGCAGTTAACAAACCACAAAACACCAACACTTAGATATGATCAACTGATACTGGTGGCTTGAAGCTCACTGAGTGAATAAACAATGATCATTTGGCAACTTCAAATATTTCACATAAAAATCATCACTTTCACTTAAATATTGTACACGAGTTGAAAGGTTCAAGTATGTTGCACTTCTGAACTCATCTGAATCACAGGTGGGAATGTCAAGTACAACAAACCACACACATCTGGGATGTAGCTTTGCGGTACAAAGACCCAGTGATACTGGTATGATGTAAGAGAAAAGAATGAAGCCAAAATCTCTTGCTACAAGCTGCTTAAAAGTAATTAACCTATAGGGCCTACTAACTTAGCTAGTTAGCCTAGCCGACCACCAATGGCAATATATTAGTGCCTCATTTCTGAGCGTGCAATGAGAGAACAGAAAAATAGTCTTTCCACACACATGAATTCTATTTTGAAGAGAAATTAACACACAATTAATAATTACACGTTATCAACAGCTCAGTATCCTTAGAATATTGTAAACATTATTTGTCATCACATTTAATACATGATGGCTGATTATTTATTGACGTATATATTTTCCTTTTTTTCTTTTTCCCTGTATTGTTTTTCATGTATTAATTAGTTTGTATTGGATTGTTGTCTAATGATTGGTTAGCTTTTCTGCACATTTTGTGTGTTTCTTGTTGTCATTTATTTTTTGTTGTATTTTTCTAAATTATTTTAGCTTAGTTTTCTTTTTTCTTTTTTTTCCCTTTTTTGTTATTGTTCGTTTTTCTCCTTAAAGGTATTGTCGGTAATGCTGAGAATCTAACAAGAGATCTTAAAAACGATCCAACCGAAAAACCCATCCCAGTGTTGTCAACTGTTTTCCAATGAAAGTAGCTAGCAGCACCAGCTCTAAAAGTTAATAAATCTAGCGAGAAAGTTGCCACGTTGGCAACACTGACAGTTTGTCCGTTCAAGCCTCCTTCGAAAGCCACTCCCCCCAAATTATCATAATGAACGTAAACAACGAACATGGCTATTGTTAGTATTCACAGCTGTCAAGCTAGCAGCTTGTGGAAGACTCCGGTGACACGCAATGAGTGCACAGGCATTTATTTTGTCAGAGCATTTGATTTATTGATTGCTTTCAGGATGTTAAGAGAATTTCAACAAATATAATAAATATGTATTTGAAGAAGATTACCAACTCTAGCTTTAAGTAGAGGGGCGGTCTGTTGTATAAGCCTGTGGCTTCTCGATGTCTCCTGTCACATTATTTTTTTCATTATCTGCATTTTATGAAGTCTTCTGTGTGGGTAATAAAATAAATAAAAAACATAAACGTCTTTGCTTTTATGCACATAAGCAAACAATCATCACTCTAATTCACTTTTGACTCATTTGCATTCTCTCAAATTTTGTTCTCAAAGTTTATCTGTACTCTTACCAAACCTGAACGTTAAAATGCGCCACAATCTCAGCCAATCTGAGAATTACTGATTCAGATATTTTTTGTTTTTTTTAAATCTTAGAATACATGATTGTTTTCCCAAATTAAATCACTTTTTTTCTTGCAAATAATTATTTTCTGCGCTCACAACGCCCATGCACTTAAAAAAGAAACGCAAATATAATTCCATAAGCTTCTTAGTTAAAATTGATAGTAGTCTTCAAGTACAGCAGTTATCTGAATGTGTGTGTGTTTTGGGAGGTGGAGGGTCGCAGCGTGCAGAAGCAGCACATCATCACATCTTTTTGGGAAAGGTTGTCTTGGTATTTATAAAAAAAAAAGTACTATGCTAAACTATTAAAAGTATAACTTTGATTTTCCTGCTTTTTATTTCTAAAACTTTCAATCTGCCAAAGTGAGGAAACGTAAATGGATTTTAACGGCTGTAGAGGGAGCAACCTTAAAAAATGTGCGTAACAAATGACTGGATGAGACTTTCTGATTTGAGCAACAGGAACTTTAAAACAATGAGTCTATAACATGTTGCAGCCACATGGCAGCAAACAGGTGGATTGCATTACAGACTGATTAGCTTGTCTCTACTATCAACAGGTTATACGGTATGTCCACTCCTTTGTCATGTTACTGCACTGAATGTGATTCTCTCTTCGGTTTGATCCCTATCAGCGCAGGAATGTCCCATCTTGATATCAGGATGATTTACTGTTGACAGCTGAGCATGACAGCGATCATACACTGTTTGACTCACATGATCCGCCATGTGACTTAGCCACAACTCACATTTTTTGGGGGGGTGTTTACCAGTATGTGTCTTCAGATGACACATTTGTCAGCTGTTATCTTTTGAGTAACTCCGTCATGAGTTTTAATCTGATAAGATCCACCCTGCTGACAGGAATTCCACAGCCCAAGTGTCTAGTTCTTTTTCTTGGATTCTTGTCTTTACTTGAGCACTTTGGTGTCAGCAAGAGTATTTATTACACCTCTGGTCAGGCTGTTTTTATTTTAACCTGATTGATTTTTGATCTAGAAGCCGTCATCTTCTACTTCACCAGCTCAGAATGACTTTCTAGGGAGCATTTTGACCCAATTTGATTCTCAAAGATGACGATTCATTAGTGATCATGACTTTAGTTCCTGATTCAATAGAGTGGTGCAGGAATGAGTCCTAAAACCCGGAAATGAGTTAGCATTTTAGTCCTTCCGGCTCCCTCGTCTGGAAGTCAATGGGTTTTTTGAATGGGTTTTTAGTTAAATGCCTGAAATAAGGTCTGTGGTTAAGGCACGATCCCCGGCTGCTCCGGTCACATGTCGATGTGTCCTTGAGCAAGGCACTTAACCCCAAATTGCTCCCTTAGCCATCAGTGTGTGAATGAATATTTAGATTGGATCCTGATGGGCAAAGTTGGCACCTTGCATGGCAGCCTCTGCCATCAGTGTATGAATGTGTGTGTCTGAATGGGTGAATGCTGACATGTAGTGCAAAGCGCTTTGAGTGGTCGGAAGACTAGAAAAGCGCTATATAAAAGCAAGTCCACTTACCATTTAAGAAACGTTTTGTTCTAAGATATAAAATACATCAATAAATACCCCACTCATGAAAGTTTAGATTATCTTGCTGAACAAAATGTGTATCATAAACATTTGTTTGCCACAGAGCTTATTTTCTGCAATATTCTAAAACCCAATGGAAAAATCCCATTGTTTTTTTGTCGAGGGAACCAGCGCGATGCTAACTTCTGGGTTGGCCTACAAATATACGTCATGCCTGCACCACTCTATTCAATGATGTTAATGTTGTGTCCTCACCATGTCCAGCTTGCCGTCGTGTGCTGTGAGGGCGGACATGCCGTATGTGGATAGAGTGCAGGCTGCCAGGGAGTAGTAGGTGTTCATGGCTGTGCGGTGCTGGTCGTCTCCATGAGCTGTGACGGCAGAGTTGAAGCTGGGCCAGAACATCCACAGGTAGATGGTACCTGAGAAACACAACTTAGGTTAAGGACAGCATTCAGTTGTTTTATTAGGTTAAAGCTGCATTGGGCAATTCCACAAATGTACTGTAACTGTAAACAGCATACAACATGCTCATGTTTACCACCAGTCTGTGAGATTTAGTGCCTGGAAGAAAACCAAAAGGATGAGAAAAGATTTGATATTGGAAAGTCCAGGTGTTTCTGAAAGGAGCACATGCTGCTGTTCAATGAGTAAACTTTATTAAACTGGTAAATCCCAGTTACAGGGGATGAGATTTAGCCCCAGTTTTTTTACAATTTTTTGCATTTGTATTTGGTATCAGAGGTGGTAGCCTACACAGTTATTGTTTTGCATGTCCCAAGACAAGACCAACAAGTCCCAAGTCAAGTCAGAGTGATAAACGTTGTGCTTCGAGTCCTAAACAAGTCATTAGGTGTACTTCACCAAATGTAATGACATTTCAAATGAAACAGAGAAAAAATTGTTAGAGTTTAATTTACAGAAATAATGAATAATTTTTACTGACAAACGCACCTTTCCCTCCAGCTCGCACAGCGCAGTTGGCTGCTGATGGATTGATTTAAAGTGTATCTGTTGTCACTAATTTGCTGCAGACCCCGCTGGGGTCTGATTAGTTTATGTATTGTGTAGTTAACGTTAGCCCCTTAGATATTCTCTGTCTGTATGGTGTTTTGTTGTGTGGAGTGGACACATGCTCCATTTAGGAAGAAACTCATTGGGCCTCATTGACGAAAATGGAACATGGCAATGTGGATAATTTGCACCGGAACCGGTGTACATAATTCTCATGCGGAAAATTGGCATGCGGATTTTCTGTATTCTCCCACTGCATTTTTGCATCTCAATGAGAAACGGCTTTAAATCCCAAATCAGAAGGTCTAAATGTCCAAGTCTATGGAGTCATTGGTGTTACTGTCAAAGAAGTTGAGTCAAAGTCTTTTCTTGATATTGTCTAGTTGAGTCTAAAGTCATCAGATTCGTGAGACAAGTCTGACTTGAGGCCAAGTCATGTGACTCCAGTCCACAGTTCTGTTTGGTATCACCATAGGGTATCAATCAATATAATGGCAAAATATCACAAATCTTCCAAAATTTGTATAACTGAATTTTAGAGCAAATTCACACTAAATCCTGTCCAGTATGGAGGAAAAGCATTACTGCACTGATCTCAGTGGGTTTGAAGGTTTAAATATATCACACATATGACCACACCTGACCACACCCATCTGTGATGTAATCAGTTGTACGCTGTGAAGTACTGAACTACAAAGGGTGGGACAGAGCATGAAGCAACCACTAGATGGCAGCACAGGTAGAATTTTTGACCTGAGTGTAGTTACTCTTTAAATTGGAAAATAATCTACTGTTCTGGACAGTAAACACTAAAACTCCAGTATTGGGAGATGTTTACCGATCATAGCGAACAGGTCAGAATGGTAGACCGAGCTGTTCCTGTGTTTGCTCTTATCCAGGTTGGGCCGGTACAGGATTCGGGTCACCATAAGGCCGAAGTAGGCTCCAAACGTGTGGATGGTCATGGAGCCTCCGGCATCCTTGGCCTGAAACAAAGTTAGCCACAACCTGCTTTAAAAAATGAGATATTTGATTAACAGCGATATGATTCTTTCTCTACCTTTGGTGCTAATCAGTCCTTGCTGTGCTGTTTTTCACTGCAGATCACACAACAGACATCACATGGAGATTTTCAGCTAATTACTGCTACAGTATATATCTGTTTTTTGTAACTCACCCCCAGAGCGGATAGCAGGACGAACTCATTGATAGCAAACAGTGTGACCTCGAAAATCGCCATGATCAACAGCTGGACAGGGCTGGTTTTACCCAAAACGGCTCCAAATGAGATGAGCACAGAGCCGGTGCAGAAGTCAGCATTAATCATACTGAAAGAAAGAGTTTGATCAAAGACATTACTACAGTAGCTTGTGCAGGGCATGAACAAAATTATAACATTCATAATGTTGTGTCAATGGATATTTTTGAAGTTGCTTTGTGGTAACCTCAAACATGTTAATCCACTTGAATCAACACCTCTGAAGTCTATCAAGTCTTGCTGTAAATCAACTGTTTCTCTTTCATGTCTTCACTTTCACTTTTTTTAATTTGTCTTTGAAAGATTTACCACATACCTCTCAACCCCGATGTGGATCTTGCCTCCATGCATACCGTGGAAGAAGCCCTGCATGAGCGTGGCCCACTGCAGTGCGAAGGCTGCGATCAGGAAGTTGAAGCCCACGCTGCTGAAGCCGTAGCGCTGCAGGAAGGTCATTAGGAAGCCGAAGCCGATGAAGATCATCACATGCACGTCCTGGAAACCTGCACAACGTAGACAACACCGACTAAGATTATGGAGATTGTGAGCCTGGGGGGACCAATGCTTTGCCTTTTTTTGTTTGTTTTATGTGGTCTTGAGGCAAAATGGACCCAGAAGGTTGGAGGGTCCACAGCATATTGACCAAGAAAAGTAAACTGAAAGATTAATTACACAAGTGGAGTTCCACAAGGCTCAAATCTGGGCCCACTACTTTGAACAACTACTTCCACTATAATTTTTTTGTTTTCCCCTCCTGAGAAACGTATAAGCACAGGATTGGTTTTCTTTGCTATGCAGATGACACTCAACTCTCTCCCAATTTACTGCACCCAGGACACACATCTCTACACATTACAACTCAGAACCCTGGGTGCTATCATCAAGTATAGGGCTGCCACTAAAATATATTTTCATTATCGATTAATCTGTCAATTACTTTCTTGATCAATTGTTTCTAATAGCTATAAAATGTCAGAAATTTATGAAAAATGGCCATTTAAATTTTGCAGAACTCAAGGTGATGTCTTCAAGCTGTTTTTTTGTGCAAACAACAGTCCAAATCCCAAAGATTTAGTTTACAGTGATATAAAACTGAGAAAAGCAGCAAATCCTCTCATTTGAGAATCTGGAACCAGATCATTTTTGGATTTAAAAAAATAGCTTAGATGATTTATTGATTATGAAAATTATTGTTGATTAATTTTCTGTTGATCAACCAATTGATCAATTGACTATTACACCTATTGACTCTGATGTAACTTTACATTTACTTTAAGAAACGTAACTTGTAAAATTCAATCAAAGCCTATTAACAATTGTAAACCATTATTATATTCAATAATAGTTGTGCTGCTTTTTCAACTTCCCTCCTTCTCTGTTTTGATTTTAAACTCAACGAAGAAGATTTAGTATATAAGAATTATAAAGATTGAAAAAATAAATGTTCACCAACTTGTTGGACGACATTAAAATTTCCTTTTATACTTTGTCAATGAAAAGCCTTGTAGTAGAGTGCCAAGAACACTTCAATGAGGATACTAGTCATTTAGATCAACCTCATATTATCTATTCCTCAAAAGCCTTTTTCAACGAAAACACCAGATTACTGCCAACAGCTTGAGGGCTTTGTCATTGTAAACAGCCTTTCCCTGTGAATGAGCACGGTTACATAAGCTTTGGTCAACGGGGACTTCAGGTTCAGCTGCGACTCGGGCCTGCACAGTGGTGTACCATCTTGATAATCAAGTTTAGAAACTCATTATTTAAAAGTTATCATATGACTCTATTGACATAATATAGCTGGTCTACTGTATAAAAGCAAGGATAATGAACTCTCTCAACTTGCAACCTGATGTCCCCTTCCACCCTCATTGTCTTGGTTCACACAGTCTGTGTGCACTGCTTTCTAACTGTCCTTATTTGTCCCAAACTACCGCACACAATATTGCACTGTGCCGTGGCTGCTGTCGCCATGGTGACCGTTCATTGGCACAGCCGGGCGGAGGTGCTGCCAGTGTCCCCGTTGGCAATTTGGCCCAGATACTCGCACTGATATCCAGGAGGACCCCATACAATCAAAGCAATGACAGGCTCTGCTGGGCAGGATCAGTGTCACACTGTCATTTGAGTTCTGTTGAAGCTAAACTAATATTTTCAGCTTATGTTCTCATTAAATTTGACCATTCTGAGGCCAAGAATTTCAACAAAATGACAGAGATATTATTTCATGCCTAAAAGGTTTTTAAAAAGACTGTTTACGCTTATTTTGACCATCATGGGAAACTAAAACTCTCCACTGAAATCTGTGCTAAAGGGTCTCTTTAAAGGGACGGTTCACCTAAATCATAAAAAATAGCCTCAGGGTCTTAAGTTAGAAAATAAAACCGAACATATCTGCATGGCTGGATATCACTCTGAGAAAGATATTTTTTGTGATTTGGGGTAAACAGAGTCAGGCTGAGATAAAATATAATGAAAACGTTGAAGAAGGTCCGCACACAGTAGCTCCCTTAGAGTGCAGTTTATTGGCACATCTTAGTTAGTGACGTTTCGAGCCCAAGCTCTTCTTCAGACTCTATATTTTTCATTGCTGTCTTCTACTAGTCCAGCACCGGCCTGCTGCGGTTTTGGATGTGCGCGACCACCTTACATTGATTGAGATAAAAAATAACACAGGATTTGAAACTGCATTTAAAATGACATTGACTGACCAATATTTTTTTCAAACAGTATCCAGTAATTTATCTTTTTTAATCACAGAATGGATAAAAACTTCAAATTATCTTATCCCAACGTATATTTTTTGACATTGTTTCAACCTCTCATATGTGCTTCCACTCACCCGAGTGAGTATTGTGAGTCATAAAGATATTGAGTGAATCATAAAGAAATCTGACAATACAAGCACAGTCAAGTCTACTACAGTACACATTTAACAGGTTTTTACTAAATCAAAATCACTTCAACAGGAACGTTTTTCCGCTGTATGAATCCAACCTTTGACCTCTAAAACAACCCCAGGACAGCCTCTTTTGATTGCTTTGTTCACCTTCAGGTGATCTGTTGCACAGATTGGGAGACTTGTAAGGCATATTTTCAGTTGACATACCATCCTTATCTCACAGGAACATATAGGACAGACAATACATTGACTATGAGACCACCAACACACGGGGGATTTACAAGCTGCCCTTTATAGATAATCTGTATGAACTTGTCTGTTTATTGTGCTTTTTTTTTTTCCGGGCGTGCAGTAAGGATAGAGGACGAAGGTTGTGTGTACACACCACTGGAACATGACGGTGAACTTCTGTTTCAGCTCAGTGAAGGTGTCGGGTTAAAGATTGTCTGAAGCCATTAAATCTAATGGACCTTTACTCTGCTCTTATTTTTCTAACCTCAGTCAGTCTGTTATCATCTGTGGTTGGAAAATGTGCTGTATGCATTTCACCTTTTAGCCAGTAATGATTATTGTGTGTCAGGAGTAAACGCAGAAGTGGTGTGATGTTGTTGATCAGAACATCTTAGGAAAAAGGATGGGGTGGATAGTGGGGTAAGTAAAATGTTGGACTTTGACACAAGCAACTCCTGTCTTCTACGAACTGTCAACATTGGTTGCTTTTGACCATGACCATGATCTTCACTCAAGTAGTTTATTTGCCTAAACCTAACCAAATGTCAAATCAGAAAAATAATAGAAATATTTATATAATATTTAATATAATAAAAAAAAGTCATTTTAGTAATATAATTTGTAGAGATATCAGATAACGACAACGCTCATATTGGTCATTCAGGTAAACAACCTATTTTCTCATTTAGGTTGGTTAAGTTGAATGAATTTAGTAATTTTCACAAGGAAATTCCACCAAATCCACAACAACTAAATATGAAACTCAGGGTCTGCAGCCATGTTAGCAGCTTTGTGAGACTTTTGCACAGTGAGTTAAATGCTAATGTCACCATGCTAACATGCAATGCCATCTGCGATTAGCATGTTATCGTGCTAACTGATGGGAATGTCTTTAGTTTTGCAGGTATTTTATAAACCTAAGTGTTGGACAAATTTAAATTTGACCTGATGATGGAACTACATCAATAGTGAAGGTTTAACTTTGTCTGTAGGATTTAAAATTTTACAACAAGCCATCCAATAATTGATGAGATATTTCAGTCTGGACCAAAGTGACCTATATTGCTATACCTTGTCCTTGAGTCACATCGCGAGCATGGCTGAAAATATGACTTCAAAAAAGGACTGATGAGCATTTTCTGATCTGCCACATACAGTTAAATAATCTAGCGTAAAAGTCAGCCAGTTTGTAGGCGAGAAGACATTTTACAATGACGTTACAATGTTACACTATTTCGTGGCACAGAAGTGCTTTAATATAGAGCAGCACCCTCAGGAGTGGGTAAGCATTTGCTTAAGGGCACTTCAGCAGTATGCATACCAAGCTGAGAGGCTGTAAATTACTGCTCCTGTTAACCTTGTTAACTCCTGTGCTGCCTATAATGAGTTTTAATTAAAAACTTGATTTGCACTGTGTGAAAAAGTGACATATATACTTCTCAAGTAAGGAAAAGCTTACACACTTCATATTCTACATTTTTCTTTCCCTTTTGAAATCAGGTCGTGTTTGGATCTTACATGTCAACCTGTATTCGTATTTCAGGGCTCCTACCTTCTATAGCTCACACAACTGAAACCATGTGTGACGATATAAGTCTCTGTGCCAATGACAGGAAACATTCTTATGCATCTTTGCAGGTAGTGATTAGATTTAGATTACTTTTAGCTTTGACTACTTTCTCGCTTTTGTGGAATTTTTACTGCACTTTTATGAAACACTTACAAAGATAAATTACTAGATACATCATCCACTTCCCACATGGTGGACTTTTACTAAAACAGTGATTTGAATAATTTTGTGCATCTATTATTTTTTTTCCCACTGATGTCTTTCTATATTAAGTCTTTCTTTTGGTGCATTTGAATCATTTCAACCTGAGAAGAAAACCACTGGTTGAAACAGTGAATCTGAAAATGATCAAATTTAAACCTAAAGTTGGCATAAAATATTAGTTATTAGCAGCTTCAGTCCACCAGTGTTGGTGTTTTTTCGTCAGCTTGCAAAACCCTGCAGGTTGGTTCAGCCTCAGGTTAGATTCTTTACATCAAGGTGAACAGTTCAGTGAGTGACGAAAATAATATGAGAGTTATCTGCCTGCAGGAGGAAGGTTGCATGTTGGATTTAAACAAAAGATCATTAGTCTCTCTACATTCCCCTCATTTTCTCTGCTGTGCCCCGGGACACCACCCCCACACACCTGAGAGAGAGAGAGAAGGAGAAAGAGAAAGAGAGAGACGCCCGCAGGTAATCTTCTGACAGTGTCTGACTTGTTAAGACGCGCCCACCAGCCCTCAGTCATTTTACTAACTTTGATTTGTTAAGGTGGAACTGTGAGGAGATGAGTGACAATGTTTTCTGCCACAACTGCAAATGGATGACAGAAATGACAGAAATGTAAAATGACAGTGGTTGTTAGCAAACATCTTAAGTATTTATTTTTTTATTAAATATTTCCTCATTATTTTGATTAAAAAATCTGTGTATATTTGCTATTGCATAATTGTCAGTATGTAAACATATTTTTAAAGGACAGGATTAAATGAACGTTTTTTCTGATATTTTGAAGTCTAAAATAAAACACAACTTTGTACAATCAACTACATATTCACACTACACTGCTATATATTAATTTTGGGTAGATCATGCCACTTTGTATTGATTAGTTAAGATGCTGAAAAACAGCTTGAAGTTATGTGTGCAGCAAGTGTCAATAGATAGAAAATGTGTTTTATGAGAGCGGTAATGAGCATTTTACAGCCTGTAATCAGCGCCCTGTGTTTCCCCTCCAGCCTGTGAGGGATTTTTTTTCTACACCATCAATCCATATAAATCAGGAAATTAACGATAAATGGCTCTGCCTCTATGGGACGGCAGCGGACTGGAAGAGATCTCTATTAAATGTTCACTCAGAAAGAATGGGACCAGTCCAATTAGGGAAACCAGAGAGCTCAGCAGCTTCTCATCCCTTTACACAGAATACAACACTTCCCCCTGAAGAGTTAACAAAAACTCAAATATCCTGAATATGTAAATGAGGGGTGGCATGCAAGACTGGCATACTTACAGTTATGTAAAAATCACTGAGGGAGCATGTAAGAGAGGATAGCATTTTGGTGTTAGAGAGGTATGTTAAGCATTATTAGAAAGACAAAAACTGTGAAATTACAGTAAAATATGATTATTCTTCAATGCTTAAAAGGATACACAAGAAAGAGTGCATATCCAAAAGACAAAAGGCAAAAGTAAGTACAATATTTGGTACTACTGTTTTATGCTCTGCCATATAGCCAAGAGTTCAAGCTTCAGGTGTGAAAAAGTTACCTGATTTAACAACTTTGTTGAGCTTTATTTTATGTTTGTAATATATTTAAAGATTTTGAACATTATAACCAAGGCTACGTTGAATGTCGACGTTTTTGCATTCAGTCAGAGCAAGTGACGTAGTACAACAAGACAGTTACGTGGTTTTAACGAGTATAACACAAAACGAAACAAACACAGGACTTTCACCCAGAAGGCCGCTAGTCGTGTCCTGTGAGAAACCAAAAGTGAACGTTGACCCTGCTTGTTTCGTAACATTACGTAAGGAAGTCTGCTAAGGGCAGTTGTTGTCTGTTTACGCTAGTTACGTTGTTACGTTACATTCTTACGTCATTATTTGAACATAAACCATGATTTTTTTTCTAACCTTAACCAAGTAGTTGTGTTGCCTCAACCTAACCAACAGTTTCACAACGTTTAACCACATAGCATCGTTTCTGCAAGCGTGTTACGAGGCTGATATGAAACGTACTTTTGGTTTAGAAAAGTTGACATTCAACATATCCGTGGTTTGTAGACACATAAATTGTTAACATTTTCTTCTGGTGACTGTGTTGAGCTTAAAAGCAGTGTGTTCTGCATTATCAACACAAACCGTTTAAATGCTGACAAATTACTTGTTTTTGATGACTCTTAATTAAAAGAAAATTCTGACATTCAAAGTTGTATTCAGACATCTGTTGGCTTGATTATGTTCCTCTGTTCCTGTCCTAAAGGAAGAAGGTAGCGGCAGAATGGCATCATGGGGATTGTAGTCTTTTCTCCAATAAACATGCAATTGATTGTAAAATAAAGGACACTGATAGATTAGTTGTATTGGGATTAATTAAATTTGAAGTATTTTACCAAAAATGCAAAATAAATCCCACAACACTCATCTGTACAATGTTATACACAAAACATGCAACATTTTTGTCATATTAAAGCACCCATTCCCATCAAGTTGGCAATGTAGGCACAGTATGAGTGATGTACAAACTGATACCACTGGTTCTTGAGAAACCTTTCATCTAAAGGCTGTTACTCAAATTCAGACACGGACTGGGAATCAAAGCAAATCTTGACCCCTGAGACTCACTGTAACCTCTGACCCTGAACCTCCACACATCCACACCAGGACACTCACTTGGGTAACGGTAGTAGAAGTCGTTCTCATACTGTGAGTGGGTCTTGTTATGCCATTCCCTGGCGTCCGTCTCATAGTCGTACTGCACCAGAGCACCGAAGAGGATGATGAGGATGATCTCCAGGATGAAGCAAATGATCGGCAGCTTCAGCCGCATGTTGGTTGACGAGTCTGTCATGTTTGCTTCCCGGCTGGGACGAGGAGGAGAGGCTAACTGAGGGGATGAAAGGGGATTAAAGATCCAGAACAAAAAGTTGGACACACTCTGTCTCTCTCACACACACCCCGGGGTGTCCTCAGTGCAGACGGGAGGCTGGTGTGTGTGTGTGTGTTTCAGAGTGGAAGAAGAAGAAGCTCACAGACAGACACAAGAGCTGGTCTTACATGTGTTTTTGCTGGGTCACACCTACTGGACCTGCCTCCTCCATGAATAATGCAGGTTCACTTTTAGCCCTGCCCCCTTGCTACTGTACTTTTTAAGGTGGACTGAAGTGCTTGAGCTTACTTATAAGTCAGTAATAAGTAATAATCCATTATTATGAGATAGGTAGTTGACTACTTTGAGGTCCACTAGTGTTGGATAATATCATTTTAGCATCAGATTTATGCCAAGAAAATTGCCATGTGTGTAATTGCATTATTGATGACTGTTTGACAGCAATCATTCTGTCACTCAAACAACATTGTCACAGATGGATTGTCGTGGAATTGTTTTCTGTTCTGCTCTGTTCATTACCAGCAGTAAGCAAACGCCGGCACAGATGCAGACTGAACACTTTCTGCATGTGTTTCACAGTATACACAAAAGCAGTAATATGCCTGAGTCATTATTATTTTAGACCTTTGTCTGCAGTTTTTGTTGGGAAATCTTTTTTAAACATTGCAAGAACAAATTTTAAAACTTAGGTACACAGATGAAAGTTATACTTTATGACAATGAACGCTGTGCAGGAGCTACAGAGAGCCTAATGCTTGATTTATACGCCTGGGCTGGTGAGGGCAGGCCAGGCATACATAGTACTGCTGTAGATTATGCGTAGCATGTGATTTCTTTTTTATTTGGACCCGCAATTTTCAAATCCTTTGTCAGGCCGTCTTTGATTTATGTGATTCAATAGTTCTATATTTGGCCCACACAAAAATTGCAAAAATGGCACAAATCCATGGCTGTAAAAAAAATTATGGAAGTGTCGGATGATGAGGAGGAGCTCCTGTGC
Source organism: Sebastolobus alascanus (assembly GCA_916701645.2). NCBI lineage: Eukaryota > Metazoa > Chordata > Actinopteri > Perciformes > Sebastidae > Sebastolobus > Sebastolobus alascanus. The sequence goes on along the minus strand of CAKAOJ020000450.1, from coordinate 121,738 downwards.
CTAGAATTATGGTTGTTGTTGTTGTTGTAACAGATGTTAGGTACTTGTCCGGAAATGCCACCTCCCAGCTCTGATGTCCAATCACCTTCTGCTTTCAGGAGGTGTGCAGCGTGTCTCTGTGGCTCTCTGCGAGCTCCGCAAACCATCTCTGCGGCTTTATTAATAGGTACTGCCGTCATCTTCAGACTAGCTGTTGCAGTAGCATCTGTAACTCAATAGAAACTCTTACTGACCATTTCTTTCATCACTCTTTCTTTCTGAAAAAGTAAAACATGTTCCTGGAATTTATTATCCATATTCAAACATAAATAAATATCTGCTACAACACTTGATATTAGAAGTTTAAAACTTTGATCTTAACAAAGTTAAACATCAATTAATTTGTTCGTCAATTAATCTGCTGTCTGAAACGTCTACACAGTTTGGTCCTCCCTGTCCTGCTGCAATCATAGACTGTAAGTGGACGTAGTCACCTTGACGTCGACCATTGGTTTCTGGACTGCCGTTTCGAAGCCTCAAGTTCGGCATTTTCGCCGTCGCCATCTTGGTTTTTGGCTGTCGATATTTTTTTTTTTTGCAGCCAGTAGTGACACGAGAGGGTGGAACTAAGTACAACCGAACGCTGAATAAGACATTTTTAGGCGACCAAAATGTTACAGTTAACTTTGATGAAGTGAAAATACACTGTGAAAGGGTTAAAGTTCTTAGACAAAAACACAGACAACTCCCAGACCGGACAACGCCGTGGTAGCGACCTGTCAATCACAAGGTAGCCATGCCCTAAAGCACACCCTGCTTTATGGTCTATCTGACTCTAAATGGGACCATAATTTACTAAATGAACATCATGATGTATTGAAGAAGACTTGAAACTAGTAATTGAGACCATAAACTCATGTTTACAATGTTTACTGAGGTAATAAATTAAGTGAGAAGTAGGGTCATTTTCTCATAGACTGCAGCAGCAGTTTGCTTATTAGCTCTCATGTCTAAACATACAAAGAACGTCATCAACAAAAAAATCCATACTGGCCAAGAAATATGACACCTATTGCAACCGTAAAGTTCTTTTATGCATTTTTAATCATTTTTTGATAACAATAGTTTTATGGCGCATAGGGCTACAGAGACTGTTACTAAGATAAATTAATTGTTCGGTCTTTTTGGGGAATTTATTTATTGTAATAAAAAGATAGAATAACGGCTGATATCCTTTAAGCATTATTTGTTGGTGTCAGTGAGCTGTTTACTCAACTTGTTGAGGAAACCACAACATCATAGACCATTTAGTGTGAAACCACAACATCATAGACCATTTAGCGTGACTGTGTAGTGAGTCACAGTCACAATATAGAAAGGATGCGGGTGTGGCGGTGCCCGAGGGGAGAACACACGGGATTAGGAGAATACTGTGATTAGATATTATAGGCTCACTAGTACAGGCTGGGGGTGGGGTTAGGCTATAGGGGATACTTTTGTGTGCCTCCTCCTCCACTTCCTGCAGTAAAGTTTGATAAGAGATGCCACTTACACCCGTATCGGTGTCCTCCATCAGCAGAGCCTTTTCTTCAGAAAGGTGAAAGAGCTGAAAGGAATGTTTGTTATGATTTTGGGGAATTTTAACTATTAATACTTGAGACCACAGGCGTCAAAGAGAAGCCATGAACTCTGCAGTAACTCTGCAGTGACAGAAAGGCCTGTCTGTCTGCTCAGCATCCTGTCTGACCATCAGCCACCTGACAACTAGCAGTCGGACTTCAAATGTCTCCACTGTCAAACTCTGAGCGTATCATTATTATTAAAGGAAAAAATCTATATTTTTTTTATTGTCAATAAATCGCACGAAAAGACCCAAACCAACAGCGAACGTATCCACTAACAAGTATTGACTCAATCCCACATACACCGTCCTGCTGCCACAAATACTCACTAGAGCACCAAATGTGGATTACTCCGCCGCTGAAAATAGGCCCTCAACAAATGTACTATTTCTTCCTTTTTGATAAATGTTTTCTGAAAACTACAGTGACCAGTTGTCTGTTCATTTACCTAAAGGTGCTAAATTCGATATTGTGAGCAGAGGGATTGCCTCCCCACGGCTCTCAACATGGTGACGGCTGAGCCAGCAGCTCGCAGCTAAATTCCTTAATTACCATGAACACACACTGTAGTTTATTTTGACTCAATCCCACATACACCGTCCTGCTGCCACAAATACTCACTAGAGCACCAAATGTGGATTACTCCGCCGCTGAAAATAGTCCCCAACAAATGCCCTACTTTCTCCTGTTTGAGGAACATTTGATAAAAACTACAGTGACCTATTCATAAGGAAATTTTGTGAGCCTTTTTAAAAAAATGAAACTACATATTTGTGACTCATTTTTAAAGGGTTAGGTCTTCAGTAGGAACCACTGGGCTTGGGCTTGCGAGCCACAGACAGGGTACAGAAGTATTGAGACCAACGTTGACACATATTTTTGCTTTTTTTTATGGGATTTGTTGACAATAACAAAAATAAAAAAATGACGCCAGACTTGTCCTTTAAGAGAAGCTATTCATATATACGCCTTAAACCCGGTGGCTCCCCTTAATTGTTTATTTTCTTATGTATTTTTTGTTCAATATTAGCACTGTATTTCAATATTATTTTAATAGCATTTATATCTTCAAGATCAGTTTTATTGTACATTAATAATCTAATATGTAATAATGTAATAAAAGAAACTATTACTGCATCCTCTTCTTTGAAATAATCAAATCACAGATAACACAACGCTACGTTTAGCTGGGACCAGAAGCTCAAAGAAGTCACACTGTTGGTCGGTAAATCTCACTGCATGTGTCTACACGTCATATACTGTACAGCCTATTTGTAATACATAAAGCATAATAACAGGTTTGCACTTAATTCTAATCCTGAGAGAGATTCATGCAGGTGTAGGCTTGTTTTTGAAAGAAACCCATTTACGCAACATTTTTGAATTGATAATTTACAGGAATTTAAAACTCCAAGTCATAACGACCAACAAGTCTCATCTCGTCTTTTCCTCTCGTTCCTCATCACTTCATCTCGACCGTTAGCGTTACAGGTTACACTTAAATCAACAAGCCAGCCTGAGGTTCACACACTGAGCCACAGGTGTAGGTTCAAACAATCACTGCTGCTCAAATGACACCACAGGTAATGTACATGTGCGGTCTTGCAGGAATAGCTGATGGACAACAGATTAAGTAAATGACCTCTGACCTCTCAGTTCTTTGTTTATCTGTGTGGTGATTGATGGGTCCTCTGGACACAATAAAACGAGGAATGTCTTGTTAGAAAGCATGTTGGAAACAGAGCAGAAGATTTGCAATCATGCAACAAATCAAACGGGGATGGTGCCATGGAGGTCCAATGGGAAGCAAACAAATTAAATCTGAACCAAACACAGAAAGATAAAAATTTTGTGAAGTCAATAAGTTTGTCTCCAAATTTAGGAAACCACGGTGACCCATACGCTCACTTTTTGGCTGGACCGCAGAGGGCCAGCCCTACAAACGCAAAAGTCTGTCCCTGACTGACTGCCTGACTGACTGACTGAGTGATGAAGTTACAGGATTGGTCGGCCGACTGCTGGAGCTTCCTCATTGGCCGTTGCTCTTTCAAAATGAAAAGGCGGAGAACAGTTCTGTGAATACGTTTTCTGGGGAGCGTGTCAGCGGTCTAATGTAACATTAAATAGTGTTGTTGTTGTGCATGTGCTATTGTTTATGTTCGTTTAAGTTACGTTATGTTTTTTCGCCTCGCTTTCCTCCATTTCCGCCATGAACTGACTATCTAGCAGCCACACGTCACTACTGCGATATGAACCGAAAATAAACAGACTGTGCTGTGATTTAATTGCAATAAATAGATCAAAATAATGCCGAAATAGCAACATAAATATATCGATTTGTAAAAAGTCTGAATTCATTCTTTGTCAAGTCTGTCCGCAACACAACAAGCAAACAACTTTTAAAATGCTTGTTTTCTGAACGGAGTTCGGATCGATCAATGCCAGGCTGTACTAACACCAGCTACTCAATCAACACTCAACATAACGTCATCTAGGCATAAATACGGCAGCGACGTTGTTGTAAACGGATCAAAGTGTGCCAAAATAACTACATAATGATGCTGATTAGTAAAAAGCCTGAATTCATGCTTTGTCAGATCTGTCCGCAAGACGACAAGCAAACAACTTTTAAAATGCTTGTTTTCTGAATGGAGTTCGGATCGATCAGTGGAAGGCTCCATTAACACTCCATCTAGGAATAAATACAGCAGCATAACGTCAGTGATGACAGCTGGAATATCTCAACGCTGATAAACTTTCGCAGCGTATGTATATATTGAACACCACTTATATGATGAATGCTTTTGATAGACATGCTTACTCAACCTTGCATACTGTATGTCATGCTAATACCTTTTCACCTTAGATAAAATGTATAATATACTGACTAGTAAATTTTACTATTTACTATTACTGAATGTCATTTGCTTCATTATAAGTTGTCTTTCAATCAAACATTAAGATATAAGTGAAAAAAACTGTTCACAAAACATTATAGACATGACCACTGACTATTTGTATAACAATTTAGCTACATTTTCACAGACTTGATCATACGGTCCAGCCATATACTCGGTTTTGACCGAGTCTTGTTTATCCATTTCCTCTATGCAATCCTGCAACTTTAGAAATAATCATTCCTGTCCTCTGCTACATGAATTTGCTGTTGTTTTGTACCGTTGAATGCCAGAGAGATGCTGGGACTAACTGTCATACCAGAGTTTCCTCAGCAGTAGAAACTCGTGCAGACACCTGAAGTCTTGCGCGAGTCTCCTGCTACAAATACAAAGCGTCCTTGTCACTATGGCATTCATGTCAGATTGTAGATAATACTGAACAATTCCTCCAATACTTTCAATTGCACCGTAAGTGTTGCAATACTGTCATCCCTATACCTTGTGCTAGTGGTTAGTCAGTTCCACCAAGCTAAAATGTTCATAAAGAAAATGTTTTCAGTTACTCTGCTCTTTGGATTTTGCAAAACGTGGAACTTTTGATTTGTAAAAGCTGGTAAGAAATGATTCAGATTTAATTTCTGATTCATTGTTTTGCTATATGTTGATCAGAAAGTATACAAAATCTAAAGTGAAGGTGAAGTAGGATGTTGGAGCGGATGGATGAGTGTACGAAACAAAGTAATTCAAGTCCAACCGTTTCTTTTGACATTCTTCAGACACATTTTTATATGAAGATAACAGTGTTGCACACAACAGGCAAAGTTGAACCAAAGCTGAAATATATCCACATATCTCTGTCCAAAATCAAAACAAAACTGTATTAAATTCAAGCTGCTCCATTAGATTAAAGTGCCCATGTCCAACAACTTTCACTGTTTATTTTCCACCGGATTAAGCCGCTAACTGACAGTATTACTGAAACAACGTTCAATATCCCAGTTGGGGAACACAGACAAATGTTGTGATTGTGATAATATTACAATATAATGGAGTGAATTCAATATTTGTAGGTGCTAGCCTGCTGCTAACACTCCAGCTGCTCCTCCCTGCCTGACCAGAATAACAACCTGTTCTTCAGTTTTTACTTGACTTTAATTTGATAACCTTAATTCATTAGCAATTGTTTTGCAGCTCTGTGAGTCTGTGCTTGAGCCCCATTAGCATGTTAACATGCTCACAATGACAAGGCTAACATGCCGATGTTTGGCTGGTAATGTTTACCATGTTCACCGTCTTAATTTAGTGTGCTAGTGTGCTAACATTTGGTTATTGGCACGAAACACAAAGTACAGCAATTTAGCAAGGAAAAACTAGCATGGCCAGATCCCTTGACCTCTGACCGCAAGATACAGTATGTGAATGAAAATGGGCTCTATGGGTACCCACGAGTCTCCCCTTAACAGACATGCCCACTTATTGTGGTAAAAAATGGTTAAATTTAGCACCAAATTTGTGTAACAAATGGTATCAACCCAAAAATTGCTGCAACAATTTATGAGACATAATAGAGCATGGGAATGGAAATGATATACTTTGATCATAATGTTCTAAACCCTTATACACTTTGATAATTCATTTTAAATAATTAATCAATTAATTCATTTTTATTTCTGATTCATGACTAGAACAACTTGACACACTGTGCTGAGCAACATCTCAAGTTAATCTTCAGATTTCCAGCTTTCAGATGATGTACACCACTTCTATGTGACATGTACTGTTGACCTGCCATCTCCCACTAAAGACCCCCTGTACCCCCCTAAAAAAGACAAAAAATAGGTCTATTGTGGGTCTCAGAGGGTGAAAAAAAGTACAGCTGGTGTGTCTCTGTCCTACTGACGGGGTCACCAGATCAACTAGAATTACCGCCTCACCGTTGTACGCCTCCGCCAACCACTCAAGTTGCAGTTTACATCCATGTCTGTCCAAAATATCATCACTTCATCATTTTATCCTGTTAGACTTTTGTTTGACATTGTCATAATTAGCATATGAATTCTTGAATTATGGCCAAAAATGTGTTTTGTGAGGTCATAGTGACCTTGACCTTTGACCACCAAAATCGACCCGCCAAATTTGAGAAAATTCCCCCCAAGCGTTCCTGAGATATCACGTTCACCAGAGTGGCACGTACAGATGGACAGACGGCACGGAGGCATAACAACACTCTCATAGGGATACAGTATATTAGAATACCTATTTTTTCAATGAGGACTAGTTGGTTGTGACTCTCATCAGGGACTCTAGAAGTCCAAGTGTGCGTGCCACAGATTTGGAAGTGGATGCTTCTTGTCACTCCATCAGTGCAGCAGGCTGGCTCCTGGGCCCCACTGATAACACTATCTCCCCATCAGAGGCGGGAGGGCATCAGTAGTAACACCATGGAGGCTACAAGAGGCCCGGCACCAGATGAGACGAGATAAACGCAAGACCAAACCTGCCTGTTACGTAAAACAGAGATAACATACAATAGGCAGGTGGACAGGTATTTCACACTTAACTACTAATGCACAGTAGAGCTATTATACTGTAGTGTGGGTGCTTTTTGAAGGGGCTTATACGCTCATCCATAGGTTCATGATATATTTTCTAAAAGTAAGTGAACAAATATATGAAAATGGGGTTATTTCATTTCACACATTGTAACGACTTTCTTTTCACATTATAATGATATTTTTCATCGTATTATGACATACAGTATTTTCTTGTTATTACTGGCTGCCAAATGATTCTGAATTTTTTGTTGTTATAACATGAAGCTTTTTCTCATTATTTCACAAAATTTCATTAAAACGAGAAACGTTTCTCATTATAGTATATATATTCTCAAATTTTTTTTTGTCATGGTGGTAGCAATACACTGCCGCACAAACCTGGTTCAGAACTTCAGCACATTTATCTGTCTTACACGGTTTCATTATGTTTACACAACTATTAAAACTAAATATGAAAAGTATTCAAATAACTGATACAGTATTCCTCTGATAAGGTTTATGGGATGAATGGCATTTTTCTCCTAAGAGATATCTGCATGTATTTGAACAGAAATTACCATTTTTTTTACCCAGAATGATGAAAAAAGTATCCTTAATGTTCGAGGAGGAGTTGTAGATACTGTACATACTCTGTTTCTGTATTGTTTTGAGGTTTTGTGCTGTTCGGTGCAGAGTAAACCACCCAGCAGCTCCAGGCTGAACAGAGTAAGACAGGTATGGGAATGTAAACTTATCTCTCCCCTGTCTCTGCTCTCAGATCTATATCTACCTGTGCGTCTATCACATGGGTCGACGACACGTTACAAAACTAACTCAACTGGTAAGTGACTGGTTGAAGAGCCTCAGGCTCATCAGTAAATCTCTCCACATTAAGGACAACAGGTCAAATGTTCGCTCTCCTGATTTTGTCTAGTATGTTTGTGTACTGCTGTTTTGTTAAAATACTTAAATAACTTAATTTGATTTAATAATTATGCATTTTTTTTCCAAAACTATGTAAGCATTTGGACTGAAAACTAAAGTTAAACAATGTTAAAGTGCTGCTGGCTATGAGCAGTTATCTTGAAATGAAGCATTGATGAAATACCTGGCAGAGAGGAGTATCTGAGCAGCCAATCAGTGAAGAGCCTGCATGTCTGCTGGGGACTCATATGTCACATATCACACAACCATCCACACACCACGGAAATGTATAAATGATGGAGAGAGTCACATGACACATATCAGGTAACTCTAAGTTTACTAAATACACAAAATGTGAGGTAACACTTCATTTTACAGGCCCGCAAATTTAATGGTAATTAGGTGATAATTAGCAAGTAACCCATTTGAAATTTCTGTGGAATTACTGCCGAATTACTCCAATATTTATCTAAAAATGTATCTAAAATTTCCTTTGTTTGGCTGTCTTGACTCGGGACTTTTATTATTATTATTTTTATATCTATTATAAACTTTATTTAATTCCACTATTTCCCAATAAGCAGACAAGCAGTAAAAAATAGCTGGTCATTTATTTAATACATTTCCAGGAAAAGAATACAAAGTTCATTGATATGCTTTATTTCCATGTTTGCTGGTAAATAGATTATAATTAGCAAATAATCTTAATAAACTTCCTAAATCATTACATTAGCTACCCGGTTACATTTGTGTAGACAATAAGTCACACAATGGTGAGATTTGTGCCCGATCAGAAGTGTCTTATGTTTCTAATAAAGTAATTTTCGATAACTTTTGAGGTAAATATTGGGGTAATTTGGCAATAATTCTAAAGAAATTTCAAATAGGTTACTAATTATCACCTGATTAACATGAAATTTGCGGACCTGTAAAATGAAGTGTTACCAAATGTGACATTTAAAAAAAAAATAGAAATAAACAATTTTTTAAAAAGTGTATTCAGTGGAAAGAAATATAGAAAAATGAGTTAAAGATTGATTATAAAGACATATTTAAAGCCATCTATATGCTTTTGCAACGTTTTCTCTTTTTTATATCAGCATAACTTCTAAGACAACCCTGTCTCCTAAAAAATATGTTTACTGTATATACAGCCCAGTCGCGGTGTTGTATTCTGTCAGAGCAAGTGATATCAATCAACTGTTATTGAAAGTTAGGTGGTATAATAACGAGTATAACAAGTGAGAAAGTCCACTAAGGTTGGAACCGAACCAGCTGTTAACGTTAACCAGGTGGCATTGTGTATTTCTGCAAGCGTGATACAAGGCTGATATGAAACATATTAATGAAACATATTTTAGGTTTAGAAACATCAACATTAAACGTATCCCGTGGTTTGTAGAAACGTACAATGACATCATTTTTTCTGGCGACTGGGTTGTGGCGGACTCAAGCAGCGACAAAAAACTAAAAAGGGCACCAGCTGCACGCGGTGGAGCACCAGCATGCATAAAGTTTTTAGCACGTAGGGCAGCCTATAAGGCAGTGCATCATTTTGAGGCAACCCTAAAGGGCACTTCATAACGCTTTCTCCACTGGAAGGGCACCCTAGAGGTCAACTTAACACCTTTTATCTACTGTAGGGGCATCAAACAGGGCATTTTTGCTGCAGTTTGTGGTGGCACCAAGGGGGGTCCACCAGTGGGTTGTTATGTAAGGGATAATGTACAGCCAGCCGGTCACTGTTGTGAAATCTTGCATCGCCTTGATGGGGTTTATTTCACAACAATGACCCGCTAGCTGTGTATTATCCCGCTTATTACACGGCTATACATAAGAAATCAATAATTTGACACAAAAACCGTCTGCCAGAGTCCGACATCATCTGTTATAAAGAAATAACAGACCGTAGAACGCTGTGATTGACCATGAAGACAATGGAGTAGAAGCGCTGCTGGGTCTCTGTGGTAATCACATACAGGTGCTCTTTGGATCCTTCAGGTGTATTGGTCTCATTCAGTCTTGTGAAGGGTTCACTGCATGGGTGGAATATGGTCTCAAAAAAGTGCAAAATGCAAGTTTCCCTCCAAAATAATCCACGGCACACTGTAGTGTATGATCAAAAATTAAAATGCCTTTATTTTACATGGCAATAATTGTTTAAAATGACCAGAGTCCGACATCATCTGTTATAAAGAAATAACAGACCGTAGAACGCTGTGATTGACCAATCAGAATCGAGTATTCAACAAAGGCATGTAATAAATAATGTGAAATGTTTTTTGCCAAATAAGCGGAGGAGACATAATAAAACTGCTTATGTTCTCTGGCGGTATTTTTCCCACTCAACGATGTGCTACGTTATCGTACGGCACAGGATTCATAAGGAGGTGGTGGAGGTTTACATTTATTCATTTGGCAGACATACAAATGAGGTACACATGAGGCATGTAAGGGTCCATATACCCAACGTTTATAGCATGACAGGACTTCTGAATGCAGCTGGTGAAAGACTCACAAAGGAGAGAATAGTGAAGTAATGAACGAGTTCTCCTGAAATGCTGCTTGTATTTTTTTCTGGGAACACAAAGAACTGAACTCTCGCAATCATTGCAATCACACAACAATCTCATACATATATCTGCTCCTCTGTTGTAGAAAAATGAAACCACACTGAGGAAAGGAATGCAAAACATTGTTTGCTGCATAACAAAGGGTCAAAGGTGAATTCAGCTCCATTTAGACTCCCTAACCAAACATGTGTGAGGTGTGCAAAGATAACAAGAAGGTACCCGCATTTACCTGCATGAGCAGCAGGAGGATACAGGTAACCCTCGGTCAGACAGGGGAACCTCCCCGAGCTGTCGGGAACATTTAGCTTTCTAAACTGTGAAGAGGGCAAATCTGTCACTGTACTCAAAAGCTGTCACTCTCAACGAGGGAATCAGGAGAAGAAGCATCTGTAAGAATGTTAAAAATGTGTGTCTTCGCAGGTGAAAGGGGGAACCTTTCAGAGTGGTATGAATGTTGTCAGGAAGTACATATTTTTTACCCATGAATCTGCCTTCATGACCCCGCCACTTGTCTCGCCTTTCGTCAACAGAGTCACGCAACGGTACACCACGCAAGCTGATAAAGCATCGGGGCAGGCAGGCCCGACCTGCTCCCATATCAGCCTCGCTCATCTATGAACATTTAGTCATTCAGCACATCAATTAATGACAAATGGCTCTTAGCAGCATAGATCTGCTGAAACAAAGGGCAATTTATGCTTTCAAGAGATCTTTGGTTTCTGTTCTCACCGAATTAATTAAGAAACCTAAACAGGACAAACAAGAATAATTAGAATCAACGAAAGTGATTGCCGACACCACTCTTTGTTTCAGTAGTGCAAGCTCAAACCAAGAACAAACCCATCAATCAAATGGAAATGAAGTGTCAGAGAGAGTTGCAGGGCCGAGAGAGTTCACCTGCAGACTGAAATACGACGTTACTGAGCTGTCAACAGCTGCAGAGGAGAGAGGGAGAATCAATCACACAGAAGCTCAGAAATCACTGACCCTCATTTCTTTAAAAGGAAAACATAATCTATTAAGACTTTCAAATCTTTCCCATCATTCACATTAGGACTTAAACTAACTTGAGTTATATAATAAAGATTTTGCTTAAACCTACCACACGTTATTCTTCCTGCCAGAAAAGACGATGGCATCATGACACCATGTTTTCACCCTGGTGTTTTGTCATGTTTAACCTTGCTTGTAAAGATTAGAGTCAGGATGAAATGTGATACCACAATTGTGTTAAACTGGATACACTAACTATGAGCCTTTAGAAGACACGTGTTAGTACTGCAGTATTTATACAGTCTACATACAGCAGAGGGCAACGTTTTTGCTGCTCATTCACTCAAAATGTGTGAAGAAGAATGAAGCAAAAGGGAGAAGATGGAGAGGTGCATGTTGAGATATATATATATATATATATATATATATATATATATATATATATATATATATATATATATATATATATATATATATATATATATATATAACAACTTTTTTTTTGAAATTTTTTCTTTTCAAATGACGTGTTTTACCGCTGTATGGTGACGAGTCTCACTAAACTTGGTATCTCCCACCCCTACCTTAACCTCATTGGACCTCACGCCCCACCTTAACCGCCCATTGGACACGGTGCATACATGACAATGTCCCTTAATGTAACCTTGAAAAATGCATTGTTGCCGGAAAAAGTAGATGTAGTCAGTGCTGCTCATCAACAGTTACGGAAATGTGCTCCCACATGGGTTTGTGCTGTGTCCGTGCTCATCAGTTTGTGCCATGTCCGGACCCCCCGGGTTCACCGAAAGGTACAGATAGGTTAGAAGTTGTTGAAATATACAGTAGTATGATGCTCTGGACCAACAAATTGACTAGCTGGTACATTACACCCTCCTATGGTGGCTGAGAGAGCTCAACACACTGTAACTTACAGTAAGAAAACACGTGAAAACGGACAAAACGTAGATGTGTGATTCAGTGTTGGAAAGTGATCTGTCAGTGTTTACTTCAGTTTTAACAAAGTGATTGTATGACTTGCACCTACAGTTAGCCTAATTACTGGCATGTTCATCCGTTTTTAGTGTCCCCTGGAGAAGTCTTTTGTGTTATAACTCAGTTCTCCTTTATTATATACACCTTGCAAGGTTTCAGATTTGCTTGTGTTTTCTGTATTTGCAGTGCGTTTCTTTATGACGCATATGTGTGGTCAAATTGGTGAATGTGTTTCTTAATAATTTGCAGGTGTGTTTTTTTCTAAATGCGACACGTGATGTCAAGGTAATAAAGAACCGTTTTTCATTCGCTAGTATTTCTCTATGTCTTTTCTTAACTTGCAGTGCATTTACACTCCTAACAATGCAAAAATAATTGCATATGGATAGATGGATGGATAGATGGTGCTGCAGAGACAGTTGGCCGTTTTCACCTAGAGGTGTTTGGGTGAATACTAATTGGAGGACAAGAAAGAGTCCCATTGATGACGGAGCACAATGGAGAAGCAACACAAGCAAAAACAGAAGAATCCCATTATTTTATCCTTTTTCCACATTGGCTAGTGTTTGTGTGACCGCCGCCTGCTGTCACTGCGTGGAGACCGTGATTGTCACAATGCCGCCCTTGTGCCCGAGGGGGCCACGGCGGCAGAGGAAACTAGAGTCGACACAGCTTCCTCTCCCACTGCCCCCTGAGCTCTGTGGGCAATAACAAAGATGGCTGAATGCACACTATAGTCCTCTTCGGCAATAGCCTTCTGGGAAAGGTTAGAAAACACAAGAAGGCTTGTTGTCCGCAGGGCTCAGTGATGGCTCATCGCCGTACGCACTGTATGCTACAATATGCTGTTTGAGAGCAGGTGCCAATATAGTAGCCAGCATGTGAATTTGACATTTTTATTAGTGAAATATTGGCAACAAAACAGACAGAATATTAATGCCACATTAGCCCTATATAATGATTTTATCAAACAACTTCTCTTGTTAGAGGAATTTTAAAATGAGAGTCTTTTGCAAAGGAATGACCCTTGTTGACCCTCGAGAACAAGTTGATTTGTATTGAACTTGTGCAAAATACTGAGGTTTTAGGACAAGGACCAGGTGGCAACCTCCAGTTCTGAAAAGTGAAGCCAATGCGGAAGTGCCTTAAACTTGCATTCTTTCTAATAGCCAGCAGGGTGCGACTCCTCTGGTTGCAAAAAGAAGTCTGATGTACAGAAGTCTTTGAAAAAATGACCCTACTTTTCACTTGATTTTTTACCTCAGTAAACATTGGAAACATGAGATTATGGTCTCAATCGCTAGTTTCAAGTCTTCTTCAATACAGCATTCATTAAATCATGGTCCGATTTAGAGTGAAATAAACCACAAACCAGGGTATGCTTTAGGGCGTGGCTACCTTGTGATTGACAGGTCGCTACCACGCCGTTGTCAAGTCTGGGTCTTGTCCGTGTTTTCGTCTTAGAACTTTAACCCTTTCACAGTGTGTTTTCAGTTCAGGAAAGTTAATTGTAACATTTTGGTTGCCTAAAAATGTCTTACTCAGCATTTGGTTATACTTGGCTCCACCCTCTCGTCCCACTTCTGGTTGCAAAAGACCAAGATGTCGACGGCCAAAAACCAAGATGGCGACGGCCAAAATGACGAACTCAAGGCTTCAAAACGGTAGTCCACAAACCAATGGGTGACAACACGGTGACTACGTCCACTTCTTATATACAGTCTATGATTAAGAAAACATGAACATTGTTTGATGTGTTCTGAACTGCTTTTTTGAGGTTACTAACATTTCAGCCCTGTAAATTAATGGACCAGGATTCGGGACCTGTTAGTTTCTGTTTTTTTGGGGGGTTTTTAAGTAATTTGTTAAGAAGTTTCTTTGACTGTGCCAATTAACCACATCCATCTGTGTCATGTGTTGCAAGTAGATACGCAATGTCCAGGGAAGAGCAAAAGAGACAGTAATGTGCAACCTGCTTTAGCCTTGCTGGTTAATGGCAAGTAATGAATTAAATAAAGCTTCGGGTCTGAGGTTGGGTTTACGTCTCAAACTCCGGGTACCAGTTGGATTCAGTCTGGCCAGGTCTTAAAGATGAAGCTTTCTCTCTATCTGTGAAATCACTGAATGGAGTGTGGCCAAAAGTCTAACAAGCTAAAAATGTGCAAACCATTGCAGTTGCAGTTTTCTACATCACCAACTTTACAAATAACTAGAAAGGCACTCAGAAAGCGTAGACCTCAGCCAAGGTCGTTTCCGTAAGTGAAATATAATGGGTGTATCTGCTCTGTGATTCGGATCCACTCCAAAATGTAATTGGTTCTTCCTTGGCCCATGTTACACCCTTCCACCATGTTTCATGAAAATTGGGCAAGTCGTTTTTCTGAAATCCTGCTGACAGACAAACAAACAAACAAACAAACCGAACCAAAAACATAAGATCGGTTTCATACTCACGAGGAGAACTACTAAGTCAACACATCTGCCCATTTCACATCATACTGGTGAAACTACTCAACCTTTAAATTCTTTCAGTTCTCTTTTCATTTTGTTTCACTTTGAGCAAAAAAAAAGAAGAACTCAGAGACAAATAGAGACAAAGACAGCATGTCAGACCTTCATATGGTCATCAGCATCTGGAGCAGAGAGGACAACAATCCTGTTTACACACTGTTGACAACAGACTGGACCATATGACCAGAGTGAGGAGAGAGGGGGGGTGAGAGTGAGAGACAGATGAACTGGGTATGACGGCTGAACATTCAGGGCTCGGACAGAAGAGCCAACAGGGATGAACAGCAGCTTCTACTTCCCAAAGTTATGAATTATCCAGGAATTCAGACACTTTGAAAACATTGTCGTCATGTGGGACAACGCAGGAGGATAAGCGCACATCTGCATCTTCTCAACTTCTCAGGTTTGAACTACAGTATTTTTCTTCCTTTACCATTGATTATTTCAGACTAAGGGTAAAATACAGTTTGTAAATACCATGCTGACATGGAATTTGCCATCCTAGTGCATAAAACCTTGGATTATTTGTTAAATTTACTACAATTTCTCAGGTGGTATGTGAGAACAAAGACAAAGTGTAATTGGTTTTGTACACCGAATAAGACTGAATCATAGTAAGAACTCTGTTTTCTTATGAACTGCAGGAGCTGGAAGAGCGACTCCCTTCATAATGAACTGTGCTGTGATTCTTCTATTAACATTCACCTGGTCTTCAGCTATATATACCCCAAACAGATCAGGTACAGTAATGAATGTGATCAATGATGTTTTACTTCTTGTCTGCAGCTAATGAATGAATGAATGAAGGGAAATGAAGTGCTTGTATGATCATCTAACTGCCCCCAAAATCCGCTCCTCCCACCTTTCAACATCAAAGTTGTGTTCGACAATTTGTTTCTTTCTGAAACTGAAAATCCAACAAGCACGCCAGCTCTACGCAGTGATTGGCCAGATGTGTAGAGGTGTGAACGTAGGCGGGGTTTGAACTTCTTACTAAAGTTCTTTTTCATTCTTCACACAACTCCTTCCGCTATTTTTTGTGCGTGTATGTGTATGATGCTGTTGTGAGTGCAATGTCCTGATGAAGGTCCTTTGTGACCGAAACGTTGACCAATAAAGCAGAGAAAAGTGTGTGCGGGAGCAAGTCATTTTTTATTTGAAAAAGTACTTTTTGGAGGGGATCTACTCCCAGCACCACAAACATTTTTGAGAATGTGCATGTTTTCCTCTCCTTGCTGTTGTGAGTGCAACACCATGAAGTGCCACGGTTGGTATGCAGGAGAATAGGGATTGAACCCAAATGCAGGCAGTTTCGGCAGCAGGAGGAATTCAGTGATTTATTGTAAATGGCTTACTGGCAGAGAGTTCAAATCGCAGACAGGTAACAGGCAGACAGAACACAGCATTGCAACTATGATGGTCTGACTACAGAACAAAGAAAGTGGGCCGGTAGGTCTCCTCGTCGCCTCATACGTCGTGTGGGTTCCACAGGGTTCAATCCTTGGTCCCATCTTGTTCAGTCTGTATATGCTCCCCCTTAATCTCTATAAACAGATTCTGTATTCCCATGTAGAATCTGTAGGTAATAGGACAAGATGTTGGCATTGGAAGCATTCTGGTTTCTGTTTGTAGTCCAATTAGTATTGACCAATCTCATTCGAGCAGGCTTTGGTTGAATGCAGGTAAACAGTCCTTGTGGAGAGCAAAAGAGGCGGAACGCATTGGCCGAAATGCAATATTGGAACCCATCAGTCTGACAATGATTTTGCTTTTTATTGGTTTAAAATTAGCTTGTAAACTGGCTTCTTGTGAAACAATCCGGTCGTACACATCATCTCTCAACTCCAACTCCAGTCCTGTATCTCAAGTTGCTAATCGGAATGTAAACAATGAGCAGCACACGGAAAAGGAAGTCTTGGCCCGGATTGCCCCTTGCCCCCAGAGGCTCATCTATCATTACACCAATAGCCGATCGGTTCCTATTGGCTCCCCCTTGGTCACATTATTCGTCACTTTAAGATTGTTGCCTACCATTGTTATACAGATGACACCCAGCACTATGTATCATTTAAATCTGCCAATCTTAAAAATCTGGATACTCTACACTGCTGCCTTACTGCTTTCAAAAATTGGATGTCACTGAATTTTTTTCAGAAATCTTGGTCACTGGCCCAGACCAAGTTTCAAAGAGTATTAGTCCATACCTCATTTAGCATTTAGCAGGGAATATCAAACCATCTGCTAGAAATCTTGGTGTTTTATTTGATCAAAATCTGAATTTTGACCATCACATTAAGAAATTGGTTCAGTCTTGTTTTTTGCAACTCAGAAATATTAACAAAATCAATTCAGCTTTGCTTAAGAGCATCTTAGAGCAAATAATCCATGCTTTTTTCTCTTCCCGCCTGGATTACTGTAACTCCGTATTTTCTTGTTTAAGCGAGTCTGCAATTGCTCTACATCAAAGAGTATTAGTCCATACCTCATTTAGCATTTAGCAGGGAATATCAAACCATCTGCTAGAAATCTTGGTGTTTTATTTGATCAAAATCTGAATTTTGACCATCACATTAAGAAATTGGTTCAGTCTTGTTTTTTGCAACTCAGAAATATTAACAAAATCAATTCAGCTTTGCTTAAGAGCATCTTAGAGCAAATAATCCATGCTTTTTCTCTTCCCGCCTGGATTACTGTAACTCCGTATTTTCTTGTTTAAGCGAGTCTGCAATTGCTCTACATCAATTGGTTCAGAACGCGGCAGCCAGGCTTTTGACAAACACTAAACAAAGAGAGCATATTACCCCCATTCTTGCCCACTTACATTGGCTTCCTGTATGCTTCAGAATTTAGTTCAAGATTCTCCTGATCACATTCAAAACCCTCCATGGCATGGTACCCTCTTTTATTTCTGAATTTATAACCCAATACTCTGCACCAAGATTACTCAGATCTTCTCACCAATTGCTCTTAAATATCCCATGGTTCAGGCTCAAAACAACGGGAAATTGTGCTTTTACCGTTTTAAGCTCCAACACTATGGAGTTGCCTCCCCTCACTGTCAGATCAACTGAGTCTGTACCACATTTTAAAAAACTTAAAAAAACCCACTACACTTATATAGGCTGGCATTTTACAAGTTTGTTGCTGGCAAATCCCTTGGTTTTGTTTTTATTTGTCTTTTTATTCTGTGTTGTTTGTTGTATTTATTTTATTGTTGAGTATCTGCTTCCATTTTATAAATTGTATGTTTTCATTCTGTGTAGTATTAAGCATTTTTTATCATTAACTGTGAAGCACTTTGGAACTGCCGTTTTGAAAAGTGCTATAGCCTATAAACAAAAAATGTATTATTATGTGGAGAGTGGCTGACAAGGGAATGAGGTGCAGGTGAGGAGGTGAGCAGGGAAGGCCTGGCAGAGCTGATTAGGGAAGTGGCAACAGGTGTGTTGATGGGGAGAGGAAGGAAAGTCCGAGGGCATCTGGTGGACTGATGGAAAATGGTAAGATATATGGTGATTTGGGGAACTAGATGTGTCTGGAGAGGAGGGACAGAGAGACAAAAAGTGTGGAATGAAGGCCTTCAAAGAGAGACTGTCTGAAAGTGTGCACAGTTATTCCCATTTGTACGATTTTTCATGTCAAGACTACAAAGACATTCCTTGGAGAGAGGTCAGGGAGCAGACTTGCCAACCCTCCCGATTTTCGCTTAAGACTCCCGTTTTTCATGGTCCTCTCCCGGTTTCCTCCGGGTTTTTTTTTTTTATGACAAATTTTCACACGTTTTTGTCCTTTTCGTTATCACAAGAAAGAAGGGAGCTGCTCGCGTCACAACATTGAGCCAAAGAACGTGTATTGCTCTCTACTCTTTGATTGAGCCGCTCACCGCTGTCACAGCGTGCTTTGCTTGACGCAGAGAATAGTGCGGCACAAGTCATTGAAAATAACGGGTTTCAGAGTGCAGTGGTGCCCTAGTCACGTTGTGTCTGAAAGGACCTTCAGTGAGTGAGAGAAGGAGAGAGAAAGGAGAGTACTAAGAGAAAGAAATACTCAAGCAGGTGCAAAAAATAATGAATGAAATGAACAAATGAATGAATGAAAACTGATGAATATAAGTTTATGCCAGAGATTCACACAAGTTCACACCAGAGGGGTGAATATTCTGTATTCTTTCCTGAGAATTAAAAGTAAAATTAAGAGTAGGTCCTCTTAACATAAAAATACTGTTGCAGTGTAATTATTATTTTGCTATTTTCATTTTTAAAAGTCACCAGCATGCAGGAAACAATGTCTTTGAAACGCAATTTTTTATGGGGGAGGAACCTCAGCTTTGGTTTTGAAATCCTCCCTATTTTTGAGGTCTCAAGATAGGCAAGTATGTCAGGGAGGCATTGGACATCTGGGCAGTGTTCAAATGTTGGCCTGCTTAGACTTCTTCTATTTCTTCTACTGATGCTTTAATTACATTTGATTGCTTTTAGTTGAAAAGGTAATTCAAATTGAATCAAACAAGGCAGCAAAGTGTTGCTACACTGCTCTACTGTACACTAACTGTGTTAGTATGAGTCGGACGGGTGTGGTTTCCACTCCACATTCACATTTGTTGTATGTGTAACAGCTCAGAAAATAAACAAGCTTGAACCCAAAAGCACAAGTCACAGACAGGCGGAATAACACAGGAAACTATAGGAGGAAAGGCTGTCAAAGGCAGAGTGGACATGGGCCGGTGATACTGAGAGACTAATCAGGGAAATGGGGAGCAAGTGAGTGAGTGGGCGGAGATGGTCAGGTGAGACGAAAGGCGGGATACTTCAGGGCAGGAGGGAGTGGCTGGATCTGTAATGACAGGAGAGTTAGTAGGTAAACACAGAGCAGGTTAAGTGAATGAATAATTAGGATCTAGCTAAAGTCGTGACATGTTCTCAATGTTTGTGTACCGAGCTCTAAATCTGTACATACTGTATATGTATATACATACATTCTTTTTCATATATTCTTTTAGATTTGTAATGACTTTGCATTCCCTTGAATCAACGGCACCATGTTCAGAAAAAAGTATCTAAATAACTAACTACATGACGTAACAATTGGTGCCTTCAAATGAAACTCGTGAGCTTGTGTTTACAGCGCGGGAAGTTGTGTACACGATATGCTTGGCGTTGTCGTGAGAACACCGCTGCTAAGCAATAGCAATATTAACGTTACTGTTGGTGTCTAGAAGCCACAGAGGCTAACAATTTAGCAAGCTAGCAAGTGGGTAACATGATGCAGTAAATGCAAAGGCATAATGACAGAGAAAAAAGATGAGGTCATTGGGAATATCAACATTTTCCTCAGACATATTATAAAATTACGAAGGAAAAACAATATACAACTAAAATTACAATATATTAACTAATTATGCGCCGAAAATTAACTTCCATAGCCTCCGTCATTTCTGACAACGTCAACATACACGTCACAACTCGTGAACTCAGAGCTTTCAGAAACTTTCCACTTACGAGGTCGTGAATACCACAAGAACACGGTAAACACGACCCCATTTGAGGGCACCAATTGACACTGGGTGGCATATAGTGCTGCAGGAATGACTTATCCCGTAAGCCAACCCAGAAGTTAGCATTGCCCTGTTTCCCTCGACAAAAAGCTAATGGGATTTTTCCATTTGATTTTGGATATTGCAGAAAATAAGCTCTGGCAAACAGACGTATATGATAATTACATGTTCAGACTTCACAAATGAAAACCACTTTTATGATTTTTGAAGGATAAATGCAATCGGTAGAAGTAAAACACTAACGCTCACAAGTGGGATATTTAGTGACGTATTTTATAGTATATAGTCGTAGAACAAAATGTGAAAATCTCTTAAGCTTGTGTTAACCGCAGACCTTATTCTAACCAGAAACTCATTCAAAAAACCCATTGACTTCGAGACGAGGGAACAGGAAGTTCAAAAAAGCTAACTCATTTCTGGGTTTTAGGACTCATTCCTGCAGCACTCTACTGACACCTCCTGGATCCTGTTTCACCCGTAGCACCCAAGAAGCTGAAGTACCTCCTCGACCCGCCTGTGTACGCTGAGGTTGTTGCCCGAAGGGGAGAAAACGCCACCTTGCCGTGTATCCTGAGAACCAGACCCAGCCATTACAAAGTGAAATGGACCAAGCTGGAGCCGGAACACGTAGGGAAGGAGAACATTATCATGATATCAAATGCACATGCCTTCAAGCAATACGGCCATCTTGGACCGCGGGCTTCCCTCCGGAAGGCTCACACCATGGACGCCTCCCTGCAGCTCAGCCGTCTTGAGCTGGAAGATGGCGGCACGTATCGCTGCGAGCTTGTCAACGGCATCGAGGATGAGAGTGTGGCCATTACTTTGAGGATTGAAGGTAATTGAAGCAATAAGGAGCCCAGTGTCTACTCTACTTAAACAGAAGGAATGCACCAGGTCTTACTGGTATAAATGAAGTATATGTGTTTGAAATGTTCCCACACCTAAATAGGAGCATGGATGTTATCGAGGATGAGGGTTTATGGTTGGGAATCATGTCTTTGATGAAAGACTGACAAACAGCTTCTATCTCCAGGTGTTGTGTTCCCGTATCAGAGTAAAAGTGGCCGCTACAGATTCACTTTCCATGAGGCTAAGGAGGCTTGTGCTGAACAAGATGGCACTCTAGCCTCATACATCCAGCTGTACAGAGGTACCACACACTGTGCAATCAACAATATGTTGTCTGCAGGTTTATCAGCTCTCTTAAATCTGCATGTCTCCTCCTGCAGCATGGACAGAGGGTCTGGACTGGTGTAATGCCGGCTGGCTCCATGACGGGACCGTTCATTACCCCATTATTCATCCTCGACCTGCCTGTGGAGGAGAGCCGCTCCCTGGCATTCGCAGTTATGGACCAAAAGATAAGAATCACGATCGGTTCGACGCTTTCTGCTTCACTTCCCAGACGTCCGGTAAGCTTGGAGTGGCTCTGATCAGCGTTTAGTCTAATTTCCTGACAGAAAGCTGAAAGGAAATTGGAGTTTTACTTGTCCCAGGCAGAATCTGGATCTGAAAATAATAATAATAATAATAATAATAATAATAATAATAATGAATACAATGAATAAAAATCCATCTATTCATTTTATTCTGCTTATTTCTTAACGAGAAATAAACGGTTTTGTTTCATTTTGTGTTTGTGTTTCAACATAGTGATACAGAATGTCGACTCTGTAGCAACAAGCTGACCTTTAGTAGCTACAGTGTGCGAGTGGGACTGATCGTAGGTTGACAGAACAATAAAATCTGTTGGTGAGACATGATGTGTCAGACGGGTGGGTGCGAGGCAGCAGGGAAAGGACCCAAATGCAGACAGTCCAGGCAGAGAAGAAGAGTTCAGGGACTTATTGGTAGAATGAGAATACATAAGCGTACAGGCAGGTATAGGTAAGGGTGCAGGAACAGATACAGGTCCAAGTTGAGATGGCTGGAAAGCAAGGCACAAACATGCATAGTAATATTCCACTATTATTCCAAGTATGACAATATTACAATTAGGCCTTATTCCTAATGGAGCATTTTCCAATTAAAATATGTGCGATATGCCAATATTATTCAGGTTTTAGGAGCATTCTTTGGACATTTATACAGCACATTCAGAATATGCGTCTCAATTGGGGTTTTAACAGCAGTTTGTGACACACGGCCTCGTGCCTGTTTACGTCCAGCTCTGTGCGTTGTACACAAACCAACTAGCAGACAGTTTGCAGAGATGCATGCCCAAAAGAAAAGCCCATATTTCTGGTCGGAAGGAGAAACACACCTACTTTTACAAAGACTCCCCAGGTTTTTGGAAATGTACAAATATCTTAACGCCGACCTTCTCAAGAAGGAATGAAAGAGGGAGGCTGCCATAAATAAATGATATGATAGTCGGAGTATTTACTGCATGTAAACAGTTCATTTTCATTAGTCATGTAAACAGCTTAGTAGAAATATTGTCTTTTTCAGAATAAGGGCAAAAAACTGAATATTTTGTTCATGTAGCAGTATTTAGTAGTAGTATTTTATTCAGTCATCACACATAATACAATAAGTAACAACAATACAATCAATATTAACAAAGTCAACAGTCTCTGTATTAGTGACTGAACAGGCACAGGCAGAAGCAAAATGCTTATATGCCTAATCTATATTCTTATCAAATTAAGCTGCCTTCCAGAAATAAAAAAAAATAATTATTCACACTTGTAACCCTCAAAAATAGCTTTGTAACCCATTCTTTTGAAAACCAACAGCGAATTACACATTCTTAAATTTATATTAGCATTGTTCCATAATTTGACCCAAACAATAGAAACACATCTCCTTTTAATACCTGTTTTAGCTTTTTGTACAGTAAACTTACAAATACCTCTCAGATCATATTTGCTCTCCCATAGTGAAAAAAACCTTTGAACACCGTCTGGGAGTGACTTCGATTTGGCTCTGAACATTATTTGAATTATTTTATAATGTACCAAATCATTAAATTTCATAACATGGGAACTTATAAACAGTGGATTAGTGTGATCACAGTAACCGGCCTTATTCATAATAGGTATGGCTCGTTTCTGTAGTTAAACGATTGAATTTAGAGTCGTTGTAAATGTAGTCACTGACAATCTGGCAACTGACTGGGGGAAAGGTGCTGATTAGGGGAATGAGAAGCAGGTGAGCATGTGGGGGGAGAAGGTCAGGTGATGGGAATGGCAGGGCTGATGAGGGAAAGTGGAAACAGGTGAGCAGGTGAATGAGAGTCAGGTAACTGGGACCGGTGGCAAGGTCTGAGGGCATCTGGTGGAGAGGTGGAGAATGGCAATGAAAGGGGCCTGGGGAAGTGGATGAGAGGAGGGACAGAGAGGCAGAATGGGCAGAACGAATAACACAACTGAGGCCGACATTGTGACATGATGGAAAAAGTTCATTAGTGGGAAAATACTTTACCTCTGGAAACTTCCACTGCAGTCAGAGTTAAAAATGAAGAACTTATCCCATTTTAAACAAAACTACATTAGCATTTAAATGATTAGAAGCTACTGGATTATGTTCTGGATGTGTTTCCATAAATCTTCCCTCCTCTCACAGGCTCTGTCTCCTACATATCGGGGTCTTTCTCCTTCGAGCAGGCAGGACACGCATGTCAACGCCGGGGAGCTGAGTTGGCGTTGGTCGGCCAGCTTTACTCCGCCTGGCGTTTCCAAAATTACGACCAGTGTGACGGCGGATGGCTGAGAGATGGCAGCGTACGGTTTCCCATCAGCAACCCCAGGGAGCACTGTGGGGGCATCCCTGAAGCAGGGGTGCGCTCATTTGGATTCCCTAACAAGATGACGCATCTGTACGGTGCCTATTGCTATAGGTAGCCCAAAATAGAATACACTTCTTACATGCGTGTCTCAACAGAGCTGTGAGTCTTAGCAAGAAAACCAGAGGCCCACAATTCACTGCACAGCATATACAGCTTGATCCACCAACTCAACTGAGCAAGAAACGCCACATCTGAAGCTACAGACAATTACTGAAAGTAGAATTAGAAGGTTATATTTGACATTTAGATTCTTTAAAAATGAAATAGTCATAATTTAGTCTAATTTCAAAAACAAAAGGTCCATTTTACATCTAACTTGGTGGATGCAGAGCTAATTTAGAGAACAGATAGAACGTCTTTGGATTTTTTTTCAAAATGTACCCACATTTCTCAAGAAAGGACACAAATTGGGTTGGAGGGCCATGGATGGGGCTTCAATTTGAAATAAAGTACAAATCTATGTTAAACTGATATATGAAGAGAAATTTTATTTTTTCCAGGATGTACTCTGGCCAAATGCTGGTAAAATTTGGTTGTCAAAATTAATAATCAGTTAAAGGGGATATATCATGCTAATTTTCAGGTTCATACTTGTATTTTGGGTTTCTACTAGAACATGTTTACATGCTTTAATGTAAAACAAAACACATTATTTTTCTCAAACTGTCTGTCTGAATATACCTGTATTCACCCTCTGTCTGAAACGCTCCGTTTTAGCGCCTGTCTCTTTAAGACCCCCTCCTGAAAAAGCCCAGTCCACTCTGATTGGCTTGTGAGAAAAATATGGTGCACCTTTGCAAAGGTGGTTCTCAAGCTGTGGGCGGTATATTCTGATGAGCCTGCATGTGACATAGGAAGGGGAGACAAATCTGAATGGCTTGTTGAATCATATGTTTTCTGATCAGGGCAGCCCACAAAAAATTTACTGGGTTGTCTTATTTCACTGTTAGTAGGCACTCCAGATACCCAAATGTATGAGCACAAGCACTGAAAAGGGGAGTTTTTCATAATATGTCCCTTTTAAGAAACAATTGGCTGGTAAAACCGTAAACTGTCATTTATTTTGGGAACCACAAACAACTTTGATTAATGGAAGAATTGACAGAATGAAAGTATAAAACATGTTACACATACACAATCATCAATCTTGCTCTAAACCTGGAATAATGCGTTGACATTTCTGCATAGAGTAACTCATCAGTGAAGGTAAAGTTAAGTAAGTTAAACATGTTTGGTTAATTCTGGGTCGATCACTGAACCTGCCAGCGTGTCCATTTAACTTGAGTCCGAGCTGCTTCCTGTGAGCTCATTCAAAGACGCTAAAACTCTGAACTGTAAATAACGCTGCTGGTTACGTTAAAGGATGAACTGGTTTAACTGTAAATTAATTACATGTCATTTAATTTATTCCAATAAAGATATGTCCAAATGTCAGCGTATTCATTTGCCATTAAGTTATTTGTGCAATATTTGCACAAATTTCCCCAAAGTTTGCTTGGGAGAAAATGACTCACATCCAGTTGTTAAGAGTAGAGTAGTGAGAATGTGCTGATTCAGAGAGCAAATGTGATAAAATTGCTTTACTCAGGAGGTGATTTGCATCTTGACCACTGGCTACAATGCTTTGAGAAGCTAATCACTTACTGCACCTTTGTTGAACAGAAACATCTCGAGAGGCAGCAACCAAAAACATCAGACAAAACTTAATTTAGCAGCTGAAAACAAAAGAGCTGAACCTTACCACAGTTTTGCCATATTTATCATTCAAAACAAAGTTGCAGGTGTGAGGGTGGAAGAAACCATTAAAGCCCCCATGTATCGGATTTGAAACTTTATTACTTTGGCGACCTCTTGTGGTTGTATCAAAAAAGACAGTTTGGTAGTTGATGGCACTCAATATGTACTTCCTTTACTTCTCAAATAATTAGCAAAGATTTTGAACCAGAATTCAATTAGAAACTGAATCAGAGGTGATAAAAATATAAACTCGACAACCGCACCTGGAACACAAATGCAAAATCCTGCGGAGGCTGCAGCTCTGCAATTCGGAGGTTTTAGTTAGTTAGACCACAAACTTATTTTGTGGTTAAAAAGTCATAGATGATCATTTCAAACTGCTTGAATATGCCATAAAGTGACAAGAACATTGCAAAGTCAAATATTGTTTATCTGATCAAATAGGAGTCATGTGATCATGATATTACAAATAGATTCTTACAAACATTTTTTAATGTGTTAATTGTTATACAGTTAAATCAACAGACACGTAACAACAATAAAAATTCAGATTACATTAAGAAATTATATTTTATTTCTCCTTTTTCATTGAATCCATTTTTACTATGTTATCTCTACTTGTACATTTAGTATGTGTTCATTAAATCGACAATTAACATCACCTGCATTGTTACTGTCATAGTGTCTATTACAGTACTTCTTTAAAAACTAGAAAAGATACAGTAGTTAAGATACTGTTGCATCATCGAAATATTTGTTTCTCCTCATTGATCCCCAAAGAACAGCTATCGCCTCAGTGCCAGTGTAGAGCACTATTTCTACATACATTTAAAATTAAACTCTCTGATTAGGATACTGTATGCTAATACAGATAAAGTTCATATTAGCAAACCATACAACAAAGTCATAGAGACACCTGAATAAAAAAGCACCAGAGGACAAGCAGAGTCTATGATGTGTCAGGTGGTTCAGGTTTGTGTGGGTGGGATCTCTTTATTTCCCTGTTGGTACTTTCTCTATTTCTCTAATGCCTAAAAAAAAAAATTTAAATAATTGAAGGTGAGGATGCAGGCAGCCTATTTTCTCTCCGAGAATAAAACAGTGGTTGAATTTTCATCATGTCTGTGTTTTGACACAACATTCGTTCATCACAATATCTGCTCACATTAAAGATGTATTTGAGAATACTGTCGACATAAACACAGTGGGACTGCTAGCCAATAAAGAGAAAATCATTCCTTCACATTCACTGACATGAAGGTTCAGTGTAATTGATCATATTGACTTCAGGTGTGATCACTGACAGGAATCTCCTCCACAGGGTGACTAACTAGCTGCCTCTTAATAAGGAGTGAGTGAACTCGCCACCTACGGTACCAGCTATTCAGACCCCACTTCCACCTGGTATTAAAATATGATCTGTATATTATCCAAATAAGGAAAAAAATATTAATTTAAGTCTAAATCTGAATAGTGTAAAATTTTTAACTAATAGATACCACCAGGAAAATTCTCCAGTTGATTACCGGATAAAAAAGTGCATATGAAAAATACAGACTTGGTGTGCAGAGGCCTTAAATGTGAAATGTTTCCAAGTACAGCTTTAAAGACTTACTGCACCTGGGTCAATAATCCTGCTAGTTGTGATTACATTTTCTTTCCACACCCTGCAGCTGTGATGTATCATTGCACTATATGCCAACAGTGCATTTCCTCCATTGTTTCCTCCTATGGAATGTGTTTTTCTTTTTCCTAGATTGTACTTTCCTTATTGTCCAAAGCCACATTAAATAAAGTGTGTCAGAGCTACTAGAGAGGCTCTCAACAGTGATACAATTCACTAAAAAAGTAAAAACAAAGAATATTCCAGATTGTAAGCTTTAGCGAATGTCAGACCACCTGATTCTGAGAATTCATTCATACTAAACTGCAAACTATCATGAACAGCAGTCTTTTACAAATATGTTAAAATACAGCGTATATCGCACCAGCAGTCAAATTCATGAATTCAACAGTGTCACTGAACAGGCTGATTTTCATTTCCACAATCTTCCCCTTAAAAACAGTTTAGCTACAAAATGGCTGCTGATTATGAGAGTAAAGCTCACCACAGTAAGTAAGTAGAATTATTCTGGATCCCTTAACCCCCACATATACTGGTATAGCCTATATTTAATTTGGTTAAGGGTAATACAGACTTACACATTTAAATGATTAATACGAATTGTCTCAGAAATATTAACATATTCTGACGTTGATGTTGATAAATGAGTCTCTGAAAAGTCAAGAGAACTTTAGAGTTCATATGAATTTTGTTAATTAGATTCTGGTTCTTTTATATGACAGTCTCACATAAAACATGTCCTCCTGCATAAAAGTTGTCCTTCTGTGTGAAAGTTAAAAGATAAGAGAGGATCTTACAAACCGTCCTGAGCTAACAACAAGAATGGAAGGAAGATGGATGTTGAATCAAAGCGTTGTCTGTTGATAAAAATCCACTGTAGAGTGTTTTGAACAGTGTGGGGGGTCCTCTCTTATCTCTTGATATGACTCTTTCATAAGAAAGTTATTTTGGGTGATATTCTTTCCCAGGAATCTCTAGATCAAGAAGAATTCAGGCTCGGGAGTGTGGTTTTGTTTCAACTGGCCAAATTCACCCCGACTTCCATAACTTTTTTAACATGCATCACTTAACTGCAAAACATGTATTTGGATTACAGCAAGTTTTCCAGATTTTCCACAACTGTAAGAACTGTGGCCTTGATATGACTTTAATTTATACAGTTTAACTTAAACTGGCCTGGAAAGTCTTTTGAGTCCCAAGAAGAGGGGGAAAAGAGGAGGTGAAATATTGTTTTTCTTTTTAAGAAAAAGGCAAGATGTCTTCAGACATTCCACTTAATGTCCCAGAACAGCGGAGCTGCTTTCTCTGTGGCTGTGCCCCTGACCTCCATCGCCTCCATGACCTCTTCATGCTGGTAAGGAAGTGAGGTAACTGGGTCATCTTCCATCGAATGGGCTAGAGGTGGGAGACAGACGGAAAAGTATTAAAGGATTACAGCGTTTACTATGAAGGAGTTTTATTTGCTCCAGCTCAGCCCGGTCTCTTGAACCTCTGTGAAAATGAGCACAATGTCTTAAAGAGTTCTTATTGCAATCCTACAACACTGTCAGACTCACAGTTTTAAAAAAGGATCCATTTTGATGCAGCAGAACCAGAGATATCGTCTTTTTTATTCCATACATTCTTCTTCCTTGTCAAAATCAAGCCCGAGAGCTGGTCGTTGATCCCAACTTTCGTAGTGGCCAAACGGTGGTACTACAACTTCCGTGTCCGTCACGTGATGCCATTGGGCCCAAAAATACTTTTTCCCATAGACTTACATTGGGAAAGAGACGTCTGTAACTCAGCGGATAATTTCTTTTGAGGTGAATCAACTTCCCAGAACGAACACTTGAATAGCCCTTATTTAAATCATTAGGTCCTAAAAGTTGTGAAAGTACTAATAGCTGAATCCAGAGTTATTTCCCTTCCTCGGTTCATTGTGAATAAGACCTAGACCAAGGCTGGAGCGAGGGCTGGGAGGCAGAGTTAGCAAGCCGTGGCGACAGCGTGACGGCTGTGACCTCGTGACCGAGCCATATGACCTGCTCCATGGGCCCAATGGATGCAGAAGATCGCCGGAAGATCCGGGCGAGTCAAGCCATTTTGGCATCATGCGCCACTGAGCAACTTTCATAGGAATGAGCGGGCCCCGCCTCCAATGCTGTATCCCGTTCTCTTTATACATCCATGGTCAAAATTTGGCTCCTCATTACCCACAATGCAACTCAACCACCGACAGCTGGTAGATTCAGGTGTGTTATGCTAGTAGAAGCTAATGTAGCCTGGAGCCCCTATAGCCACAAGCAGAGATGAGCAGCGGGCTACAGAGGTCTCATTTCTTTCTAACTCCACACCAGATTTTTTCATTTTCAAACTTGTAGTCTTCAGCCCCAACCGACGCTGACACAAGTGACATCACTTGAGAATATTTATCAGATTTTGTGCAGCTACATCTGGAGCCACAAAAGGCAATTTTCTTCACATACTATATGCAGTAATAGGCCAACACATGTAAACAGACTTTGATGCGTAAAATCAGTGGATTTTCCTTTAAAATGCTCGGAGCAAAAGAAAATGAGAAGAATACATTAGTGAAGGTGTCCTGGACAGATCATAGATGGATGTTTGCATTTGCCTGCAAACTCTGACAGCCAGGGTTCAATTAAAAGATTTTTACTTTTGAGTGAAGTTTACATTCTAGCTGGTGCTTTCCTTATTTAATTATAGCTCTTCCTGGGGTCCCAGAGGCATTCCCACGCCAGACCAGATATATAATCTCTCCAGCATGGGTCTTCCCTGGGGCCTCTTAACAGCTGAACGTACCTGGAAAACCTCTAAAGGGAGGCGTCCAGGAGGCATCCTGATCACATGCCCGAACCACCTCAGCTGGTCCCTTTCGACGCAAAGTAGCAGCGGCTCCCTTACTTCAGCTAAACTTCTAACTATGCAAACCTTAAATTAAACTTATTTTTAAAAAGGGACGGAGTTTAAGTGGTATGCAAGCAATGTGTGTTGTAGTCAAGTTCATAATGTTTAAGTTGTGTTTATATAACATTTACAGTGATGTTTGTGCCCAAAGTTTTATGAGATTGTGTTCCAGTTTTGGTCATTATGCAATATACAGTAGTCCTTCTCAATACGTGCTGTACTTGTTATTTTATGTTAGATATTTCATCCTGTTGTTGTCCTGTACCATTGTGTTACAAGTATTTATAGATAAACCTTCTAATCACTCACTTATTACCTTGAGATTGTTTGTGTAATAGTATCTATGGTTAATCAAGGTCAGCCAGTTGATGCACTTACTTGGGATGCAGGTAATCAGAGGCTCTTCCCATTGGCCGCCGGGCAGGCACTTGATTACAGGGTTCAGTTTCTGCACAAAACCGTCCTCACAGTAGTACCGCACCTTGGTGTTGGTCTCGTAACGCAACCGCTTCTTCCCAAACACCTTAGCGTAGGGAACCTTTGGGGGCTCGCCACAGGATGCTGTTGGATAGAAGATAAATGGAGAGATAACTTTACCTCTCAGAACGTTAACACCAGCGGTGAATTAAAAAATAAGACCTTACAAAACGTGCAGCTCAAATGAACTCACAGACGCCCTTCTTGCAGGTGTAGGACAGGTGGTAGTTGCACGGCACGTCGCTCCAGCGGCCGCCGTCGTGCCACACCATCACCGCACAGTCCTCACCTGACAGGAAGTAGCTGTCAGGCTGACCTCTGTACCAGTTCTCATAGAGCTGATGGAGAGAGTCACATGAAGGAAACATCTAAATTTAATAAAGCTTTTTGAGTATTGATTTTTATGTTTTAATAACCTGACTTAGACAGCTTAGACAATCCAAAAACTCTTATTCTCTTCTGTGATTGACGCATAAATGTTTGATACTCTCAGGAGGTCATAGCACCCATTAAAACTCACCAGAGGGTTCCCGTCCGACCAGCGGAAGTCTCCCTCGATGGTTCTGTCATTCAGTCCGATCCACTGATATTCTCTGTATTTGTCTAAAAATAAAAAAAGTGTGAGAAAATAAGAGGGGTCATTGTATTGTAGCTATAAACACTATACACGGTATATAAAGTAAGTACCGGTAAGTACATTTATATGTATAGCACCTTTCTACATCAGACGCCACAAAGTGCTTCACAATAAAAGACAAAAGAAAGACATAAAATAGACACAATATATGATTATTATTAGAATAACATAGAGACAAGTCCCCCTATTTAGCACTTATAAGCAGTATATACACATTTAGAACACATGATAATGTAGTTGTAAGCAGATATATATGTGTTTATTAATGTATTTGTCAACAACTGTAACTCCTCCTGTGAGGCATCAATAAGTGGAGGCTGCTGTATTAACAGATAATAAATGACAATATTGTAAAACACAGTTGAAATAATATAAAATATGTCTTCATAGAATAAATTATCTTTGTTGACAAATACTGTTCATTAATAAAAACTTAAAAATGTCCTTCTAGCTGAGTACAACTACACATTATAATGTGTGTTTACCATTTAATACATGTTTACATACTATTTATAAATGCTAAAAGTAAAGTGTTACCGTCCGCAGGTTTTAAGGAGACAACGTTTAGGAGCCCTGACTTCAAAAGCACAGTGTCCTTTAGTTTTGAGCCTGGAGCGAGAAACAACCAACAAACTGATCAGAGATCTCAGACAGTATCAGTCTATACTCCCCATGGCAACTCCCCGCAGAGCAAAAAACAACCACCAGAGGAATGTCAGATAACTATCTCACCGCCTCGTTGCCAGACGAAACACCAACTTCCAAACCGTGACATTTTCTAGGAAAAAAAACGGATTCAATGAAAGGGAAGAAATGAAAGGTGGTTCTGAGAGGCCTCGATGTTAAAACAAACTCATCACTTTGGATTTTTCAGGAGTCTGAATTGGAGGAATGTTAGAAGGAAAGATCACTAGCTTGATATCTGCTGCAAGAGATATGTCCATCACTGTTTGTCCCTGCATTCGAGGACGCCCTAACACCTGAGATTTGATGGTTGCCTGGTGAATAGTCGCCTTTCAGTTGGAAGAAACAGCCAAATTCACACTTTCGCATCCGTTTATGTTTTTTTAATCATATTGTAAAGGTTACTTTCAATGATTCTGTTTAAGGCATTTTGCAATAATTTATATTTAAAAGTAGAAAACTGTCGGTATGCATCATAGACCGTTGTACCAGCATCCTTCATGATGTCCAAGTAAGCTAATTGTTTCTCTCCTGGATTTGAGTTTCTGACAAGAAAGCTCGAAGATTTGCACCTAACTATCAACTTTTAAAAGTCAGAGGAAGTTTTGAAACTTTGACAAAACAATAAAAGTCATTAACTGTTTGCATACTGAAACTGGAACACAATGCAAGCCTGAAATTATTAATCAATCTAAAAAAAAAAAGTGTGGTGTGTTTTCTGCAAAGTGGTTGACTATCAATAATCAAAAGTGTATGTGATTCTAAAACATACAAACACCACTGTTAAGTAAGCAATTTTGTTGGTTGAGTTAAACCTCAAAGGGCTGAACCATAGAACTACATTCTTACAGTAACATTTATAAATTATAAATGATCATTTTCTTCACATATTGATTTACAAGGTGCTGAACACAGATGTTCTCCAACTGTTTCTTGAGATCTGTGAAATGACATCTAACTCACGAAATCAGATGTTTTGGGGCTCCAAGTCACTAAAGTGTTGATCTAAGTGGATTGTGTTCTTAAGGGGGTTTTACCATTGATGTAGTCCTGCTCCTCAGGGGTCATGACAGAAAGCAGATGTCCACCACACATGCGACAGTGCTGCTCAGCCGCCTCCCAGCTCTGCCTCTTGGCAAAGTGACGATAACAAAAGCTCTGAAACTTCTCCCAGCCGGGCTCACACACCTCCAGGTCTGAGCAGGACGGAGACAGAAAGAACGAGAGAGGAATCAGTAGGAACTCTGTCTTTCTAGTACTTGGAAGATCATGTTTTTATATGTTTATCAAATAGTTGACACCGAACCTGTCTGGCACAAGTCTCCTCCATAACCGGTCAAACAAAAGCACCTCGTTGGTTCACCGTCGACACAAGTGCCTCCATTCAAACAAGGGTTCTCCAGGCAGGAGTCTGCAGCTGTGTGAAGATGGCAGTACTTATTAACAGAGCTTTTTATATATATTCATTATTCAGTATCTTAAAATAATACTATTCTAGAAGAAACTGTCTGGAGCCAATAAACTAAATTTTAATATAATCTATTTCATTAAATTCAGTAGTCAGATACTTTGTACCATATTTAGCTATATATTCCATATTGACTTTCATGCCAACAATTGTTTTATCAGACTTGATGGTATTTTTTTTTAAGTGTATGAGTCCTGCACCTCCACAAACAGGGGAACCTTTAACTGGGTGATTTATCACCATTCTTTAACATCTCATTTTCAAATGAAATTGCCGTACATAGAGGCGCCAGCAGACGGAGCTGTTACATCAGTTATGGGACCCACTGCTCAGTTACTACATGATCCAGTATCAATGTAAAAAAAAAAAAAAAAAAAGGATTACAATGAAGTCGTGGTTTTAAAAATGAATGATATTGTAAGAATTTGAAAACTTACTAATGCAATGACACAGTAAAAAGTTCAAAAAGCCTGTAGTGATAAATGGATAAAGTTTAATCATCACAGTGGAGCCAGTGGTCCAGTTTTACTACCAGTGTTCTTCATGTCATGCTCATAAAGAAAACATTTGAAATCATGATTTTTATTTCTAACAATACCCAAATCACATTACCTTTTGAATACATGTGGCTATGTCAACTTTATGCTTTAAGTGAATAAACATTGTGAATTCAACCTGAAATTGTATTTTCATAATAAAAACTATTGAGGGTGAATGTGTGAATTTTTCTAGCTGCTTTTCACCACAGTCAAATAAGTCAATGATAATGGATGATTTAGACAAATATTGTGCATGTGCATATGAAAAAGATCGAAGACAACATTTTAATTCGTAGCTATTTGAGATGTTTTGTCTTCGGTCTTGAAGTATAGAATTAGCTATATATTCTTCAAACAACCTAAAAAAGGATAATAAACCCCTTCTTATGTAACAGTGAGGAGAGGCCTGTTGTGAGCTTACTGTGTGTTATTATTATTCTCTGAGAATTAATTCAGAACGGGAAGCTAATCTCTCTGTTGTGCTGAGTCAGCTTGAGGTGCTAAATTGCAGCGTACAGTAAATCTCTCTCCTGATTGGGCATTTTCGGACACAGATGTTCCCTCCCCCTTCACAACACCAGCTGTTATGTCTGCTGTGTGCAATAGTTTTTATGGAGCACATGTACCTGAAATGCCTCCTGGTCTTGCAGCAGAAACTTTGGCCACAGGCAGCGAGGCAGCCATGGCAGAATACTCTGGGAACATGGTGGGAGCAGTGATTGTTACATCGCTGATGTCAGCGGTGAGTGTTGGACTGGTGGTTTCCTCCTCGTCAGGATGCCACGTGCACACTTTAACTGAAGGCTCATCTGTGCTGGTCTCCCCCTCACCTCTCTCTGATCCACGGTCTGTTGAGACAGTTTATTATTACGGGATGTTCACAGGTTATTTGTAAATGCAGACAAATGAACTTTAAGGGCTTTTTAGACAAAAATATGTGACTATATATTGTCAATTTTAGGTCTGTCTTTATAAAGAATTTTAAACAGATATGAATATTGAATCTGCTGATCCCTGATTATTATATAAAAATAACACTTATTGCTCATTGTTTTCTTGATTAACTGATCAATTGTTTAGTGTATAAAACATAAAAAAACATTTAAGTGTGTTTTTTTTAGGATTACATGTTTCTGAAGACATTTGAGGATAGAAGTAGACATTACAGTGTCTTGATGAAACATGAATCTTGATTCTTGTGTGATCAGCGCTGCCTAGTTTGACCGTTTGATCGGAGTTCACAGGTTTCGCAAGCAGCGATTGACCGCTGCGGTAGAGACTTCTCGAGGCAGAGGAACATGATTCTTTTCAGATTATCTGTCTCACGTAGTACGGTCAGGATATAGTGACCGTTTCATAAAAGCAACTTTTCATCATATTTGCACAGAGTTACCAACCGCAGCTTCAATCAATTATCAAAATTAGGGCTGTCAAAGTTAACGCGATAATAACACCTTAACGCCACTAATTTCTTTAACGCATTAACGCAATCGATCTTCCGGAGGTTGTATGATGAAAAAGGAAGATACTGGTATCATATGAAACTAGAAAACCTAAGGAATCCATTGGTACCAACCATGTCATACTAGCTTGTCGCGAAGGAGGTTAAACGACGCTCCAAACTGGCATGACCATTTTCAAAGGGGTCCCTTGACCTCTGACCTCAAAATATGTGAATGAAAATGGGTTCTATGGGTACCCACGAGTCTCCCCTTTACAGACATGCCCACTTTATAATAATCACATGCAGTTTGGGGCAAGTCATAATCAAGTCAGCACACTGACACACTGACAGCTGTTGTTGCCTGTTGGGCTGCAGTTTGCTATGTTATGATGCTATTATGCTAAATGCAGTACCTGGGAGGGTTTCTGGACAATATCTGTCATTGTTTTGTGTTGTAATTGATTTCCAATAATAAATATATACATATATTTGCATAAAGCAGCACATTTGCCCACTCCCATGTTGATAAGAGTATTAAATACTTGTCAAATCTCCCTTTAAGGTACATTTTGAGCAGATAAAAAATGCGCGATTCATTTGGGATTAATCACGATTAACTATGGGCAATCATGCGATTAATCACGATTCAATATTTTAATCGATTGACAGCCCTAAAAATACCTGCAGATTAATGTTGTCATTTGAGTAATTTTGAATATACATTTGAGTGAGAAATGGATTATGCTGCAGTGGTTTCAGAAGTTTCTATATACTTTTTATTTCCACCGTGATTGATGAAGCTTCGGTCCTCCACAAAGGAGCAAGCAACGAACTTTTCAGAGATACCTTTCAAGCCTACATGGTCAGTGATTGGTGGACTGTTCCTTTAAACTCACCGTTGATGCTGCTGGTGGTGATCTCAGCCACGACCTCTTGCTCCTTAGAGCTGTCATCAGGAGGCTCGGCGCTGTACTCCAGATCAGAGCGAGACTCCTGCAGTGTGGAGGAAGAAGGCTCTGGTTCCCAGCCCGGTGTGAGGGTCAGATGAGGGATCAGTGTGATTTTGACATCTGATGGAGGAGGCGCATCAGTGGCATCCTCACCGTCACCTCCTGCAGAAGTGTGGTCCGTTGACAGAGTTGGATTTGTCAACATGAGTCCTGGTTTCACCTCTGGGCTTCCTCCAGACAATTCACCTGATCCCTCTCCGGCATCTAGTTCCGTCCCTTCCGGATCGCTGTCTGTGGTATTTTGGGTTGTGCTGAGGAATACCTCGGGGCTTTCTCCTAATACCTCCTGTTCAAGTTTGTCCTGGATGTCCTCCAGAGGTTCGGCCCCAGATGAAGTGTTGCTTTCGGGTATGAAGGTTATAATCTCTAGAGAGCTGGCTTCAACCTCCACCGTAGGGGGAGACGGGGTTACAGATGCAGGGGATGTCAACAAAGTGACTGGATCACTGTTTAGGACCGGAGCATTCACATCAGAGTCATCTGTGACTGTGATGACCTCTGCTGTGGGGGTTTCTGCAGGATGGATGTGTCCACTCTGGTCGGTTGGATCATTTGGTGCTTCCTCCTCATAAGTGCTATTGAGGTCCTCAACACCATGACCCACTGGGATGGACGACTCCACAGTTACACCTGGTTGCTCTGGGGTGTGATCAAGACCTGCCAAGAAAAAAAATGAAATGATATGTGAAAAGATAACCATCTTTCTTTCTAAAGCAATTTAGTTTGAAAAAGGAAAACTACAGGAACCATGGATCTAGGCCATATCTAAAGATGTTCATTAAAAAATCTGACCGCTGCTGGAACAAAAGACCTCCTGAATCGTTCAGTAGAACACTGAGGCATCACTAGTCGCTCACCTAATGAACTTCTGAGTCCGTTCAGAAATATCTCAGATGGATTGCCACAGACAACGATAGTCCTTAGAAAGGATGAATCCTAATGACCAGGGCCGGCTTAAGGCATAGGCCATATAGGCGGTCGCCTAGGGCGTCACCTTCTGGGGGGTGCTGGTTGCCATCGAAAAAAAAAAAGAAATGCGGGTGGGATGCCCTTTCTCATTTTCTGCATTGAGGTAACGAACAAATGAATAAAGAAAGAACGAAATACACTTTTCACCTTTGTAACTCTTTGTAGTTAAACTGACTAAACACTTTTAAGCCAACAATATCAAGGACTAATTGTTTTATTTATATTGTAATAAATACAGTTATTTATGAAAATAAAAATCGTAATTTTTGTCTTAAAATCATTGTGTTGATTGATGTGTTTTGTGGTATACGGGGCTCTGGGGGTTGAAGCCTAACCATAGAGCAGCGCCGCCGGTGGCAGCAGGGGGGGCTCCAAATCCAAACTTTGCCTAGGGCACCAAAAGGGCTAGAGCTGGTCCTGCTAATCACTTTGGTGATCCCCTGACACATATTTATTTACTTACTTGCTACCTACCTCTGCAATTAATGCCCACCTTATTTACCTTTTAACTTAGGACTTGAAATATTTTGTCTATAATCATATCAATCCTATTTTATCCATTTGTGTAAATTGTTTTAACGTTCTATTATGTTTGTTTTACCCTTTATGTGAAGCATATTGAGATTTCGCTGTATTTTAGTGTGCTATATAAATTAGCTTTAGTTTGAGATTACCACTAAAACAGCATGATAATATGTTAACGTTAGGAGGTTACATTAGCATACTAAACATGTTAACATGCTTACTGCACCATTGTGACCATTCTAATAAGAACAGGCTAATATGCTAAATATTACACACGTAAGGTTATCATGAACATGTTAACTGTGGTCATATTTGCTAAGGTAACATGCTAAAATGTCAAGCTGGTAAAGGTGGAGCTCATTTTAATTACTTTATATACTGCTGAGTAGTTTAATCTATAATAATACATCTACTAGTCCATTTATATTTTGTATCAATAATCTGAATCTGCAATGTACTACAGAACTAAAGAACAAATTTTGTGGAGTAAAAAGTATAAAGTAGCATAAAATGGAAATACTCAAGTTAAGTACTAGTACCTCAAACTTGTACTTACGTACAGTACTTGATTAAGAAACAAATAAATAAATTGATTAATTAATTCATTATAAATAATTTCCTTAAACAAAGGTATAACTACTACTACTATTATTATTATGATTATTATTATTATTTTCTATTTTCTATTTATTTATTGTATTATTATTATTATTATAATTATTTTACTTTGTTGGTTTTTTTTGTATGAAATGTTGGGATTGTGGGTTGGGGT
The DNA here is from genome assembly GCA_916701645.2 of Sebastolobus alascanus. Classification (NCBI taxonomy): domain Eukaryota; kingdom Metazoa; phylum Chordata; class Actinopteri; order Perciformes; family Sebastidae; genus Sebastolobus; species Sebastolobus alascanus. The sequence continues at coordinate 82,569 of CAKAOJ020000450.1, read as the reverse complement.
GGGATGGTAGGGATATACAGAAGCTATTATAAAGTTGTTTGATACTTATCTTTTCCTTCTTTTGTAAGGGATTACAATTCCACAAATAAAAAGTATGAAAAAAATAAGTACAGTACTTGAGTTAATGTATTCAGTTACATTCCACCACTACTTGATAATAGTGGTTAACATTCGTTTTAATATGCTAACTGTAGGTAAGATTCCTTACAACTTATGAGCATTCAACTGATCACAACTGGTAAATACGGTAACTCCCATGTGACTTGAATGTTGCATAAGAACTGTTGAGACAGTTGATCCAAGTCTATAGAACAGAGTTTGAGATGTCCTACAATGCCCATGGTGTAGAGAACAAAACCGATTTAGGTAACCACATGGCACCAACATCAGGTCATATATTTGTTTTGCCAGACCAGTGGTAAGGATGTTAAGAGTTTCTAGTGTATAATGAGATTTATACCCTCATTAGCAATGGAGGCACCTCTAAAAAAACCCTAGACTCATTTGTAATAACGTCCTAACTTTGATATTCACTGTATACGTACCTGAATCAGACGTAGGGACCAGTTCAGAGGTGGCAGAGACGTCCATACCAACCAAACTTTGAGTCACTGAGTTTTGTGTTTCCTCATCTGGAAGAGGATTTACACCCTCCTCTCCAGACTCCTCTTCTGTTGGATGGTTCTCAGGAGTACTGTTATCAAAAGATGGCAGTCGGGTGGTGGCGTGAATATCTGTTTCCTCTGCGTGGGGTGATGGAGTCACAGCTGACATCTCCTCCACAGAACCAGCGCTGGCCTCTTCTGGCTGCCCCGAAACACCGTAAGAGGTGCTCGAGTAGACGAGCTCCGCTTCAGAGGGGAGTTCCAGGTGGACATCTTGAGTGTGGTCCTCTTGTAAAACAGGAAGGTCGCCCTCCTGAGGAACCTCTGGAGAGCTGCTGAGGAGCTCATTTGCATCCGCTCCAGATGTTGCATTAACAGCTGGCGTACCCAGACTTTCAGTCACAGAAATATGATGCTCTGAGGGCTCTCCGCTCTCTGACGTTGTCGCATCAGTTGTGGGTAAAGTGGAGTCTTCATCAGCAGTTACTGCGCCTTCAGCCTTTGGAGAAGCTGTTGGAAGAGCGTGAGACTCTTCAGGATCTGTGTGTGGCTTTTCTTCAGGTGCAGGCTGATGGGATTCTGGGTAGCTGGCCTTCTCTATGACCTCCCAGGTGTCCTCTACTGTAGACACGTGCTCTTGATGTTCAGATGGAGGAGTGACAGACTGATGAAAGCCTATCGTCAACAATGATTCCTTGTTATAACTCAATGTCGGGGGCTGAGCCTCAACTGGGCCCTGCTTTACAGGATTGGCCGTCTGGGCGTGTTGGACCTCTTCGCCCCCCTTTGCTGTCGCCTCGCTCAGGCTGAACTCCTCCTCCTCTGCAGGATTAGTTAAGAAAACAATGTCCTGGCCAATGTCCTCCGGCTCAGTGGCAAGAAAATCCTGAGGAGATTCTGTGTAAGGACCGTTATCGCCTGGAATAAAGAGCAGAATTACAAAATGTTATTTTGATGTCCAGGATTTGATTGGACATATTCCTAGGGAAAAAAATCGGTTGCGAGTGTAGCAAGAAAGCCCATTTAGGTAAGGTTTTACAGGTCCACAAATTTTATGGTAATTAGGTGATAATTAGCATTGCCAGCTGCTTTAGAGCATTCTCGGATCCGATTCGTTGTTTTTCTTCAGGCGCGGTTGAATCTTGCAAATGCTTTTAGGAGCACTAAGAGGAGGCAGAGGAACCTGATTTTACAGATTACTGATTACTGATTACAGGATATAGTTACAGTTTGTGCAAATATGAAAAAAACGTTTTTATTACAGTTACAGACTGAAGCTTTAAATATGTTTTTTTACAGTACATAATATAGGTAAGCTCCCGCGTTTTCACATTTGCCAGAACCATCTGCCTCGCAACCTTCTCAGAATGTGTCAGTTGAATATGTTTTAGATGAGGTACAACTATCCAGTAATTCACAAGAAAAAAGATTAGAGATGAGTCATAAAATATAGAAAAGAATTGTGTAACAGAACTATTCTTCAATTTATCTTTATGTTGCTGATCCTGATCCTTAGGATGCAGAAAATAACCAGGATACTTATCAAACACAAGATTGTTCTCTTACTTTTGAAGCAGTAGGCGTCGTGTCGAGTGTGAACCTCGGGGAAGCCCGTCTGGTTGCTATAGCGATAGACAGTTCGGACCCCGGGTTCGCCGCCTCCACAGCGCTCTCTGGGCGTGACGATGGGGTAGCGCACGCTCGCGTCTGCCAGCCAGCCTGGACTGCAGAGGTTCAGTCCATCATTCCAGGCTGCGTACAGCTGAGCTGTGGTGACCAGCTCGGCCCCGTGACTCAGACAGTAGGCCTTGGCCTCCCAGAAAGTGAAACGCTGGGGGGCGGAGCCATGGAACACCTCACCTTTACACAAGGAGACAGGTGTCAAGTTCCCGTAATGTAATGCCTGTTACTTCGCTGTGGTTTTTTGTACTGAGCATGATCAGGTGTAGAGCTGCAACGATTAATCGATTAGTTGTCAACTATTAAATTAATCGCCAACTATTTTGATAATCGATTAATCTGAGTAATTTTTTTAAGAAATTCTCTGATTCCAATTTCTTAAATGTAAATATTTTCTGTTTTTTTTAATCCTCTATGACAGTAAATTGAATAGCTTTAAGTTGTGGACAAAACAAGACACTTGAAGACCTCCTCTTGGGCTTTGGGAAACACTGATCGACATTTTTCACAATTTTCTGACATTTCATTGACCAAACAACTAATCAATTAATCGAGAAAATAATCGACAGATTGACCGACAATGAAAATAATCATTAGTTGCAGCTCTAATCACATGAGCCATTGAAAACAAGAGTCTTTTTTCCAACCTGGGTTCTTATTTTAATAGTTTAGGTCATATTTTGTCATTTTTTTCTATATTTTACTATTTTACACTATCAAGGCATGCAACAATCATGTCAGACAGGTTATAAAGAAATGGCCAATAAATTCACTACATGGCCAAAAGTATGTAGACAACATTAAATCCATGTTTGTGTGTATTTGTGTTTGCAAAACTATTTGCCTCAAATTGCCCGATAGGGAGAGGATAAAGTTGAATAGAATTGAGCTGAAGGGTTTTAGATTGTTCCTACGTGCACTTCACATGTACAGTTGATGCCTCCCTTGTGTTGTGTTTAGTTTTGTCAGATAAGCTCAGAGGAGCCACATAGCTCAGGTTTTATTTTAACTTACATTTTTGGGAAGCCAGCCAGGTAGTTGCTGAAAATATAAATAAATAAGAAGCTTATTTGTTTAATGTGGCTCCACCCGCTGTCCCTCTTTCTTCTGTTGCTTGCCTCAGTTCTCCTAATTGTTGTGTTTGTTGTGGTAAAATAAGTTTTTAAACCCCTGATCAAAAAACGAAATAGCTTTATTCTGTCCAGTTACATCAGCATCATCTGGTGTGAACTCTCTCTAGGTTCCATGGTGGAGAGGAGGTCGTGTTGCTCAGGCTCTATCTGTTTGGCAATGCCTGGAAGCTGCTTGACATCCTCCTGGATCCATCTCTTATGTTCACATTATATGTATCTTTTTTTTGTCATATTGATTATCGTTGTTTTTTCATTATGTTTTTATTTTGTACACACAACATATATTGCACGTCTAGAAGAGGGATCCCTCCCCTGAGGTTTCTTCCATTTTTTTCCCTGTTAAAGATGAGAGGGTTGTACTGTAAAGGACAGAGGGTGTCGTATCCTACACAGATTGTAAAGCCCCCATGAGCCAAATTTGTGATTTGTGATATTGGGCTATACAAATAAAATTGACTTGACTTGACCCTTTTCGTCCAGGGTTTCTGGGTTGTAACACCAAACTGGAAAAAAACATGTCTTTATGGAGCTAGCTTTGTGCACGGGGCTTTGTCAAGTTGAAATATGTAAGGGATGAACACAAACTGTTGACACAAAGTTATAAGCACTATTGTCTATAGTAGCATTGTATATTGTAGCATCACGTTTCCCCTTCATTGAAACTAAGTGGTCCAAACCCATAAAAAAAGACCCATAACAAAAGTACACAAAACAGGGGTGTCCTCATACTTTTGACCATACAATGTAACTGGGTTAAACTGGGATTTGGTTACAATCTGTCCGTCTCAACACTCGTGTTGCTTTTACCAATTCCAGTAATTAAAACTGGTGTAGGAAATTTTTTCTTAACTGATGAGGAAAGGCAAAAAAAAAATCAAAATTCCTTGTTTGTCTTACCATTGATGTTTTCCACGTAGCAGTAGACGTCGTACAGCTCATCAGGCTCTAACAGTCCATAGTTCCTCACTCCCGGCAATCCATCCATGTCCCCAAAACAGCCCTCTCTTGGCATCTGGATGGGATATCTGTGGAAGGAAATGTCGCACAGCATTGAAACACCAAGCACCTCTTCTTCGGTGATGGCGGCTCTCCAAACATCACACTTGTTTGAGCTCTTCTCTGAGTGTTGAAGTGGGGAGAAATGTTTGATTTCTGATCACACGAGTGCCTCTCAGCTGGATGATCTGTGTGTTCTGATGTACAGATGTGCAGAGTGTATCAAATGTTAGCTGGCTGAGTGGGCCATTATCAGACCTCCATACCGGATGCTCCCTCAGCCACATGCACAGCAACGTGTCAGTGTTGTTGTTTTTGTCGAGCTGCATGAAGGATTTGGGCTGTTGAGTGTCCACAAATCTCGATTCTAGATAACACAAAATGCTGAATTTTCCATCTCACTTGGTCCAGTGTTGCGTGATGTGTCCTGTTTGACATTGGACCATGTTCTGTTAAGGGCTCACCTCACTGAGTGGTCTGAGAGCCAGCCGGCATCACACTGCTCATATCCGTTGTGGTAGGCGGCCAGGAGCTGCTCTGGAGTGGCAATTTCAGCCCCGATCTCCGCGCAGGCCTCTCGGGCTCGCTCGAAGGTAAAGGCGTACCGGCTGGATGCATCACGATAATGGAACACCACCCCTGTAAAAAATACAAAAAAACAGCAGCTTCATGAATTCTGTCGTGTTTTATGCGATCATTCTGCAAAGAAGCATCAGAGGCAGAGTGAAAGGTTTAAAGGAAATTAAAATACAAAAAATACATAATAAAGCACCCACAAGCACCAATAATTCTGATAAATCGTAACACTTTATTGTTGCGTTCTACCTAAGATGTAATTTGTTTTTTTTGTAATTAATGAATTTGTCTCTTCTCAGCCGTGTGCACCCTGTGGTGGTTTTATCTGTCACTATGGTGATAGTCTAGCATCCACACATTCATAGGGGGAAAAAATCATTCTGGCTTGTTTGTATTTCTTTAAACCATTCACAATCGTCTTGGCCGGCGCTAAGGACAGGATGCAGCGACGATGCCTTTACTATATACATAGCGGCAGGTAAGGAGAATGCTGCGTGACATACTATAGGCAGCCAATGGCAGACTTATACCCACAGTCTAGATCCGGTGAATCAGACTATTACGGTGATAAAGAGGGGTTCACATGCACGGTGGTGGAAAGTAACAAAGAACATTTACTCAAGTACTGTACTTAAGCACAATTTACTTGAGTATTTCAATTATACATTACTTTATACTTAAACTCCGCTACATTTTAGCGGGAAATATTGTAATTACATGTCACTCCACTGCTTTTATCTGAAAGCTGTACTCACTTACGCACAAAACATATGATGGGTTTATCACGGGAACACCTTCACGATAATTCAAAAAGACAATTTACGATGTTTAATATTGAAAAAGAATTTAACATCATGAGCTCCACTGAAGTAGATGCAGAATCCATTGCTTGGTCAGGTGTTCTTGTTATTTTGTTTTTCCATAAAGCATGTGAATCATGGCGTAAAAAAAAGGATGAATTTCAAACTTATTCAATATCTATTTCACCTTTGACCTTGACCTGAGCCACATCGTCAGCGTCCTCCAGGCCCTGCTGCACCTCGCAGCGGTAGAAGCCGGTGTCGTTCTGCCTCAGGCTCTCCAGCCGCAGGGTGAGGTCGGCGGGGGAGTAGGCGTAATTGAGCAGCAAGGCTCGGTCTTTGTAGGCCTCGCTGACTCTCACCCTGTCGCCGCTGGCCACCAGGATCTCCGTCTCTTGGCCGTGAGTCAGCACGCTCCATTTGACCCGAGGGAGAGACAGCACGGCGTGGCGGCCGTTGGTGGAGGGAGATGGCGGCGGGTGGGCCAGAGACACCAGGCAGGGTAATGTCAGAGAGCCGCCCAGCACGGCAACCACAGGCGGCGTGTTGGGGATGGTCACCTGGAGAAGCTTCGAATCATCTGAGGAGAGGCAGGTTTCAAAGTATAGATGACATTTTGAGAAAAATGCTACTTTTTCTTGTCGCTAGCAACTCTCATGTCTGTGTGTTACAGAGCTGGAGCCAGACAGTTAGCCTAGCTTAGCATAAAGACTGGAAGCAGGGGGAAACAGCTAGCCTGGCTCTGTATCTACACTACTAAAGCTCACTAAATAACATGATGTATTGTGTTTGTTGAATCTATAAACAAACAGAAATTTAAAAGTAACAATTTGTAGTTTTAGGGGGAGTTATGTGCTGGATCTATTTCTGCCTGGGAACCTCACAGTGACGGCTCTCCATGAAGTCACTGCACCTTTTTAAAAAATTATTCCTTTAATGAATTCAGCTTCTAAACATACTAGATGTCCAAGACCTGACATTTTATAAACTGTTTTTAGTGACATTAGTGACATACATATACCTTACACACTTAACATTTATTAGCCAAAATAAAACAAGTAAGAGCCGCACACTACAGAAACACTCAGCTCTGTGAAGCCACGTGTTAGCATGATAACATTTACTAATTTAGCTGTTTAGTTTAGCTGTTGTCACTTGACCTACTTTAAGTATATGGTTTTGGTCAGGTGATGATGTGTGGTTTAAACGGTAACTTTGGTATTTTTCAAACTGGACCCTATTCTCCCATGTTTTTATGTCTAACTGACTAATGGGGACAACACTTTTTGAAATTGGTCCAGTATTGAGAGAGAGCGCTGTAGATGGCAGCCGCTCATGGGCTGCAATATGGTGCCCTTGGTGCAAGCTGCCATCGTCATTTACGTCCACTAAAAGTGCTTGTTTTTGCCACGACAGGCTCTGGGGTCTCATTTATAACCGTTGCGTACGCACAAAACGGGGCCTGAAATGTGCGTACGCCACTTCCCACGCAACAGTTGTGATCTATAAAAACAAACTTGACGGGAGAATGTGCGCACCTGTACGGAAACTTTGACCCATGCGTACGCACATTATGGAGGCACCGAGGTAGGGGAAACTGGCCACGCAGATGGTGAGGCGGTGAATTGAAACCAGATTGAAGAAATTAAACATTTAACGTCACTTCATATCACACGTTACTTATAGATCCACTTTATCATAGATATTTAAACCAGCAGTGTGCTAGTGAGCCATACTTAACCCATAAGCACCTTACAAATGTTAAATATATCAGCCAACTCAAATCTCAAAGCAAATTCCGCTCAATATCTCATCAGCGCTGTCTCACCACCACGTCCCCCCCCCCTCCGGAGCGCAGAGGAGCGGGCCGAACTACCGACACTCAGCTGTGGAGCAACGTAGCTGTTGAAATCATCATCATCGGAGATATCAAAGTATGATAGTAGTTTTTATAAAGTGTAAAATCGCTGCAGTGAACACGATATGACTTATTTATGGTTTATTAGATAGGGACATATACAGTATAGATAGACAAAAGGAAAACAGCTGTCCGATGTTACTATCAGACTGTCTCCAGTGCGCCACCGCGGTGCGCAACACACACTCAGCTCCCTCCAGTCACCTCCACCCAGCACATCTTCACCTCCTGCACATACAGTATGGATGGAGTAAATTAGCAAAGTGTGGAAATAAAGCCAGTGACAGCTCTCGCACAATCGTTACTCTCCATATCGTCATATCATTATCAGTCTTAATCATAATACAGGCCAAGTTCGCCATAAAAACTTAAATAAATACATTGTGTTCACCTATCAAACTTCCTTTTTAAATGATATCCAGGGTGGGGGATATTACTGATTGTCGCGATCATTTTGACAAGTTGTGAATCGACCAGTTAGATTGCTGTAAACATATAAACACTGCCGTGAGACTTGTAACATGCTGCATGGTGGATGCACTGGCACTGTGAGGACTACGTGAATGAAATAATTAGGAGGGAACGAGTGTTCATGGACCTCCTCACCCACAAGAACCTCGATCTCTGTATCGGAAAAAACTCCTTTTTTTGATCTTCCTCTCGGTAGTCGCCGTGATTTACCGTAAAGATCCACTGATCAACAGGCTCATTTACATGCAGAAACATTCATGAGGTGCTTTGCATTGACCATTTATGGCTGAATGTGGGCGTGTCGAGGGCGGGATAGGAGGCTGATCCACCTGCGCACATTCCCAGGTGGAATGTGGGAACATTGCCTGCAGGTGTGCGTACGCACAGTTTTATAAGTCTGATTTTTTTTTGGCGCACGCCATTTTAGGCTTTTGTGCGCACGTACATTTTTAGTATGGATCCTACGCACTGTTTTATAAATGAGACCCCTGATTGTTATTATAAGTGTCTGACGTTATGGAAAGAGTCTCGCTCAAGGAGAAGTCTCGTTCTGACATCTGGCGAGGTGATGTGTTGCCGGAAGACAACGGTGGAATACTGGAATACATCCAGGGCGGAAACATGCTGGGCAAAGTCTGTTGTGTTGGAGTACAGAAAGCGTAGCTTAGTGTTATCTAAAAGATTTTCAATGTCACAGCTGAATATTTAGATGTTTTCGACAATGTGGATGAGGTCTTGGAATTCGATGGCCGCCTGTATTTATTTGAGACAGAGAATACGGATATTCAAATTTCACAACAAGACTTCTCCTTGAGCGGGACTTGGACACAATAACAAACAAACCGGATCAAGAGAAAAGGTAAGAAAAAGGTTATATTTCTATGTAGGGTCCTTTACATAATGTTGTCAGACACTTATAATAACGATCTGAGCCTGTCAGTGGCAAAAACAAGCACTTTTAGAAGACGTAACATTACACTGACACTGCTCACTTGCCCTCGCAGCTCGTTTTGTTGCTGCCGGTTACAGTGTTCTCCCTCAATACTGGACCAATTTCAGGAATTGTTGTACAAACACATGAGAAAATAGGGTCTGAAAAATACAAAAGTTACCCATTAAAGCTTAAGGTAGAAAAAAAGAGTGAGTGGATCTTGTGATAAGAATTTTTTTGTCAAACTGTTCTTTCCAAATTCAAGAATGAGCCTTCAAACTCAACAGCATCCAATAGTTGTCAAGATATTTCACATTGCCCTCTGGGCACCATGAATGTCTGCACACAATTTCATACAACAGGATATAGTGACAAAACACTGAGGTGGAAGAAGGAGAAAAAGGAGGGTTGTTAGTAAACCATAATAAGTTTATTGTATTTATGAAGGTGCCCCAATCTTATATAAACAAATCTCTCTGTAGAACTCACAAGAAACAATTTCTACCCTCCATTCCCTGAAATATACAGTTTCTATCTCCATCTTGTAGCACAACCCTGCATCCAATTTTTAGAGCCACAGCTTGACATTTCATATCAGTGTTTGACTACAGGCCAAAACTTTAATTGGACAGAGGTGATGGATTACTCACAGTGTAGATATGGGCATATATACGTGCTTTTGCTGCCTCAAAGCACAAAATGACAATATTATATCTGCAGGAGTTTTGTTAAGATGTTATCAGATCACATGTCTGTCATGTTGTTGTACTTCCTACTGGTCACCAACAGAGGTCAGCTATTTAGAGTTATTGCCCATTTACCTCTGAACACTTTCCATTTCCCCCAAACTATTTTGCTTTGCATACCATATGTCAATGTTATAAGAAATCTGTCAATACCCTCAATACAGCCCAACTAAAGGAATAGACATTCAGCCGTATCAGTCTGATTTCCTGCTGCGAAACCCAGACAACCTTGAAAACGTCCTCCAGAGAGTGCATGTCAGCGAAAACAATGAACGACAGGAATTGATTAAACAGCATCCCGCTGCCCTTAAAAGTCAGAGGTCATGTATGATTTAATGGAGTGGTGGATGTCAGCGGCGAAAAGAGAGGAGGAGGGGTGCGTACCTGACTCGTGGTGGTGGGTAGAGGACGACGGCAGGACGAGGAGACAGATGGCACACAGCAGCACAGGTAGAGGCACATCCAGTCTGTGGCTGAAAGACAAGAAGGGAGGCAGAGGACAGGCAGTTTGAACTTGAACACGACACAAAACCTCTGGGCTGCAGAGTTTGGTTTTACGGCAAACACTTACATTTGCTAGATTGAATTTATTTCCCCAACAAAAAGTCAACTCAAGTAGAAGTGTTGGTACCGAGCTAACATTTTATTTAGGTAGAGGTAAAAGGACTGCTGTAAAATGAAGTGAGACTGGATCATTAATAAAAGAACAATGTTAAAAGGAATCTATGAAGGCCTCCGGCGGTCCGGTGGTAAGACAATACTGGTGTTGTGTAATACTGTGAAAACAGATGGCATTTCAGGATAACATTTGAAGTAGGACTTCATTATAGGCATTCAGAATAAAAGTGGGGAATGATAATTCTGTAAATTCTCTTTGACTGATAAAGCACAAAATATATCTCCAGATACCTTTCCTGACCCATCCTTACATATAATGATATGCATTAATATTTAGTAATCTAATAGGACTTATAAACTTCATGTTATAACTGAGTGATTGATTATCATGTTACAGCATTCTCACTATTTTTCTGATGGAATATTTATCTTAAGATAATTAATTATTCAGTGAACTCCAGTGGGCTACTCCTTGGTCTGAAAAGTGAAGCCAATGCGTACGTGCCTTAAACTTGCATTATTTCTAATAGCCAGCAGGGGGCGACTCCTCTGGTTGCAAAAAGTAGTCTGATTGTAAAGGAGTCTATGAGAAAATGAGCCTACTTCTCACTTGATTTATTACCTCAGTTAACATTGTAAACATGAGTTTATGGTCTCAATCATTAGTTTCAAGTCTTCTTCAATACAGCATGATGTTCATTTAGTAAGTTATGGTCCCATTTAGAGTCAAATAGACCATAAAGCAGGGGATGATTTAGGGCGTGTATACCTTGTGATTGACAGGTCGTTACCACAGCATTGTCCAGTCTGGGAGTTGTTCACAGTGTGTTTTCAGGTCATGAAAGTTAATTATAACCTTTTGGGTCGCCTAAAAATTTCATATTCAGCGTTCGGTTGTACTCCAACCTCTAGGTGTCAATTCTGGTTTCAAAAAAACAAGATGGTGAGGATCAAAATGCCGAACTTGAGGCTTCAAAACGGCCACAAACCAATGGGTGACGTCACGGTGACTACGTCCACTTCTTATATACAGTCTATGATTAACTCCAACCGACAGACTAATTAAGAATTTCTGAAAAATCTTTTTCAGTGTTTTAAAAATGGGTTTAAAAGACTTAAAGTCCCCCAAACTTCCCAGAACGGCTGACTAACACAAGATCAAATATCTCCTGATTGAGACACTGATTCTTAGTTAGTTTAGTCGTGACTCTCCCTCTCTGACCAAAGAAGAGAATTCAGACGCTCACTACAGAGACAAAACACATATTGACTTAATACTGTGAGCCATTCATCAAACCCAGAGCAGAACGGTGGCAAGTGGCCGACTTTCATCAAACATTTAAGCTGCGACTGAAGTAAAAGTCAGTGAGGCGAAATCAGCAGAATCTCTGCAGGAAAACAGATAGGATGATGACGTTATCCATCATGTTGAACGTCGTGAATAATACCATCTATTCATCCTGCATTCGGAAACATGAGGGATTGTTTTAGATCGGTCTCATTTATTTTCATTGTTTTAGACACCTCTTGGGTTGTTTTAAGGTTCTGTTAAGGTTGTTCCCTGGATGAAATCTTTTATCCTTTGTATTCATATTTTTTGTTATCTGTCTTAGATTGTTGGTCTGTAACTCACTGTTATTGTTGACAATCTTTAAAAATACATTTTAATCTCAGTGAGGCTCTCCTGGTTGAATAAAGATCTCCCTTTACGTTCTCTTTGGCGACATATATGGCGATAAACTGTGTTTTCGTTGCCTTCTTCTGAATGTCGAATTTGATTCTTTTTCTTTGGATTTGCACTTGTTTTTGAAGTGTCATCGTCTGTAGTCATCGCTCTTTTCTTTGTTTGTTTTGTCATGGAAACTGTTTACTTGCAATGCTAGCAGAGACCAGAAAAAAACAATACACCGCTTCACACACAAGTGAGTTGAAGAGTGTCTGTTGTCACTAACAGTGTGCACCGCTTGTAATTTTATCCAGGAATATCGCCACAGACAACCAGTTCGTAATACTGCAAATGCAAGGACTTTCATCAGTGGGCCATAGGCTCAATCACCATTGTTGGTTTTCATGTCTTTTTTATTATAAAGCAGGTTTAAGTGCTATATAAATACTGTGAAAGTATAGAAACGCTCAATCCATGGAGAAATACACTCAATCACATGTACACAATCAAAAACTGTGCCTTTGAAAGAAGCAGTCAGGATTTCTCTAATTTTGTGATGTCACAAATGTACAATATATAGATTGCGTCCAAAATTCCATACTAACAGGCAATTTAATACGCTAAAACAGAATGTGAGATATTTTAGTATGTCAGAAACCTTAGTATGAAACCAAAAGTATGCGAATTGCATACTATTTCCGGTGAAATATCACAGTATGCAATGCTGGACACTATGGCAGCATAAACATCCCACAATGCAATGCGGTAGTGACGACAACGTTCAAACAGACGTTGAAGGACAGCTCTGTAACATCAATAACGTTTCAATTTAGTAAGAAAAAAAGATTTCACTTAGCTAGGCGTAATATTTATTTTAAATTAATTCAGACTTTGATTCTCACAAACCGTCGTTTTGGTCACATGAAGTTGGCACGGGTTACCATGGTTACACGTCTCCAACCGGCAAGGAGGCTCTCAGGAAATGACCACGTAAATTACTGCTCAGTGCTTCCGAAAAGATACACTGTTTATTCACACAAAAGTATGTTGAACGCCTATTGAGCATGTAGTGCATAGTATGCGATTTCGGACGAAACCATAGACCATTACACAGTTTTAAATGTAACCATTCTAAATGTGTCCCAGTTTATTTCCGGTTGCATTGTATGTGAATGATATCAGCTGACAGGAAGTAAACATGGACCCAAGCTGTTGCCTTGCAACGTATTTCCGAATTAAAGCGGAGCGTTTCAGACAGAGGGTAAATACAGGTATATTCAGACAGACAGTATGAGAAAAATAAAGTTTTTTTGAACATTAAAGCATGTAAACATGTTCTAGTAGAAACACAAACCACAAGTATGAACCTGAAAATGAGCATAATATGGGACCTTTAAATGAAAATCTTTACGTTAAATTGATAAATAAAAGTTGTGGTGCAGATGTATAGCTTTAAATGAATCAAGGGTTTTGCAGGTTGAAATTGATGCAGATTAACTAATAATTCAATCAATAATAAAAATTTAATAATAACCCCAGTTCATCCACGGCTTGTAGTTGTACATGCTGACAACAATGTAGACTGTCTGCTAACTATTAAATACATAAAAACATGGTCAATTTATAGTAATCCCAACAATAAGGACTTGTGTGAGTGTGTGCGTGAAGCAGACAGACAGACAGAAGGACTGTCTGTGTGTCCTTGGAGCTTTCTAGCTGCTGTGAGTCAGACTTCAGGAGCTGCAGAACGTGAGCTGAATCCTGATTCTCCCAAAAACTCCCCGGAGGGTCGGACTGAAGCCCAACCTCCAACTTAACTAGATTTACCATTATTACCACTCCATTCATCCTCCACTATAGTCACTTTCACTCTTTTCCTTTTTCATATTGTAATCCTATTTTCTCTGTATACATATTAAGACCATTTTTCTGCTTGGGGATAAGTTACATTTTTTCTTTTCTTCTCTGACCAACCACTTCAAACTGTGTTTACAAAGTCTTTGATCCAACAAGAGAAAGACTTAATATTATCAGAAAGCTGCATGAGGCAACTGCAACCATCGAAGGGTCCAATGGGTAGTGAGAGAAACATTTATTTTTACAACCTGATGGTCACTGAACTGAAGTCACTAAATGCTGTCACCAAGAAATCTTGGACTCCATACAAGCCCCAAACTCTCAACACTTATTTTCACCTCTTCTACTGTGTGTCCAATAACCGTTACTGTACATTTGTGCTATATCAAATCTTAAAAGAAAAGTATTATTTATGCATGTTTGCTAGATTGACAGGTGTGTCGGCCTATCATCCTATCCAGTTCAGTCGCAGAGCAGTTCGCGATAGTCACGAAATTTAATGTATTGATTCGTGTATATAGACACAAATTTCCCATTTGTTTCGTGATGGTAAGCACAAAATCAATTATTATGTAATCCACGTAATTAAATGCTGCGTACAGAGGGGGTCGGATGGATGGATGAGTCAAAAAGCACCAGACTTTCACCCAGGAGACCATTTTTTGTTACGGAACTTCTGTACTTAAGTTCCGTCACTTCCAGTGTTATTTTAACCCAAACCGTGATATTTTCCTAACCTAACTAAGTAGTTTTATTTTGAAAAGACTGGAGAAAAATATGTTGTTGAAGGTCGTGTTGAGCTTCACAAAAAAAAGGGATATTCGTGTCTATTTTCACAAATCAAATAGATAAAATTTTGTGACTATTTCACGAACAGCCAGACTGTGTTGTCCTATCATGCATGAACCCAATCCCTGAGTGAAATTGATGATTGCAGCCTGTGATTGAGTTTTCCTCAAACTATTTCAGAGTAGAGCGTCACGTTTCACTGCCCGACCCCAAAAGAGCTTTTTGTTTACTTCAAGGTCTGTCTGTCCCTGTGTCACTTAATACCACTGCGTTTCTGTGGAAGAAGCAGCAAGTGAGTAAATGATCAGACACTGGAGAAATGAAAAATAAATAAACAGTCAAGTTGCAACCTGTAAGTATAACCGATTCCACTTTTTGTTTGATGGCGGCTGACGGGCTCATCCGAGCACAAACAAACCAAAACAAACAGGAAACATCTGACCTCCGACACCTCACTGACTCCTTACCAACAAGGGCGAGACCTGTCAGCGCTTCACCTGCAGGCCTGAATTAAAGCTTCAGTAGGCAACAAGTTTTTGGCATCATTCAACAAAAATGCCATAATAACCTTTCAGTATATTGTAATTCAAGTGTTCTGAGAGAAAACTAGACTTATGCACCTCCTCATGGCTCTGTTTTCAGGCTTTAAAAAATCTACTAAAATCTATCTAAAAACTTTGGCCAATCACAGGTCATTTCAGAGAGAGCGTTCCTATTGGCTGTGATCCGGCTGGTGGGCGGTGCTTAGTACTTCCTCAACTGTTCTCAACATGGATGCCGGGTCTCAAACTTTCTCATTTTACAGCTAAACAGTACACTACAAGATGTTTCTGAAAACATCTGAGGAGAGAAATAGTCATTACAGTAACAGAATATTGATTCATATTTGATCGGCGCTGCCTAGTTTGACCACTTGGTTGGAGTTCGCGAGTGATTGACAACCGGCTTTTATTATCGGAAGCTGGACGGCAGACTCCAGATCAGCTCTGACTGGTTGTTTTCCTCCGGTCTGTGAAATTTTGTAGATGCCATTGGGAGCACCGGAGGACACAGAGGCACATGATTTTTTTTTCAGATTACTAGTCTCATTCACTACTGTCAGGATATAGTGACCGTTTTATAAAAATACATTTTTCTGATCATATTTGGTCCATTTGTACCCACTGCAGCTTTAACAACAAGTTCACCATGAGGAACTAAATCCAGACTTTTTTTAGTCTTTTATACAAGTTGGAAAATCACACTTTATAATTTGACATTACAATTACTGTATGTCAAATGAGTACTTCCCTTTGATGGAAGAGGTATTAACCTTGAGATGATGACGGAAATTAAAGTTTGTTTTGTGGCTCTCAGAAGAGACACATTTCTAATCAAAACAGGATTAATAAATAATCACTCAACATCACTTTTAATGCCTGACTTTGGCTCCGTCACTCCAAAATGAAAGCTTTGAAGACAGAAATGCCACTCGCGACAAAGCTGGCCGTTCAAATCATTTCATCGAACAGAGCTGCAGACTGCTAGACACCCACATCCATAAGCTTTAAATGTGAAAGCCCTGTGAAAAATCAATGCTGATTTATTACAGCAGCTGCCGCATACTGCCCTGGAGAATCATTAGCATACTGCATAAAGATTATAAATTATAACTCCAAATTACATCCCAACTAACAATTGAGTTTTTCAGGCTGATTCGGATAATATTTGAGAGTTTAATAAGGCTGAAAACAATAGATCAATATTCATAATCATTTGCATAAATGCATTACATAAACCTTTTTATAGAGATTTCTTTTGTTTGGTTGTTAAAGAATTGTGACCAAGATACAGTATGTAGTGAGCAGGACACTTTACTCTATGGTCAGCAAACTATATAATGGAGACCGTTTCTAAATGGCCTTAAATATATCTTCAATATTTCTGTAATATTTCTTATTACACCAATGCTGATACTGTATATTTATGATAAGTTCATCCTGGCAAATTTTTCAGTCAGTTTTAACAACAACACAACTAATAAACTACTCTATTAAAATTAAAAAAAATATATTTTTGTTTGTATGACCACAGAATACTGAATGTATGTGTATGGATATGTACGTATGTGCATATGTGTGACCATAATAGTCTAAAAAGTTAGAATAAAGGAGACGGTGAACGTGTCAACCTGTCAGATTCCTGTCATACTGGTTTCACTTTCTCTCCACATCACATGGACTAATTTGGCAGAATTGCTCCTGACAATCTCCTACCAATGTCTGACTATTCAAATCTAACAATCCCTTCATTTCAAACTCATCAGCTATCTGTCTGACTCACTCTTTCTCTTTCTTGTTGGGTTGAGCCGGGTGTAAAGCGGAGAGAGAGAGAGAGAGAGAGAGAGAGAAGTGAGGAGAGGGAGAGAGAGAGAGAGAGAGAGAGAGAGAGAAGTGAGGAGAGGGAGAGAGAGAGAGAGAGAGAGAAGTGAGGAAGGGAGAGAGAGAGAGAGAGAGAGAGAGAGAGAAAGAGAGAGAGAGAGAGAGAGAGAGAGAGAGAGAGAGGGAGAGAGAGGGAGAGGTTTTCCTATGGGGAGGCAGAGCAGGCAGAGGACGCAACCCAGGCAACATCAGAAGTGTAAAGACAGGCATCACAAGTGGCTGAATAGTCAATGACTTCACCTTGAGGGAAAAGGCGGCGGGGGCCAAGAGAGAGCATGTTTGACCGCTCGGTTTGCCAGGAAAGGTCGTTTGAGGCTGGGAGGGAGGAGGGAGGGGGTGAGGAGGAAGAGGAGGGAGGGGATGAACTACATTCTTAAAGGACTGCACCAGCTTCGTGAGAGTTTGGCCCATTTGTCACTTTACTCAGTGTGTGATGAGAGGGCTGCTGCTCCGGTACATAGTCCACACATACACTTAGCATACAACACAACAAGTCCTCTCATACCTAAACTACAAGAAATACCATTTCAAAAATGCCTTGAGTTATTTCTTCTCCTTCTGTTGTACGTTTAAATGCTTAAGGTTGGTTATGTGCTGCTCACTGGATTGCCTAAGCATCTCAATCTTCTGCAGCTCCAGAATGCAGCTGCTAGAGTTTTAACTATAAAAAGTAAATATGATTAAAAAACATCTGTGCTGAGGTCGTTACACTGGCTTCCAGTAAATTTTAGAATTGATTTTAAAATTGTAATGCTCGTTTTTAAGGCCCTACATCGTCTGGTACCCCATTATCTCTCTGAGATGCTTGTGAGCTACATACCAGCTAGACCCCTCAGGAAACCTGGATCAGGCTGTCTAGTTGTTCTCCCAGGTGTCCATGAAAACTGGTCAAATTGCCTTTAGCTTTTATGCTCTAAGCTGCTGGAACATTCAACCATGTTATGTGCGCCCCAACACTATCTTCCTTTAAAACTAAACTGAAAACATTCCTTTTTAGCTGCGCCTTTCCGTAGTCTGGTTGCCGGTCTTAATTATCATTTTATTCTATTGTTTTTAACCTATGTTTTATATGTCTGTTTTAAATTGTGTTTACTTATATATAATGTTTTATCTTTACACTATTAATATAGTGTTTGTTGATGCAGCTTCCGTGGTTGCTCACGTGTTGTGCAGCGTATTGTGCTTCCAACTGGAATGACATGTGCTATATAAATAAAGCTTGTTGCTTGCTAAATGTATAGGACAAGTATGTATAGGACTCGTAATTGCTTTTCTTAATGTAAAACTAATGTAACTTGTGTGTGTGAATCACAGCAGCAGCTATTTCATATTTCCATGCGATGATCGGGAGGTTAACAGTAGAAACACGGCGATCACGTTACAAAGCAATCAAGTAGGAATTTGAGCCTGAATGTATGTGACTGGCCGACGCAGCACCTTGCCGCATGATGTCATGCTGTGTTGCACAAAATTGAGCCAGAACGTTGCCCAAAAAGACGCTTCAGGACGCACCGATCTGACCTTTTCTCTCCCGATACCAATTGCAGTGCCTATATTCAGGGTATCTGGTGACACTGAGTACCAATCTGATACCTAACAACAAGATGGTACATCTCAAGGTTTTTTCTCCTCACAAATAAGCACAACTTATGTACCAGAGATTTCTCTGGCACTAAAAATTGAGTTGACAGTCCGCTGTGACTGAATGGATGTGGAAACAGTGAATTTTATCATGATATTGATGAAGACACTATATTTTTATGGGATCCACTTACTAAGGTCAGTATCAACACGATCTGGTAGATTTGATGGCTGTATCTCTTGCGCGGCCGGTATAAACCGCTATAGTGACACCGATCAGACAGAAGACTGAAAAACGCTGCAGTCAGAAGAGGCTCGTGTCAGCATGAATTTAGAGGAAAATCCGCCTCTTGAAATAACAGAACAGAGAGAATGATATAGCCTCAATAAAGTTACTGAAATTACAAACTCACACTGACATCATGTGACACTCAGGGCTGGTTTCTGAGTTCAAATTTTGATCCGATTTAGAAGTTTAGTGGCAACTGAATCTTTTATTTCTCTTCAAAATCAGCCAACAGGCTTCTCATTTCTAGCTGGCACTGATCATAGTTATCGCTGGTTTAAATGACAAATATTGCTGCTCCAGCTAATTAACGTTCATTTCCTTAAATAACTTCAAAATACAGATTAATGTAGGAATATATATTTGGTTTGTGTTTTTTATGTTTATATTGTTATTATTATTATTATTGCTATTATTATTATTATTATTATTATTATTATTATTATTATTGTTGTTGTTGTTGTTGTTATTATTATTATTATTATTATTATTATTATTATTATTATTATTAATAATAATAACTGATGATACTTACTTTATTATTTTTATTATGCTTTTATAGGAGTCATTCACCAAAATGTGACAATGTTTGTATAAAAAAATCAATAAAGTACTAATTATATTAAGAAAATAATAATTTGCTAATATAAAACATGGCTATTGTAAAACACATATGCTCTACAGGTTGTGAACTATCACTTAAACATTATTTTTTGCCTTCATGGATAAAATAAGCTGATTTCAGATTTGAATTGAATCATTGAATATTGAAAGCTAAACCTGAATTGATGCAATAATTGATTTGAAAGGATTCAGATTTGATATACAGATTCAATATGAGATTCAAAATCAATAAATGTGAAGGAACCTTAATGACTATACTTCCTAGACTCTCAGAGTCTTTCAAACACACACCACAAAGCTGAACACAGCCTCTCTCAGCATCGTTGGATCAACCTGACGCCACCACTTCCCCCGCGCTGCACCCCTCTGCTTTCTCACAGCAAGGAACCAACGCCGTTACCCTTTTGCCCCACTGCAGCTCCTCCATCACGCCGGCCCACCAGTCCCACATCGCGCCACCTCGAACCACTCAGTCTACCCATCTCCAGGGGCAACCCGAACCCCCCCCCCCCTGACTGACACAATCTGACAGGAAGCAAGGAGCAGCCGGGGAGGGCTGGAAGCAACGGAGAGACCTCTTAGAGAAAAGAGAGGCAGAGAGGAAGAAAGAGACTCCGTACAGCATGACTGAGTGCTGAGAGAGACGTTAAGTTCACAGGAATGATTTGGAAGCGATTCGCCAGTCGGCCTCGAGCAGCAGCAGCAGCAGCAGCCATGTCTTATTAGCTGTTAGCCGCTGACTCTGTGTGCCGCAGGGCAAAACTCTTAAAGAAGTGACAAAAGCCATAAGCTACAAGACTCTGGTGTGTGTGTGTGTTGTAGTCTGCATGCCACAAGCTGATTAAACAGAATTGCTGTGAGCTTTAAGGGCTTATATCTCAGACAGGGTGACAAAAAAAACAACCACAAAGAACACAGCACTGGTCTGTTTGAGTCACATCTCAGAGGAAACTTACTGATGCTACTGCAGAAGCTTCACCTTCTGTTACTTATAGACAAACTGTGCAGCAGCCACAGTTTCCTGCATGACCTGCATGACCTGCTGAGAGCCAGTCAGTCACTGAGAGACCAAAAGACTTTAAAACTACAACAAAACGCCCGTTAAACTGCTCCCTTTACCTACGTGTAACGGGAACAGCTGTCTAATATAATAATTCAGAAATGTGTCCCTTTATTATCATTTCTACAAGACAGACATAGTGGGGCAGAAATCAGTTGTGCATTTGATGACTAAAGCATGAAAGTTTCAGCATATAATCTACATACAGGAGGCAATTTGTATCTGACTTCTGGTGACCTTGAGAGGTCATTGACCTCAGCATTGCATTTTTTTCAGCTTTTGCCCCATCACTCTCCATTGTAATAATGTATATATTTGCCTAAATTGCATTTTTGTTCTAATAAAGATGTAGCTGCCTCAGCCATTGCCCCTTTACAAAATTCTGCTCGAGCACCATTTGCCCACGGGGGCTCCTGACCCTACGGAGTAGATGTGTTTATTTCCAGGTGTAAAGGAGGCTATAACTTTTTAACAACTTCTAACAACTTCTCGTCATACCCAGATCTGGTCGTCTTATTATACCATGATCTGTTCTGTGCAATCTATGAGTAATTAGAGCGTAAAAATAAAACAAAATTGATGTATACCACCTTTATGCCTGCGAAAAAGTGAAAAAAAAAAACCTGAAATTACTTCACCCTCTGCCTAGTCCCAGAGGTCAAATCTGAAATGCCTCCACATCTGAAACTAAACTTCATGGTGAAAGGAGAAAGTTTCATGCTTTAGTCATAAAGGGCCTTCCATATATGAGCTTATCTGCTCCACTAATATCACGGTATTTGGTAACAAGAGGGAAAGACTCAAAGTTGTCTTTTAATGGTCAGATCTGAGCATCAGCAGCTGAAACTTTACTTCATCATCTCAAATGCAACAATTCGAGGTCTCATGTCCAGACCAAGCGGTAAACTCAGGTGCTGAGATATGAAGCCAACGCGGAAGTGCCAAAAACTGCAGTTCTTCAAATGGCTACTAAAGGCTGGCTCCAAAAGCGAGTCAATCCCCATAGACCCCCATGTTAAAATGTTTACAACCTGGTGCAAAAAACAGTTTTGGTCTCTATAGCTAATATCCCCGTTCATGACAACTGTACGGGGGTGAATTTTTATATAATACACCTGATTAAATCATATTAAGGCTTAAAGTTATAGGCATAATTGAGGGCGTGGCCGCTTTGAGTAACGGGTGCAGGGTGCCGTCTCAGGTCGCTAGCTGCTGTCTGTTCTTCTGCGTCCAGCGCCCGCCTCAGCTCCACCGACGATCCACCTCTTTGCCCATTTTTGGATTAGCTGGGAGTTACGCTGTGTCATCACTGCCAAGATGGTGACGGCCAGAGCCACCCACTTTGAGCTTCACAACGGGTTCTCAGAAACCTATGGGTGATGTCACGGAGACTACAGCCATGTGTATACATTCTATGGTCTCTACCAACTCCTGAGGGAAATACTTTTGTTTTAGTTAGTCTCTTTAGTTGCTAAATGCTCCACTATGTTCACCAGCTACTCTCTAACCAAGGCCTATTGAAGGAGGCTGGGACACGGGCGGACACGGGTCTTGGGGTATGGGGTATAACACATGCGCAGTGTAACTGAAGCTGCGGTCGTGCGTTGCAATTGGCTCAATTTTGGCAGGAGTGCAGACCAGATTTTACTGCGCATGTGTTGTACCCCAAAGATATGACGCGTTGATGAAGTGTGACCCAGCCTCTTTCAATAGGCCTTGTCTCTAACTTTGTCTGTCTGCTGTTTGCTGCTGAGCAGGTATATGTACAGTGGCTTCTTTACAGTTTCTTTTCTGAAAACGATGCTATGAGAGCGGTGAGAGTGAACCAGAACAGTAAAGATGTGGGCAGATAAACAATGAGCTCAAACTCACTATAAAGCTCCTTAGCCAGAAAAATATTGATTATAGCTTCATGTAAAAGTGCTACACAAATAAATTTGCCTTGCCTTAATTTCTGTTTGTGTCCACAGTGAAGTGTCTTGTTTTAGTGCAGACTCTCTATAATCAGCCTTTATACTGTGTTTGGATTAAACAAACTAAATGCAAATATGTAATACAGCAAACAGTCCCACTATGATTCAAAAAGCTGGGATCACCCCCTTTATTCTGTCACTGACATTAATAAACAATCAAAAAGTGGCAAAACCTTTTGGTTTTGTATTAATTCAGTTCATAGTGTACATTTTTCAAATAAATCCTCTGGACACCCACACAGGTGTTGATTAGACCTTTGCTCAGGACTGTGTGGGTGTGTACAGACTCACTGAGTGACATCTTCCTGAGTCTCCTGCTAGCAGTTTGTTGAACCTGTTAAGGTGGGACAAATTATACCTTTATCATTCTTATTGGTAGATGAAGATCTGTGACCTAATAAAACCTGCCCAACTCCAACCTGAGCAGAAGTTTAATCAGCCACAATAACTGGAAACACCTGGGTGGGTGTTCATAGGCTTTAGTGGAAAAATGTACTCTTTGAGCTGAGGTAATACAAAAACCAAAAGGTTATGTGTGCATCCATAAATATAATGAATCAATGATTCCTAAAATTAATCTGATTGCCACTTTGTAACACCCTCTATAGTTTAATGTATGTTTATTTACTCCAACACAATCTACTTCATTCAACATATCTCATGATGGCGTGATTATACTTACCAAACAAAGTGTACTTCATTTTTTAGGTACTTGTACTTACTTGAGAATCCCCATTTGATGCTACTTTTAAGTTCTACTCCAATATATCACGGGGAATATTTAAAATATATAAATTTTTAAATTGTAATTTATTTGACAGCTAAAGATATAGTTACTGTGCAGATTAAGGCTTTATATAGTTAACTATGAATATATTAAAATAGCTCCACCTCGACCAGCCACAGTATTAAAATATTTATATTGTATACAATAATATAACACTCTGAAAGAAGCCATTTTGCATAATGAGCATTTTTTTAATACCTACAATCTAGAGATGATACTTCTCTTGAATTCAAGATTTTTTTTTACTTGTGTTGTAGGATTTTTACATCCTGGTATCACTACTTTTACTTAGATAAAGGATCTTCCTCACTGCTGTCCATGTCTGTGGTAAGGTACAGTGATGCTGCAGCAGGTGATAACTGATTTATATGTGGATGTGCAGCCCAATCACGCACATATCACGCATTCCTTTTGATTTATGAGTATTACATCGGGACCATTTACAGGTTAAACGATGCAAAACGAGTAAAGTATTGATCAAAAAGTAGCCACTTTGTCAAGAGAGCACATGTATGCACCAATAAAGGCAAACTGAATGCGAAAAATGCGACACGAATCGAAATAAATCGAAGAAATTAAACTAATAGTCGGGTTTTCTCTAATTATGTGAAAGAGATTTAATGGACTTACTTCATCTTCATCAGGCTCAACTCTCGGGTGCAGATGTGCAGAAGTTGTTGGTGTCCTCGCGCAGCCTCCGGACCGCACAGGTGCAGGTGGTCGGATGCTTTTGTCTGGTCTCCGACCGAAAGTCCTTCAGCAGCCTCTCAGTGAGACAGAGACAGAGACAGAGACAGACAGCGGCTGTGACTTGTGTCCGTCCCGACCGCCAAGAGGAGAGGAGGTGAAGAGAGGAGAGACTGGGATGAGGGCAGTGTTAAAGACCAACACCTCCCTCCTCCTTCTCCTCCTCCTCCTGCCTGGAAAATCATAATCCTGCTGAGGTAAGAGGACAGACTGAGAGGTGAACAAAGAAGGCTGCTTATCAGTGATTTTTTTCGACTTCTATTTTCTGTTAGTAAATTTAAAGCTAACCATCTTAAGGTATGCAGAAGTCCCCAAACTAAGAGGCCTATAATTTGATATAATGAGTTGTATTGTGCATTGACCTTGAACTGCCCTATTTTAGGTTCAAGAATAAATCACTATTAAAGCTGCAATAACTCACTTTTTATGGCCACTAGGGGGCAGAGGAGCAAACAAACAGGTGCTAATTGACTCCAGCAGACATGAAGCAACATTAGCATTCATTTGTTACTGTCCACTTGAAAAACAACATTAAGGAATTGCATTGGATTTCCCAAAGAAAAAATAATGGAGATGTTTTCACATAATTATGACAGTGTCGGTATCTTTTATAATTTTGTGTCTATAATTACGAGAAAAGATCTCAAAATGAATGCCAGTCAATATTATCTCATAATAACGCGGTCTTTATTGTGGTAACCTGATTTAATTCACATCTATTTCCTCCTTCATTTGATGCTTTCTCATGATTATGAGATGCAGATATCATAATTATGAAATAAATTATTATTATGAGATAAAGTCTCCAATTTATTAATTGATCCTTTAGTGAATGCAATGCACTTCCATAGGTCTCCACCAACTCCTGAGAAATTATTATCTGAATTATCTGTCTCTTTGGCTGCTTGATTATAATGATATCATTGGGCAAAAATTCCATAATAACCTTTCAGCATATTGTAATTCAAGTGTTCTGAGAGATAACTAGACTTCTGCTCCTCCTCATGGCTCTGTTTTCAAGCTTTAAAAAATCTAACCCGTGACGGGAGACTTCAGCCAATCACAGGTCATTTAATTTGAGAGAGCGTTCCTATTGGCTGTGCTCCGGACATATTACCGGTACTTGGCGTTCCTTCAACAGATTTCTACAATGGCGTCCGCGTCACAAACTTTCTCATTTTACAGCTAAACAGTACACTACAAGATGATTCTGAAAACATCTGAGGAGTGCAATAGGCATTACAATAACAGAATATTGATTCATATTTGATCAGCGCTGCCTAGTTTGACCGTTTGGTCAGAGTTCGCGAGTGATTGACAGCAGCTGGACAGCAGACCTCAGATCAGCTCTGACTGCTTGTTTTCCTCCGGTCTGTGAAATCTTGCAGATGCGATTAGGAGCACCGGAGGACACAGAGGCACATGATTGTTTTCAGGTTACCCGTTTTATAAAAATAACTTTTTTTAATCATATTTGCTCCAATCTCGCCTACTTCAGCTTTAACTATTAATAAACTTAAAATCAGGCAGTTACACAACAGAGCTGTATGTAAACAAATAAGACAAGAGATGTTCCACTTTCTTCACCAGCTCATCTCTACCGGTCTGTCTGCTGTTTGCTGCTTTAATAAAGAAGTCACATTGAGATTGAGATCTCACTTACAAGTGAGTACAGCGAAAGAAAAAAAAATAAAGTGGTGAGACTGAACTGTACAGTAAATGCGCCTGAAAACCAAAACAATAAGCTAAAAGAGGCTAAAAGCTAAAGAGCTGCAGAGTGGTTGATGATGCTACATCAAAGGGAAGATGGGGTCTGACAACACTGTTGCTAGGTGACTGATAATAAAAATGGATACCATCTGGTTCAGTTTTCAAAATGGTTATGTAATTTTCTGCATTTCTGTGCTAAGAACACGAACAACAGTAACTAAAAAATAACTGTTTTAAAAACATTAACATATACAAGCTGTGAACTCAAGAGGTTTACGGAATGTTTCCGTGGGAATACCACATCAGTCGGTAGTTCAAGTCAACTTTTCAAAAACACAACCCTGCCTGGATGCCCAGTAACTCATAGATGGTAAATTATATTATTTTTTATAAATATTGATTAGATCAGCATTGCATTGCAATCTTAGAGTGGGGATGGAATTGAGAACAGCATCAACAGTAGAAAATGTATTTGGTGACAGTGGATGAATCTACCGTTGGGTTCTTGAATGTCCACTGGACATGTTTTTTTTAGTAAACCTAGCCTGAAACATTTGTCCAAGTTGTCCCAAAAAGACAACATAGATATGTCCATGTCGTCCTCTGCAGCTTTCATACATGTCAGTATAAGACCCTTTATGCTTCCAGCTCACACTGTGCTCCGTGTATGTTCTGTATTTGTCAGGTTAACTGCCAATGTGCAAAATGGACAAATTCCTGATGGCTTGGCAGTGGGTAATAAAAGCCGAATTATGCACATGTGGCTGATGCTGGGCCATGACTAATATGATGTGTGTATGGAAAGGGTAATCTGCAGAGCCAAGCTCCCAATAACTTCCCCCAGGGGGTAATAAAATCCATATTGTATTACCTAATGAGACCAACGCTGCTCTTTCATGTAATTCAAGGACTTATTAATGCAGCAGGTGAACACTTAATCTTCTTTCATTGCAAATGTCGAGAATTAAATCAATAATGTGGAAGTGCATTTATCAAAGGTCTAAATTACAAAAAAAAAAAAAGGATCAGCGAGCCATGAGATGTTTCTCATTTTCATTTGTTATTCAGCCTCAAATATTAAGGTGAAGATCTTGTTCTTAACATATTAAAACACCCACAGAAGAAAATCCAAAGCCTATTTTGCTTTTAAAGCTCTGGCTTTTACTTATGGAGCTAATAACAAGGCATAAAATCAAATTAGTCACATTATTGCCCATGCACAAGGAGATTTAGGAGGGATAAGCAGTATGGGGATAATCTAGACTTTAATCACATGCTGCTTTGCAATATATTTTTGCTCAACTTTATCTGTAACCCAAAGGCTGAATAGGTCCAAGGTTACTTAGCGAGTGAAGGGCTTCACATGACGACTAAAGGCCTCAGTATGCTTCAAGGAAAGTGTCTGATCTTCCAACAGCAACCGAAACCAACTTTCTGACGGCTGAATTGGGGGGAGGTTTGTGTCAATTTTTGTTACTTTCAGAAACAGACGATCTGACAACTACAAGTCTACTTTATGCAGCAATTAGCCAAGTGGTCAGAGGTGTTTGATAGTGGATGTATATTAAGAACTGAATACTGGACTCAAAGATGGCGCCCAGTCACTTGAATGAAAATCGGGACTCCCTAAAAACTTTGTCCCGGATGGACGTACCAATGCACGCTTTGTTTACGTTTATTTGATGCATAACAAGAATGAAGTCATACAGAATATGCTAATCATGATTTCCTAAGTTCGATATTTGGTCTCACACCTACGTACATGGAAATTGATAGTCTCCCTTGTAAGCCTGGGGCTGGGTATCTAATGATGAAAGATACTACATAGAATACAGACCCCCCGCATACGAGTAGATTTATGTTTTTGGACATAATTTAGTCCATCTAAATGTCACTATATTTTAGCATTATTTAGTTGTACATAGTTTTCAGTATGCTATGATAGTCAATTTGAGAATTTATCAGCAGTTGGTAAAAGTCATTTGATCTGCAGGGAAGTCTAGTCACAGTTGCAGTCGTGCCAGCAGTACAAGGAGCAAATCTTCGTAAATCGATGATCACAAATAAAAAATCATCTCTATTTAAAGTTCCAATTAGATGTGAGGTCTCCTGTAGGTTTAATCTTGGGGTAAGACAAAGAGGTTAATAAACAAAATTTTAGGTTACGGTTTTGCTAACTTACAACATTCATTGTTCTAAATTCATAATACAGTACAAAGATTAGTAACTGACCTTGCTTGTAGTTCGAGGTGTCCTGTCAGCAGTCTCTTTTATAATGGTGGTGTATGAGGAAAATCATGTTTGGGGCTGTTTAAGTGCAAAAAAGTGAATTGGGTGAATGAATCCTTTAGTACTACAGTACTGCATTTAACCACCGCACTCTTTAAACCGAGGAAAGAAGCTGCAAAGCCATTATTAACTTGGTCTTACAAAGGCTTTCAATGATCTTAAGCCAACTCTACTTTTCGGCTGTGGTTCCAGATTTCTGCTTTCTGGTTTATTCCTGTCCTCTATTGAGTACCTAAAACACTGGAGTTCGCAGCTAAAGTATTTCTAGCAAAGGGGATTCCACTGCCTCCTTTGCCAGCTACTTAGACTGTGACCATCAGATGCTTTGGCATCCTCTGTGGTGATACTGGGAGGGGGGTTTCAGCTGCT
This sequence comes from Sebastolobus alascanus, assembly GCA_916701645.2. Taxonomy (NCBI): domain Eukaryota; kingdom Metazoa; phylum Chordata; class Actinopteri; order Perciformes; family Sebastidae; genus Sebastolobus; species Sebastolobus alascanus. The sequence continues at coordinate 53,937 of CAKAOJ020000450.1, read as the reverse complement.
GCTTTGGACAGCACACAAAGAACAGACACAGGACTGGTCTTTACCTCAGGACACCTCTCACTTGCTCCATTCTACCAGAAAGTCTTGCAGGATTTTGTTGAATTCATATCGTTTCTAACAAAGACCTGCACGGATGCTCTCACAAACTAACACTTTCTTTAAAGTCCTTGATACTTCCAGTTGCACCTGATTTGAAATGAGAAAGTGCTGGTGAATAATTGCTAGTGTCGGAGCAGAGTGTCGCCTGTGAGGTTTTGGAGGGTTTCTTCCTCTTTAATGAGCTTCTCTGTGCCAGCAGTTGTGTCTCGTGTGGCTTTTTCAGGAAGGATGGCATGCTGTATAATTAATGAGCAGGTGTTAAATTCACAGCAGGGAAATAGTGCTGATCGCTCACCTTTAAGGACAAAAGCTTTGCCAGAGGATACAGAAAGTGGAGCAGCATGAGACTGTGATAGGACGGTATGTTTACACCGGTGTGCAAGACGGCCACTGCTGTCAGGTCTGAGGAGAGATAGCGGTTGGTCCTGGACAGAACGGGAAATGAAGAAGTCAAACACATAATCCTAGTCTGTTCTCTCAATAGAAAGTTGAAAGTATTTGATGAAGGTTGAGACACACTGTGGAAGATGAAAAAAAAAAGACTGTTTCTTACACGGACCAAAGCTATTGCTGAAATGATACCCGAGTTAGGGTATCGAAACAGAAACAATAGCCTACCAGGAACATTTATTAGCCAGGCTAACGTGGCTCTAGAGATGACGATGACAATGTCTGTCTGTCCACCGCTTTCGTCTAAAATATCTCAACAACTATTGGAGGGGTTGCCCTGAAATGTGCAGATATTCATGGTCCTCAGAGGAGGAATCCTAATGACTTTGATGATCCTCAGACTTTTCCTCTAGCACCACCAGCAGGTCAAAATCTTCACTTATCCAATGAAATATCTCAACATCTACTTGAATGGATTGCCGCAACATATTATGATATTCACGGTGGTGAACATTTCAATCTGTCCAATACTTTCTAGTTTATGACCGAATACCTGCAGAACTAAAGACATTCCCATCACCTGTTGTTTGACTTCAGTGCTAATGTTAGCTTGCTAACACCTTAACCTAAGATAATGAACATGTGGTGCCTTCAAATGGGGTCGTGTTTACCGTGTTCACGAGAAGAGTCCATATGAATGCCCCTCTCTTGTGGTTTTCATGACCTCGTAAGTGGAAAGTTTATGAAAGCTCTGAGTTTACGAGTTCTGACGTGTTTGCTTGACGTTGTCAGAAATGGTGGAGGCCATGGAAGTTAATTTTTTGGTGCATTATAAGTTAATATATTGTAATTTTAGTTGTATATTGTTTTTCTTCGTAATCTTATGTCTGAGGAAAATATTGAAATTCCCAACGGCCTCATCTTTCTCCTCAGTCATTCTGCCTTTGCATTTACTGCATTATGTTACCCACTTGGTAGCTTGCTAAATTGTTAGCCTCTGTGGCTTCTAGATGCCAACAGTAACATTAATGTTGCCGTTGCTTAGCAGCGGCGTTCTCACAACTTAACCACTTGAATGCCAAGCATATTGCGTACACGACTTCCCATGTTGTAAACACAAGCTCACGAGTTTCATTTGAAGGCTCACTCATCACTCACTCATCTTCAACCGCTTATCCGGGGTCGGGTCGCGGGGGAAACAGCTCCAGCAGAGCACCCCACACTTCCCTTTCCCGGGCCACATTAACCAGCTCTGACTGAGGGATCCCGAGGCGTTCCCAGGCCAGTGTGGAGATATAATCTCTCCACCTAGTCCTGGGTCTTCCCCGTGGCCTCCTCCCAGCTGGTCGTGCCTGGAACACCTCCCTAGGGAGGCGCCCAGGGGGCATCCTTACTAGATTCCCGAACCACCTCAGCTGGCTCCTTTCAACGCAAAGGAGTAGCGGCTCTACTCCGAGTCCCTCACGGATGACTGAGCTTCTCACCCTATCTCTAAGGGGCGCCAGCCACCCTCCTGAGAAAACCCATTTCGGCCGCTTGTACCCGCGATCTAGTTCTTTCGGTCATGACCCAGCCCTCATGACCATAGGTGAGAGTAGGAACGAAGATTGACCGGTAGATCTCTCTCTTCGTCACAACGGTGCGGTAAAGTGAATGCAATTACGCCCCCGCTGCTCCGATTCTCCGGCCAATCTCACGTTCCATTGTCCCCTCACTCACGAACATTCCCTAACCGGGGTAGGCAATCCATCGATTTCCTGCTGAGAACCATAGCCTCAGATTCAGAGGTGCTGATCCTCATCCCAGCCGCTTCACACTCGGCTGCGAACCGATCCAGTGAGTGCTGGAGGTCACAGACCGATGGTGCAAACAGGACCACATCATCTGCAAAAGGCAGCGATGAGATCCTCAGCACACCGAACTGCAGAACCCCCTCCCCCCCGACTACACCTCCATATCCTAACCATGAATATCACGAACAGCCGCAGCCCTGGCGGAGGCCAACCCCCACCGGAAAGGAGTCCGACTTCCTGCCGAGAACCCGAACACAGCTCTCGCTTTGGGCATTTGAAGGGCCAATGTAAAACATTATAACTGCTAATTATCAGCATGTTAGCATTGTCATTGTGAGCAAGTTAGCATTCTGATGCTAGCATTTAGCTTGAAGCACCCTGCATCTAAGTACAACCTCACAGAGTTGCTAGCATGGCTGTAGCCACAGTTCTCAAACGTTCAAGTTGTACAGGAACTTTGCCTAAATAAAATAGATGTAGTCAGTTAAATAAACTTGTTTTTGGACTTTGATGATACAAATATAAAGTATCAAACATCACTCACCTTAAATAAAGGCAGAGCATTGGTACTCTCAGAAGAAATTTGCGCACAAGATCATTTTCATTAGTCATTATTAATGTGGATAAGATGACCAAACAAAAGTATTCACATTTCACTCAGCTGAGACATTCAGATATGTCATAATCAAGCCTTTAATAACAAGGAAATACAAAGGTCCAGTGTATTCCTTTTAGCATGATCTATTAGCAGAAATGGAATATATTATTAATAAGTATGTTTTCATTAGTGTATAATCACCTGAAACTAAGAATTGTTGTGTTTTCGTTAGCTTAGCATGAGCCCTTCATATCTACATAGCGGATCCTCTTCAGAGTACACCATGTTTCTACAGTAGCCCAGCATGGACAAACCAAACACTGACTCTAAGAGACAGCCTTTCACATTTTTACATTACCTGAAGAACACCATAGTTCTCTGACACGCTTGTAAGCCGCAGAGTGCATAACCGTGGTACCGCCAGCCACCGTCTGACTTCCATTGCTCCTAAAGTAATGTTATTATGGTAAGGATGGCCTCCGAGCGAGGTGAACGGAGTTACCACGGTTTTGCACTCGGAGGCTCACGTTACCACAGTTTTTGAAAGAGAGGAGTGAGTGGAGGGATATTCAGTTGTTTGCAATCTGCAGCCACACCACTAGACGTCACCAAATTCTACACACTGTCCCACTGCACCAAAATCCCAGGTGATTTTAGTTGCCAGTTTATCAGGTACACCGAGTGAAAGCTGATGCTGTCTAAATGACATTAGCCCTACTGTCATGAATGTTATAATGTTGAGAGAGGTGTTGATTACACTGTCTGTCCTCGCTGATATAAATGGGAGGACAAAGTATTAGAAACAACTCTCAGTACAATAAACTGGCAAATGAGTGTGTTGTCTCCAGAGATATATCTATGGTTGTCTCACTGTCAAAAAGACGACGTGCAGCATAAACAGCGGAATTGAATAAAATTTAAATGCTTAGTTTTGTGTGCTTAAGCATTAGACCAGATAACCTGTCAGTTCTGACTCACAGTGTAAAAATGCAGCTGGTAGACGTTTCAAGCTGAAAGTTACCTCAATGATGTCGGCTTCATTACAGTAATTATTCTAATACCTCAAAATGATTGTGGTAATGATTTATTGAAGTTAAGCACCAAGCTGAATCTACAGCAGACAACTGAACTCGTCTGACGTTGCATAGCAAACAAACTCTGAAGGTAAGCACTTCCATATTCAAACAACAGACTTCCATTAACTGACTGGATGTCAGATAAACAACTCAATGCTGGTTGTGTCAAGTTAAGAGTCTTATAAACACAGTCATGTAGAAGATCAGGGACGTATCTACCATTGAGGACAGAGATCATGTCCTGTACTTTGGGGGGTTTAGGGGTTTTGGCAATCTGTTATCATGTATAACTTTAAATTATTGTGGAAATCGAGTGTTGAAATGTTTTGCCAGGATAATGATCAGGGACTAAATCAATATTTATTTCGAAATTCAGGTCTCCTGCTCCAATATACTAGATCCTGTGGGTGGATCACTAACTACTTTAACAGTTCCTTCTTTCTAGATGTCTATGTTTGCAGTTGTTCTAAAGTTTTTTTTTTTTTTCAAACATTTACATTAAAAAAATATTTAGTCACATTTTAAAACATGTCTGGAAATGATGAAATAGTATAACTGTAAGTCTAACCATTTCTTATCCATAAAAGCCACATGCAGGACTCAGTATTTCTAAAATTCTAAAATCTTCCTGAAGAACATCATTAGTTGATCAAAGCAATATTTTGTCTCAATTCTTCACTTAGGGATAATTAAAACTATAAAAACAGACGATTGAGCTCTTTTAGTGGTATTTGATCAGACTTTAAATAGTCTTGATCATCCACGCTCAAATGGCGAGAATGTTGAATGTTGTCCTGGAACAGCTGAACTGCAGATTTCCTTAAGAACACTTACCTTGTGGAAAATTTCTTTTGGGGGGGTGTGGGATCATTGACACTGTTTCAATGATGTTCTTTTGTTGCTGGGATGAATACATGACTGCCTCCTAGTGGCAGGAGCACCTTTAAACACAATGCAAACCCTGAGAAAGAACTGCTGAAACTGTAGATCAAAGCAAATGTCTGACCTGACAGTTATTATATTCTTCTCCCGTGATCATATTAGTTTTTAAAGTCATCCAGTACACTGAATGAGCAGGTTTTCCTGGTATCTTCATTCACATGTCAACAGGACAGTAGAAGGAGTTGATCCTGTTACCTGGCAGTTGCTCAAAACCACATACCTGCCACACCAAAATGTCAATTTAAAATGTAAAGTTTATTTCCATGTTGTCTCTTCAAACCTGGCACTAGCTGGCCTGTGATTTGGCGGCCAGTGTCCTCTCCCACTCCTCCTCCACCACTTTGTAAAGCTCCATGGTGGCTCTGGCATCCTCCACAGAAGAGTGACCCTTCCTCCCAGTCTGAGGACACAAGAGAGGACACAAGAGAGGACAGATTTGACGTCACTTTGGGGACATTTTTCAACACTTTAGCTAAAACATTCTCACAAGGTTCCTTTAACATGCAGTTTATCTCCGTTATTGACTATTTACTCCTGAAGTGAACAGTGAACTGACTGAAGTGGATTTCAGACACTTGTTTTGTGTTTTCTCAAGAATACACACCACTGCAGGCTTCTTTGTCATTCGGACATATAGCAGGTGTCTATTATGTAAATGTTCCTTATGGCTTTATTGGCGACATTAAGGAAAGAGGTGAAATGAGCTGCGTGGGTTTCTAACAGGCTGCATCAGTGATGTATTTTTACAACTTTTTCACTGCTGAAGCCTTAATTAAAGGCCATTGGAAGCTTCCCCCCCACTTCTCTGTATATCCACTAATAAATATACTCATCAATTTCAGAATTTCCTACATAGCAAATTCTGCTGCCTACTTTATAAGGTCTGATAATGCACAAGCTTAGACATTAAGTTGGGATGTAAAGCAGGACATTGCTGGACATTCATTCATTCGTTCATTTGTTCATTCATTCATTCATCTATGAAGCTGGAATGAATGAAAACTGAAAACATATCTGATTATCATGGTTGAACACTTTTTTCCCCCCTTTTTACAGACGTATCTCTACTTAAAGATATGGTCGACGATCTTGGAGAGCTAGCATAATTTGAAAGTAGCATGCCTCAGGAGCTCTGTCTAAACCCCCCCCCCTCCCCTCGAAACTCCTTCCAAGGCAACGCCCCCCACACACATGCACGAGCACCGCCGCATCGTAACTACTTCACATTTTTCGTAGCTATTTCATCACTAAATTCACTTCTGAAACATTTTGAGGCGAGAAATCAACTGTGTAGATTTAGAATATTGACAGTTTTACGATGTTAGATGGCGAATCAAACATTTGCTCAACCGTTGTCGGAGTTTAGAAGCTCCACAAACTGCCGGCACAGCTAGCTAGCTCCTGCCGGGATCGCTACCTCTCCAGCCGGACAGTCACTCACACAGACCCCGCTATGAGCTGGAGCTCTCTCAAGAGACCGGTCTCGTAGACGAGGGGCTTTTATTTCCTTGTTGACGGATAGTTTGTTTAAATATCACAACACAAATGTCCATTATAAATTAACGTGTTTATCTGCCTTTTTGGAGTTAAAAAGCTCAACAATCGCCCGCGGGCGTAGCTCGCTGGAGAGCCGGCCACAGAGCAGCAGAGTGGCGAGGGAAAGAGCTGCCTCTGAGGGGGCAGAGAGATACCTGCTGAGACAACATGACCCTTTTTAACATTTCTCTAATATCTGGAGGGAGATCAGTCCACTCTTTTGTTTCTGTCACTGAAAAAGCAGTTTGAGTAACGTAAATTTTGTCGAGCAATGTTTATATCCGCCGTCTCCCCTCGTTGATAATCCTGTTTGTCTGACTTCACTATGAACTGTTAGAATAAATAGTTTAAACCTGCAGTATCTTATAAAGTAAACTAACAGAACATAAACAACTAAATCAAAGTTGTATTTTTCGATAATATTGTAATAGTGGTACGAGTTCGTGCTCGTTGTCCAGTGTTTTAAGAGCTGAGTTTAAAGGCTAAAGCCTCATCTAGCATACTGCAAATACATCACTTTAACCGTTTCATACTACATACTACTCAGGAACGCAGTATGCAGTATACAGTACATACTGCATACTGCGTTCGTCAATAGTATGTAGTAGGCGGTTTCGAATACAGACACAGAGCGGAGAGAGGACTTCAACTCAACAGCTCATGACAAGTAACCGCGGCAGTGCTACTGCAGGGCTGAGTTTTCTCTTCCATTCTCCAGTAAACGTGCGGCGGCGACGCACTTTGAGTTCAGGCTGGTGCACGCTAAGGGTAGAGTACAAGCAGGGAGGCAGGGAGGCATCTGATTGGTTCTTTACAACAGGGCGCAGAGGCACTGATTGGTAGACGTTTTTACAGGATTACAGCAGCTACAGATGACGGATCTTTTCCGGTCTTTTTTCAGAGCTCATAAGAAATGGATCGCTGTCGGGGTGTAAAGACCATTTCAACCAATATAACAAATAGTGTATACTGGATAAATCGCCAACCCTGCCTTTAAAATTGGCCCATTCAGTGCTTTAAATTGTTATTTTCTTTGTTCAAAAGAGATGATAATTAAGTAATAAATATAGTATTGTGATCTTAATATGGCAAAAACAAAAAAAATATTGTACACATACATAGCTATATGCCACTTCTCATACATATCTGTGGTCCTTACAGTTAACCTGTTATGTTTTTGACATTGTGTGCATTTGGTTTTTGCACCTTATTGATAACCTTTATTTTATATATTATTATGTTATACATCATATATTTTGTTGCAACTGCTGCACAACAATTTTTCTCGGGATAAATAAAGTTCTATCTTATATTATCTTAAAACATGCATTTAATCTCTCTCTCTCTGTGTGTCTTTAACCTTGTGCTGCTGCTGTGGCCTTTAAATTAATGTAGCAGCATTCAATTCACTTGTGTTGAAAGTGTTACGGAAATGTGACCAGGTCTGACCTACTAACATTGCTGTTGTGACGTTTACATGAAAGTGACTTGGAGGCTTATTCAGACATAAGAGCTACATGTTAAATTGCCAAGCTTCATGTATGAAAGTTGCTAAAGACGACTGTAGAGTTCCTCCTACCTGGATGTCTCGGTTGAGGATGGCCTTGGTCAGTCTCTTCAGTGAGGCACATTCGCTCACGGCAAAGCCGGCCTTCAGGTTGAGCAGAGGGATGCGAGATGTGTCTCTGGTCAAGGCACTGGGGTGCGAGTAACCGAGGACCTTGAAGTCATTGTGGACGGCGTGGCCAATCACCACCTTCCCCATGAGCAGCCTCAGTATCTGCCAACAGAGAACACATTATCTCAATGAACTCAATAGATTTATACAGTAATGCTTACTAGTGTTGACTAACTTTAACAAAAAAAATAAATCACTGCAGGTTTTCCAGACTGTTTCACTGTAGCTGCATTCAACAAGGAACCTAATATCTTGGCAGTGGACAACATTGAAACACCAATATGAATTTCAAATATTAGCATGTAAGCCTAACCCTGTGTGCTTTGATTGTTAATGCCGCACAATTCTGGATAAAACATGATGACGTTTGTCCCACAAGACAAACTGAGAAACAACAGCACCAAGAGAAACACTGCAAACAAATATTCACATTAATAACACACACTTCTTTTGGTACTCGCTTTACGAAGTTAATTTGATGTGTTGACATCAAGCTAGTTAATATGAAATCAAATATTACCCCTACTCTATTATTTGACAATTTGCAATGCAAGCGCTTTTCCAATGCAGGAACTTAAAAAACTGTAAACCTGGTGTTTCCCATAACTTGGACTTTTAAGAACCTTGTGAACAACTGGTTAATCATTTTAAGTTGTTTGTCAAGCAAAAATGCAAAATATTTGCTAATTCCAGCTTCTCAGTTTTGAAGATGTGCTGCTTTTCTCTGTCTTACATGATAATAAACTGTATATATTTGTGTTTTGAAGTCCTAGCTGGAAAATAAAAGCAATTTAATGACATCACTTTGGGCTTTTGGGAAATTGTAATGGCATTTTTCACTATTTTCTGGCATTTTATGGAGCAAAATGATGAATAGATTAATCCAAAAAGTGATTGGACAGTGAAAGAGGAGAACAGCGGAAACAAAAGCTGACAACGGCTGCATGTTAAGAAAACACACTTGTATAATCAAATGGCGACCTGCTGCAAATTATTTCCTCACCTCCCTCCTGGCCTCAGAGTATGGCATGGCATTGATGAGGTTACAGTGCCGGATGCCGCTCCATCGGGTGCGGTAGTCAGTGACAGGCACGGAGGGGTTGATGAATTTATCGTAAACCACGTCTCCTTCATAGGACACTAGACTGCAGCGAGCGAGCTGGCTGATGCTCCCTTTTGGTCCCGTACCCACCATCTCACAGTCAATAGCGAGGTACTTTGTGGGGATTCCAGTGGGTCTATGGCTGCCTGATGCTGAGGGGCGGTGGGCAGTGGTTGTTGGTTTTGTGTTCACAGGCTCCTCTGGCTTGTCATGGCTGCCTTTGTTGTTCACAGTGACCCTGGAGGAAGTCAGGCTGTGTGCAGATGTTGAAGGCTTGGAGCTACAGTGTGAAGCGCTGGCTGTGCTGCTTGGATGAGGTAAACTTCTGTTGTGTGTGGAAGTGGGAAGCGATGGCTGCTCTGCAGATTCTCCATTTTGGCGTGGAGGTGGGTTGTGTCTGGACTGTCCCATTCTGTGGTTGTATTTATATTTACCTTCCAGGAAGCCCTTCTGCTCTACATTATGCATATTTTTAAGGAGAATTTTTTTTCTCTTCAATCGGTTTCCTGCTTGATGTCTCCTCTGTGCAGGGTCATCAGAATGGCACACGTTGATCGTAGTGTCCGACATGGTTATAGTCACAGTGCAGCAGAGGTTAAAAGTAAGTTTCCTCAAAGCAATCGTTTAGATCTGCTTATGTAGCCCAGTTTGTATCAGCTGACACCAGTCTAAATGCACCATCCTGCAAGACAAACACAACGTTAACAAACCCTGTCTTGATTTGGATGACTTGAACGTATAACTTCTATATAACCTGTGTGCACCAACCTGTGACCTAAAGCAAGAATGTAAGAGGGGTAATTGAACACATGGGCAAATTATACATTTTTCATTCAAATTTGACTTCTACCCTCTTATTATATAATGTTGTTACATATGACAGGGGTCAATGAGGGCAAAAAGCATTTTTCTACAACAGGTGGATTCTCATTACCAAAATGTGTGGATATAATCAGTGGTCCAAGAAGTATTCAGATCCTTTACTTAAATAAAAGTACTAATACTGCACTGTAAAAAATACTTCACTACAAGTAAAAGTCCTGCTTTCAAAACCTTACTAAGTGTAAGAAAAGATTTCCGCACACTAGGATCTATGCAGTATTTCAATTTATTCTGAGCTTTCGGTCTGTCAGACCTTCATCAGAGCATACACTACTATACTATACTTGTATGCTCTGATGAAGGTCTGACAGACCGAAAGCTCAGAATAAATTGAAATACTGCATAGATCTAAGTGTGCGGATATCTTTTCTTACATTTTTGTACTCTTTTTTCCAGCACCTTAGCAAAGTTTTTAAGACAGGTTGAGCGGTTCTCCTCCTGCAAAACCTTACTTAGTAAAAGTATGCAAGTATTATCAGCAGTAAAATGTTCCCTGTCAGTGTTTTACTATCATGTATGAATCAGCAGTAAAATGTTCCCTGTCAGTGTTTTACTATCATATATGATGTTAAATGGATTAATATTACTGCTGCATTAATCTGTATGTTGCATTTTACTGCTGTATATGTTTTTAACTCATTTATTTACTGTTGGGTAGTTTTATCTACAGCAATGCATCATATTCTAGAAGATCATCATACGTTTGTAGCGTCGTTGCATTCAACATCAACACATCTAGAAGGAGATGAAAAAGTGTAATCTGAAAAGGTACTAAAGCTGTCTGATAAATGTAGAGGAGTAAAAAGTACAATATTTGTCTCTGGTGCAGTAGAAGTATAAAGTAGCATAAAATGGAGATATTCAAGTAAAGTTACCTCGAATTTGTACTCAAGTGCAGTAACGTTACTTGAGTAACTGGTTATAACCTTATATAATATACCTTTATTATTATTATTTACTATAAAAGCAAGGCAATTAGACAGGAAATAACCCAGTGTATGGGTAATATTTAGCAGCAATAGAGTTAATTTCAACCACCAGGTTGGGTCAAACCAACCCAGCGCCTGTTCTATACATATATATATATATATATATATATATATATATATATATATATATATATATATATATATATATATATATATATATACTGTTATAGTATGTAGTTAAATTCATACGAATGCATCATATTTTTAAACTGATCTTATGTTTTACATGTTAAATCTTGACCTGAAAAACAACAAAACTAAAGCTGTCTGATAAATGTAGAGGAGTAAAAAGTACAATATTTGTCTCTGGTGCAGTAGAAGTATAAAGTAGCATAAAATGGAGATATTCAAGTAAAGTTACCTCGAATTTGTACTCAAGTGCAGTAACGTTACTTGAGTAACTGGTTATAACCCTAATTTAGTAGCTTTATATGACATGAAACAACCTATATGGTTCATCTTCCACTGACACAAGACTTTGCACAAACAAGTGAAATCCACAGCTAATGTCCTAATTAGCTCGTAAATTCAAAAAATGCTAAATAGATCTGACTTCCGCTTTAGACATTAGCGGATGTTGACGTTAACCGCCAGCAGACGGTAGTTAGCTCGCTGGCGCTATCTGAGGTTTCTATGCCAACTCCGTGGCTCGCTGTGGCTGAATATGATTGTCTCTTGACGGCAAATTCGTCTCAGCGTGTTTGTGAACGTTAGCAGGTCGATACCGATAGATTCCATGTTAGGAAAACCTCTGAAAATAACTTTGTGTAATATAAAAGCAGACCTGCAGCACACCGTGGACCTGACGCTTCTTCCTGCTTCACAACACTGTTTATATCCGGGTCGTGCTGCGTTAAGGGACAGACAGAAATTGTGTTGAATGGTTAGCTAATTGTACTAGTCACCTGAAATCATTTTGACTTGATGCAGTAAGTCTATTGATAACTATCATAATAAAATTAAAAACGGACATTCTCAATAATAACCCAAATTAAACATCCTGTACACAATTTCTGCAATATAGACCGATTCACTCTCCGCAGCCCACTTTAACTTACTACTTTTTTTTTTTTTTTTTTCAGAACTTTATTTTCAACAAAAGACAAGTACAAAAGTATAGGGAATACAATAAACAGTACAAAACAAATAAGACAAAAAAAAAACAAAAAAACTTAATGCCAGAGGAGTTCAATGTCCATTCATTTCAAGTCTTTTCGGAGTTCAAGAAAATGTACTTCCTTTAAAATATTGAGAGACTTTACAGCTTTTGGGTTTTTGACATTTTCCAGTAAGGTGCCATACTGCTTGAGTTCAACAAGAAACCGACGAAAGCAGGGTTTTGAGTCAGACCATTTCGATTTGTGGATGTGGAATTTACCAAGAATAATCAGAAGCTGAATTATATAGGTAATGTTGCTATCCATCCCATAAAACACAAAATATAGCATCACATCAAATACGTTAACTTACTACTTGATCAATACAAACATCCACCAAACAGCCATCAAGGACTACTACTACTTTATTAAAAAAATAAGTATTACTATTTATTTCCATGTTCTTTAGTAGTCCAGTAGGTGTCGGTGACGCGCCTCTAAGTTGGTTTGCCAATCGCCCATAAGCACCAAAGAAGAAGAAGATAAATCTCCAACGAAAAAGAAGCAGACGAAGAAGAAAGTTTGTTATGCTAATGGCTGTATGGGCTATGCTACGTTATGCTAAAGTTAGCTAGTGGCTAACCACAACAAAGCATTTATGAAATGAAAAGCACGGGGTTTGCGTTATTAATGCCGATTTTAAGTTCTGTGCGAGTTAGTAAGTATTTTTGGACACACTTCGTCTCAACTGGAAAACAATAACGCAGCGTTTGCAAGCTAACTTATGTTAGCATTAGCTCGCCTTCGAGTCCCATGTCAGTGAAGCTGCCAGCAGCACAGCAAGATGTGGAGATGTTTACATCGAGCCTTTCAGCAGAACAACAAAGAGAGCTGGCGAAAAGACTCACCGCTTTCCTGTCTCAGTACAGCCACGTATCCGACTCCTATATCATTGTGCGTATCGGTGACTGACTTGTTACAGTTTTGCAGCCTTTCCAGTTCAACCTAGCTATATTCTTGTTGTGTTTTGAAACAAAGATGTTTTTTTTTTTAAAAGCACGCTGCCATGGCAACTTAAGTTTCCACCACGACAACACACTGTTATTGCATACATTGCATACTTGATTGTGTACATTTGCAGCCACTGTGTCCACCAGTCATGTGCCATTGTGAGATGTATGCAGTGGTGGAATCTACAGCAATAAATGCAACATGCACATTAATGCAGCAGTAATATGAATCTAGAAACATAATATGTAATAGCTGACAATACATAATTTACTTAACTAAGTTTTTGAATGCAGGACTTTTACTTGTGATGGAGTACTAATGTAGTATTAGTACTTTTGATCTGAACACGTCTTCCACCACTGGATGTGTGCAAGTCTTCATCACTATCATCTGATTTCACTGCCCTCTGTGTTCGAACTCCAGCAGATCAACTAAATCAGCTGCAGCAGTGATTCACTGAAAGAAAGTCATGTATATTCTAGGGTTGGAAAGGATGCTCCAGTTGTCTGGTTTAAACAACTAATGGTTCTTTATCCACAATTAGACAACTGGATTCATATCCCATCCTTTTGTAGTTTCTCTTATAACTGTCTCTGTTATTTACCCTACAGGAGTTCTTCACTGAAGATCTCTGGCACACTTTACCCAACACCTGGCAGCCTGTGCTGCAGGACCTGTCATATCCACAGATTGCAGACCTATTACTGGATGCTACACATGGAGACAGGAGGTACTACTGGATTGTAATCAGGCCCATTACAAATCCTTACTCCATAAAAACAAAAGAGTGAAAACAATTAAAAGAAAAAATCCACAACAAAAGTAAGGTAGGACGAATCAAAATGAAACAAGGAAAGGGTTACTATATAATACCAAAGCTTTACTGGAATAGTTGGCCTCATATTGGATTTCTGGTCCCTCTTATCAGGAAACAGTAGTGAAGTTTGTTTTTGTAAAGTCTGGCAGCAAATAAGGAATATGTTTATACCCTAGACTTATCAGGGGTCTCAGGCCGCAGTTCAGTTCATATGGAGTCAAAAATAGATTCAAAGAAGTTCTGAATTGACTAATGTAGAGAAATATTGGGATGTGGTCTTGTCTAAAAACCTGATTATTTTCTGTTAATGTAATTAGTTTGTAGTTTGGCAGCATAGACCTCTTTTGGGATTTGTTGACAGTGAGAAAAATCTAAACTACTGGCAGCCTCATGATTTACATAATAACCATTGAGTGTTTGTCATTACAGATATCCGTCGGTGTGGCCTCTGTCCCTGTTGGCGTTCCGTGCCACCGCTCACGCTCTGGCATTTCCCAGAGAGTGCAGGAGGGAGCGAGGCAGGGCAGCCGGCTCGGTGAAGCCCGAGGAGTTCCTAGACAACCAAAGTCAGAGCTCTCTGCTGGGACACATATTCAGGAAACACGTCAAACCCAAGAAACAGCACGAGATCCGCAAACTGGGCTCGGTACGGGATTGCTTATTTGATACGGTCACTGTATTTTAGTTTAAATTCAAGAACATGGACTTGTTTTTAATATTTTGCTTTGTTTTAAATCCCAGCTGGTAAAACAACTTTGTGACCAGACGGACTGCGACAGTGTGGTGGATGTGGGCTCTGGACAGGTATTATTCTATCCCTATTTTTTTCTGCAATATTTGCGTGAGGCAACTACGGTGAAAACAGTGCAGAGAGAGATTGTGGTTATGGAAAATAAACTATGACTAAGGTGTGGTTAAGTTTAGCAACTAAAACACTTTTTTAAGCAAGGCTGACACTATGCTATATTCTACTACAATTCTTCTCTAATACTTCAAATTGTCAACAAATCTCATGAAAAGACAAATCTTTAAAAATGGTTTACAAATATGTAGTTTCATTTTATTTATTTTTGAAGGCTCGGTAATTTCCTAAAACAGCTGGCCACTGTAGTTTTAATCCAACAAGCAGGAGGAGAAGGTGCATTTGTTGGGGACTATTTTCAGTGGCGGATTAGATTTTATATTTTTTATATTTTATTTGTTTACACGTATAGAAAAGCTACAAGTTGATATTACATAAACACAACAAATGTGATGAAGAGGAGCAAAAAACCCTCAGGGGGGCTCGATCAGTGCATACCTCAATTATAAAAAGAGAATCAAATATTAAAAAGGATGGTTAAGAGAGAGAGAGAGAGAAGAAGAAAGTAGACAAAGTGATGAAATGGAATTAAGATTCTCATTATTATATCAGGGTGGTACAGTGGTTAGCACTGTCGGCTCACAGCAAGAGGGTCGCAGGTTCAAGCCCGGCTTAGGACCCTTCTGTGCGGAGATTGCGTGTTCTCCCTGTGTTAGCGTGGGTTTTCTCCGGGTTCTCCGGCTTCCTCAGTCCAAAGACATGCAGGTTAGGTTAATTGATGACTCTAAATTGCCCGTAGATGTGAATGTGAGCGTGAATGGTTTTTCTGTCTCTATGTGTCAGCCCTGTGATAGTCTGGCGACCTGTCCAGGGTGTACCCCATCTTCGCTCAATGTCAGCTGGGATCAGCTCCTGGTGCCAACTTTAAAATATGAGATGGCAGAGCGTTCCATATCACTGAACCTCAGTAAATTAAACCGAACTGTAACTGAGATGTTCAACAAATAGGAGGTCTGAGTTTGTATTTATTTTGAGTCGAATAATTGTGGAATTGTTGATTATAGGAATACAGTTCATGGAAATATGAGGGAAGGGTCCTGTTCAAAAAGCTGTACACAAATATAGCGATCTGAAGTTGGTTACCTCGATGAACACTGAGGATGCCGGACTGGAAAAACAAAGGTTGAGATGAATGAGTTTCATGTACACAGTTAATAATTCTTAACGCTCGTTTCTGTACCACATTGGGGCTCTAGTGAGTATTTGTGGCATCAGGGCGGTGTATTGAGTCCAAATAAACTACAGTGTGTGTGTTCATGGTAATGAAGGAACATGTCACCCAGTGTAACAGTGTGGCTCATTGATGTGTTTTTAATGGAGCTCTATGGCACAGAGGAAGAAGATATATCAGGCTTTGATAAACACACAATACTTGTTAATAGATACATTGGTTGTTGGTTGGGTGTTGCGAGGTCGTGTCTAGAAGGGAGCCCGCAAATTGCGAAATCTGATCTGAGATCTGCAAAAACTTGTAAAAACTCTTGCGAGACTCGTTGCCCGGCGACCTATCCTAACCTTAACTATTCGAGATCAATGCCTACCCTTAACAATCTCGCGAGAGTTTCCCCAGTTTGCTGGCTCCCTTCTAGCCACTACCATGTTGTGATCATGTGCACATCACATGAATAACAATACAATTATCATACATTAAACATTTTCCCCCACTCTGCTCTTAACAGGGTCATTTGACTCGTTTCCTGTCCTTTGGGCTCGGACTGTCTGTGACTGCAATTGAGGCTGATCACACCCTGGTTGCTATGGCGTCCAAGTTTGACGGACAGTTACTTTGGGCCTTGGAAAAGGAAAAGCAGAAAACGGTTGGTGCTTTGCTGAACTTTTAAAACTTTTTTAAGCTTCATATATCTTCATTGAAAGGTTCCTAAAAGCCAGACATTGAAGCTCTTTGGTATTAGTTGGTTCGTCAATGCGAGTGACACCTTTCACATACAGTACAAGTAGTCATTAATACATTGTTAAAGTGGCAGTAGGCAACAATTTTTCGGTATAATTTGGCAAAAATTCCATAATAACCTTTCAGCATATTGTAATTCAAGTGGTGTGAGAGAAAACTAGACTTCTGCTCCTCATCATGGCTCTGTTTTCAGGCTTTAGAAAAATCTAGCCCGTGACGGCAGATTTTGATCAATCACAGGTCATTTCAGAGAGAGAGAGTGTTCCTATTGGCTGTGCTCCGGTCATGTGACCAGAACTTGGCTTCCTTCAACAGTTTTTACAATGGCGGCGGCATCACAAACTTTCTCATTTTACAGCTAAACAGTAACTACAAGATGATTCTGAGAACATCTGAGGAGAGAAATAGTCATTACAGTAACATAATACTGATTCATATTTGATCAGCGCTGCCTAGTTTGACCGTTTGGTTGGAGTTCGCGAGTGATTGACAGCCGGCTCTCATAGACTGCAGCTGGGCAGCGGACCTTGTTTTCCTCCGGTAAGTGAAATCCTTCAGATGCCGTTAGGAGCACCGGAGGACACAGTAGGACACAGAGGAACATGATTTTTTTCAGGTTACCTGTTTCATGTACTACTGTCACGATATAGGGGCCGTTTTCTAAAAATAACTTTCTTAAATCATATTTGCGCCAATATCGCATACTGCAGCTTTAATATAAAACTACTGATTATGATATCAAACCTTCAGCACCAGTTGATAAACATCTTTCTTCCTTCTAGAACTGCGCCTCTCTGGTCCCAATATCACAGTCCTCTCCCCGCCATGTGGCCGGTTGGGTAAACCCCAAGGCATCATGGGAGGCCTTCATCAATCAGCTGAGTGCTTCAGATTGTGTCAACAAAGGTCCCCCGACTCCATCGGGACCCTGCAAAAAGAGACTGCGGGGCTCTGAGCATGTTGAACGTCCCTCTTCTCATGTGGCTCAGGCTTCATCATGTTGTGGTTCCACAGATTCTGATAGTCGCTCACTGGACTCTGAATCGACATCACAACACCAGTTAAGAAAGAGCGAGTCTGAAGAGGAGTCATCTGCTGAAAACTGCTGCTCGTGTGTTCAGCCTGTCTTTCCTGAGGACAGCAGCCAGCGAGGCCATCCAGACTTTGTCCTCACCGGTCTCCACGCCTGCGGTGACCTCAGCGCCACCCTCCTCCGCCACTTTGTCAACTGCCCACATGTGCGCGCAATCACCTCCGTGGCGTGTTGCTACATGAAAATCACAACCAAAAAGAATCCCAACCCTCCAGGACTGGTAGTAGCTCCACAGACACCAGGCCAGGATGCGCTTCCCTCAGAGTTCGGCTACCCGATGAGCTCGTGGGTGGGAAGGCTGCCGGGACATCAGCTGTCCTATAAGGCGAGGGAGGGGGCGTGTCATGCTGTTGAGGACTATGCACAGAGGCTTCGGGAGGAGAGCGAGCTGCTGAGGACACACTGTTACCGGGCGATGCTGGAGACCTTCATCAGGGACACAAGGCCGGATCTGCGCAGGGCAGGAATCCAGACCATAAAGAAAGCCCACTTACTACCATTTACAGAGTAAGTGAACACTGCAGCCTCCAGTTTACACCAGCAGATCTAATGTTACAACATATTATACTGAGCTGCCCAGAGGACGAAATTCCCTAAAGTCTTATTTTGTCCAAGAATGCAAACCCAAACAAATCATAATTATTGTAGGTTAATTATTGTAATTATTTAGGATTGAAACAGTTAGTCCATTCATTGATTAGTTGATTGCTAACAATTTTGATAACCACTCGTTTAAGTCATTTATAAAGCAAAAACAGTCTGTGGTCCCAGCTTCTCGAATGTGAGAATATTGTGCTTTTCTCTGTTTTATATCATTGTAAACAGAATATATTTGGAGTTTGGACTGTCGCATAAAACAAGTCATTTTTAAAGACGTCAACTTGAGCTCTGGGATATTGTGATAGGCATTTTTCAAAATGTTATGACATTTCTTTTTACAGACTGAATGATCAATTGATGAATTGGCAAGAAGTTAATTGAAAGAGAGACATATTAGTAAATGAAATAACAAAAAGTCAAATTTAAAAGCCTTTTTAAAATTCGATTATTAACGAATCATTTAAAGTGGCAATAGACAAGTTTTTTGCTTTAACTTATCAATATGAAGTTAAATGTTGATTGCACAATGTAATGGCTATAGAATAATGACATAATCAGATTGTTACCTATAAGCCTCGCTTTCACTATGCACTTCTGTCTGCCACCGAGTACAATCTCCCGGGAAAAGTGTGTCAACCAAAGCAGGAAGAGGATAGTGCTTTTGTTTTCCCCGGTAGCTGTTGGTAGCTATCCCCATTGACCAAAGACTAAGTTCTTTGCAGTTACAATCCTCAGTAGAGGAAATGGCAGACGGTGGAACAACCAAAGTAACTGTGGAAAACAAAATGCAGTGTGTCCTGTGTTGTTGGTAGTAGTAGGCTCTGAGGGAAATGAAAAGCGATCCGGTTGTCTTTGCGACAGCAGCGCCAACAATAATACACCTGGAAACGCTAGGGGTTTTTAAAGTTGTCTGTTTCCACTTTAAAGACAGAATAAGTATATAGAACTACTAATTTATATTATTTTTTAATGTTTTCACTTTGAGGTCATGAATACCTCATAAGAAAATGGATACATTTGTGAATTTATTATAATCAAACACTGGAAAAGTTTGGGACCGAGTAGACTAGACGACAGCAAATACAACAAATAAGACCAAATAATAGCTGGATAAAAACACTGAGGAGAGATGGAATTACCTGTAGGTAGGTATTCAAACAATAATTCAGTATTATGTATATTTCCACAGAACTAATTCTATTCATGTCATACTCACCAATCTGCTGCTCAGCTCCTTATGAAAAAGAACACATTAGGAATAAAGTCACTTATATAAGCCTGTTTCAAATAATTACAGCTGAGGTAAATAAAGGCCACTATTTCAGGATTAATGGTAATACCCTCCTCTGTCTTCATCCACGTTCCCTCTCAGGTACGCCCGTCTGGGTCTGGCTCGGGTCAGCCTGCCTCCCGGGTTGCCTCTGGACCCGGAGCGGGTGGAGGCCATGCTGAAGCAGCAGGGCAGGGTGGTGGTGTACTTCAGCCTGGCCCTGCTGCTGGCTCCTGTGGTGGAGACGCTGGTGCTGCTGGACAGGATGATCTACCTTCGGGAGAACGGTGAGCCGCTGGATACTGTGACACTCTAATAAACTGCTGCTTTGATTTGCCTCCAGCTCTAACTGAAGCCTCGTCTTTCTGCAGGTGTGGACAGCCAACTGGTTCCTCTCTTCGACCCAAACTTTTCTCCAAGAAACTTTGTGCTGGTGGCTCTGAAGTCTCGTGGATGAGGAGGAGACAATGGGAAGTCCAACGTCAAACTATATTTGTCACTGTTTGGTGGAAAAAGTCACCCGTACTTTTTGAGAATGAAGATCGAAAACATCTAGTCCTCTTTTAAACAATACAAGAAACCCTAAATCCTGATTTTATCCTCTGTTTTTAGAAATATTAAATAATGAACATTAAGGGAACATCATTGTTTTGCCGACCTTTGGACATCCTCTGACATATTTTCTGCCAGAAGGAGTACATGTCTTTCCTACAATGGAACTCTAAAGCTCTAAAAGCATATCGCTGTACCAAAGTGGGCACTCAGTTCTGCTTCCATAAATGAAAAATTATTCATTAGGATTCATCCAAAGTTCATGTTTTTGTCAAAATTCTGTACATACCAAAATAGTAGTTTTTTTAAAGTTTCAGTCAGGGATTAAGTGTTGGATTGACATACAAACAGAAAGTCTGCATCACCATCTCTACAGCCACACAGCTAGCATTGCTAAAAAACACTGAATATTGTTACTTATACCTTTTCGGTTACATTGCACCTGGTTTTATAAGGAATGCTATGTCGGTTAGACAACAGACAAGCACGCAGACTGTGTATTCAACAAACCTGTCCTACTCAAATCCTACTCGAGTCCTGTTCTGCGATCCATTTTTGATATTTCTGTCATTAAATGCATTCATTTCATGAACACGTCTGAAGCTTTTATCTTTATAAAAGTCTCACGCTTCAACTGAGAAACTGATATTCGACTTCAGGCGCCCTCAAAGCATTGACTTCGACTCAGGGCTTTTTGAAAAGGGTGTGCACCGGTAATTCTAGAACAAAAGTCTCTATTTACGGAAATTAAAGCTCCAGAGAACTGAACGCACAGCTGTTTGTAAAAATCACAACATGTTGACAGTTTAGTTTCTCAATTCTTTTAGTGTTGAAATACTTTCCACCCAGAAGTGAGGTTTATTGTGCCAGCCTTTGTGCAATAACTTCTCACCCCCCCAGGTTCCACAGAAAACACACAATCACAACCAGATGTTGACAAAAGCTCTTAATTCTCAGAATAGGGCTGCTGCTCTGAGACCAGTTTTGCTCTCATTTTGTGTTGAGCATCTTATTGATATGTGGCCTTAGCAGTGGTCCTAAATCAGTGCCTTGTTTGTAGAGACTCCATTCGTGGACTCCTACTCCACCTCCTAAGCCGAGCAGCAGAGACACACTGGTCTCAAACCTCCAAAAGCTTTGTTAAACAGCACAGGACAGTTTTAGAGATCAGTGAGAGCCATGAAGCATTTGGTCCTGGTGGTTTTGGGTTTGCTGCTGTCTCCTCAGCGGGCACACAGCAAGACGACTTGCAAGCCAGTAACGTCCAGCTTTTGTCAAGGTTTGGGTTACACCACTACCCCCAATCCGACCGGAGCACTAGGCTACAACCTGCAGCAGACTGGTCAGATTGTGGCGACTTCTTGCTCGCCGAACGTCGCCATACTCATGTGTCGCGTTGTTGTGCCCGAATGCGACTCGGAGGACAACAGCCGAATGAAGCCGTGCCGAGCTCTCTGTGAGAAGGTCAAGACAGACTGCGAGTCTGCCCTCAAAGCGAAGAGGTTGCTCTGGCCGTCGAGACTACGATGTGAATCTTTACCAGAGACTAACTGTGTGCAGGTTAGTGTGAAATGATCATCTCTTGTGTTTGAAATTTGATTTGTCGTTTTTGGTCTTGTGCAGACTCTTTAAAGAACTAGTTTGTCACTTTGGGAAATATACTTATTCACTTTATTGCTCAGAGCTAGATGAGAACATGGACACCACTCATTTCTGTACCTTAAATATGAAGCTACAGCCAGCAGCTGGTTAGCTTAGCTTAGCATAATAAACTGGAAACAAGGGGAATCCGCTAGCCTGGCTCTGTCCAAAGGTAACAAAATCCACCTACCAGCACCTCTAAAGTTCACCGATGAGCACGTTATATCTTGTTTGTTTAATACGTACAAAAACCAAAGTGTAAAAACGTTGATTTGCGGTTTAATGTAGTGACTGCAGGAAGTCACTGCACCCGGCCAAGAACTAGGCCAGCACATAACCCCCCCGTAAAACCACAAAAAATGTTTTTACACTTTATGTTGATTAGTGAGTTTTAGAAGTGCTGGTAGGTGGATTTTTTTAGCTTTAGACAGAGCCAGGCTAGCAGTTTCCTCTGTTTCCTGTCTTTATGCTAAGCTAACCTAAGCTAAGCTAACCGTCTTCTGGCTGCAGCTTCATATTTAACCGATAATTATGAGACTGGTATCAATCTACTCATCAAACTCTCGGCAAAAAAGCAAAGAAGAGTATTTTCCTTAAATTTCAAAGCATTCCTTTACCAAAGTTTGCAGGGTTACAGTCAGTGGTGGAATGTAATTAAGTACACTTACTCAAGAACTGTTAGTACATTCAAACATAAGATCTGTTTAAAAATATGATGCATTCGTATGAATTAAACTATATGCTTGTGTATATACACACAATAAAATGCTGGGTTGAAAAATAACTCAACCTTAACCCAACTGCTGATCATCTATGGGACAGAACAGACACTGGGTTGGTTTGACCTGAGGGTCTGGGTTCTGACCATATAACCCAAATGCTGGGTTATTAAATTTGATCCAACCTGGTGGTTGAAATTAACTCTATAAAGGTATATTATATATATATAAAGATATATATATATATATATCTCTATATATATACATATATCTATATATATATAGATATATATATATATTGATATATATATAGATATATATTATATTGGTGTAATTAATAGTAATTTTCCATAGTCATACAAACACACTATACAGAAAAAAGGGGACCCTTAATGTCAATTTAATCTCGTGGTTTATTGCCCAATTAAATATTACAACAACTGGGAGTGTAAATTTTATGAAAATACACTAATAATACACCATTTATGATACAATACATAAAGATCGGTCTCAATGTTTTGTTTACATATTGAACATTTACAGTGAGTTTTACTTCCAAACACTATTTCCATATAACCATATTACAAATAACAAATATCCCAAACACATTGAAATATTGGAGTTTGCATATTCTCGCCGTGTTAGGTCGGGTTTTCTCCGGGTTCTCCGGCTTCCTCTCATATATGCACACTATATATATATATGTATATATGTATACACATATACTGTATATAAACACATACATAAATATATGTATATGTTATATAGATATTTATGTATGAAGTTAAAATTAGCCCTACCATGACAACATTATCATGCTGCTTACACAAATGGATCAATAATAATATTCCAATAATATATAGAATACTATATAACACTCTGAGTAGGGTCATTACTTTTATTTTTGATACTATTTTTTGATATTATAAGTACATTTTGATACTATGGAGTATTTTTATACTGTGTTATTACTACTTTTACTTGAGTAAAAGGTCTCAATACATCTTTCACCACTAGTTACATCATGGGGTCATGTTTGTTGTAAGGTCACACCTCAGAGGCATCTGAAGTGTTTAATGGACATCACTGATACATGTTTCTGTTTCTTCCAGGGTCAAGTCACCAGTGTAGCTCCAACCCCCGCTGGAACATGTCAGAATATCACCGTCTCTCTCTGCAGCGACCAGTCTTACTCTGAGACTGTCCTGCCCAACGTTCTGGGCCACACAACTCAGGAGGATGCAGGCCTGGTACTACAGACGTTTGCACCGCTTATACAAGTGGGGTGCTCCACTCATCTGAAGCCCTTATTGTGCTCCGTCTACACTCCTAAGTGTGTGTTAGGTAAAGCTCAACCTCCCTGCAGAACGCTCTGCGAGCAAGCACGGTCCGGCTGTGAATCACTGATGAACAAGATTGGTTTACAGTGGCCAGAACCCCTCAGGTGTGAAGCATTTACCACAGAGTCCTGTGAACACGTAAGTCTACTCTTTTTTGTCTTTTGAGATGTTTGCCAGGCCGTTTATGTCTTAGAAGCCACTAGGTGTAGAGTTTTTAATAATACTACATATATTTGTTGAGCATGTTTCAAAAAACACGGTACAAAGTGTCTTGCACAAGGCAACAATTTAAATAGCAAAAAGTCACACCTGAACACATTAAGGTGCCAAACTTTAAGTTTAATATACTCCATCAGAGCTGCTTCGGTAACCCCCTTCCCCCACACCTTTCCGACGTCAGAATTAGGGGGCTGCGTCCAACAATTTCTGTAACTGTTTGTGTGAACAACTGAGTGCAACACTATGAGCGTCTTCTAGGAGAGCGACAAAATTTCCCACCTGGCAACGCTGTCGTTGCCAGGTGGGAAATGTTAAAATATCGTACCAGAGGCTTAAAATGATCATATTTTGAGAAAAATTATCGTACATGAGTCATAACCACAAGAACAAATAGGCGTAAATGTGTAATTTTACAATACACATATTTAAATGACTTGTTGACAAGCCTAAAAATCTACCCACATCTGTTTTTTTGGGGGGTTTTTAAGCAAGCTGACGTAGCTATCTCTCATGCAAACTCTTTTCAAAAGTTGAGAACGACAGCCGTGCTCCTGAGTCATGTTCATCAACATCATAGCACGACTGGAGAGATGCATAACTACAGACGTAGGATCCATATTTTGCTGTCCGGAAATTAATTAAAATGAGACGGCGCAGACGAAACCTACTAATAGTAAGCATCACAAAATGGTCAAATTATCGTACATTATGGCACTTTTGGCATTATTGATCGTACAAATACGATATTTATCGTACATCTTGCAGCTCTGTTAGAAAATATCACATCTCCCGCCTCTCTATGACGGCTGGCTTTTCACTCCGCCTTCCAGTGTGGCCGTTCAGAACAGCTACAGTTTCAACTGACAGCCCGTCCTCATTCCCAGGGCGTCAAATACCGATGCTTTGTCACGGCCGCCGGCGTTAGATACCGACGCTTAAGGCACCCTTTAGCGTCGGTACGAGACGCACCGGACTTTCCATTAACTACAATGTAAACCCATCCGGGTCAATATGAAACGCTCAGGGAAAGTGTGCAGGGAGTGTGATGACGTAGCTTTAATAACAAAAAGACACACTGGGCGGGCGGAGGGGGGGTGGATGGGTCCAACAAACACAAGGCTTTCATCTAGGAGACCGCTGTTCCTGTCTCGTGCGCCACAACGTCATTTTCACTGTACAAACGTAGTAGTTTTAAGCTCAACCATGTTGTTTTTTCCTAAATCAAACTATTGGTTTTATTGCCTGAACCTAAGCAAGTGTTTTTGTTTAATTCACAACATGTAGCACGTGTTTACTGCGACTGAAAAGTGATGCAGAGGGCGCGTTAAGCACGTGTTTACTGCGACTGAAAAGTGATGCAGAGGGCGCGTTAAGCACGTGTTTACTGCGACTGAAAAGTGACGCCGAGGGGTCTGACAAAGCGTCAGTATGTGACGAGTTGGGATGAGAACGCGTCGCAACTTGCGAGGCCAGACAGACAACATGTTGTATCAACTAATACTAAAATCCTTAGTCAACCAGAGGGGCAATTAAGCTCCTCACGTGCCCTCACATGTGACATTATGTCGGGCAAAATAACTTGCAAGTTGCCCACAGACAAATCATCGTTGAATAAAGTCACTTTTTTAAAGCGAAAACTACAGCAGCAAAAATGTTTCAGAATTCACTGATTTATGTTTCTGTTCTTCCAGAGTCAAGACTTCAGTTTTACTCAAACATCCTCAACATGTGAGGCAATCAGTGTCCCTCTCTGCCTTGACCTGCCTTACACTGAGACTGTCCTGCCCAACATTCTGGGCCACAAAACTCAGGAGGATGCAGGCCTGGAAATACATCAGTTTTATCCACTTGTAAAAGTGGGTTGCTCCACTCATCTGAAGGCTTTCTTGTGCTCCGTCTACACTCCCGAGTGTGTGTCGGGAACACCTCGACCTCCCTGCAGAACGCTCTGCGAGCATGCACGGTCCGGCTGTGAACCGCTGATGACAAAGTTTGGCTTCCAGTGGCCAGAATCCCTCAGTTGTGAAGCATTTACCACAGAGTCCTGTGAACACGTAAGTCTGCTCTTTTTGACTCCGGCATGAAGATGAACAGATGTTTATGTATCTAAAGCTACCAGGAGTATATGTTGGTACTGTATTTTCTGTGCACCTGTGAAACACCTTGTAAGGTTTTGAAAGGTGGTATGGAAATAAAGTTACTGTAAACTCTGCAAGCCGAACTGTCTGCAATGACCGTATTTTGCCAAAGGTGTCGCCACAGTAAAAAGGCCACACAAGCCTGGCCAAAGGGAATTAGACTTGGAGTGACAGTGTACACTTGTGTCTTGTTGCAGTATGGAGTGGGCAGCAGCGGGGGGGTCTGTGAGCCAATCACCATACCGATGTGCCAGGGCCTGTCCTACAACCAGACCATCACTCCAAATCTTCTGGGACACACAAGTCAAAGAGAGGCGGTAGCGAAGATGTCCTTTTTCAACGTGATGGTGCAAACCATGTGCTCGGTGGACATACGCCTGTTCGTGTGCATGGTGTACGCCCCCCAGTGTGTGGCGGGGGAAGTGCAGCGACCCTGCAGGTCTTTCTGCGAGAGGGCCAAACGGGGCTGTGAGGGTTTGATGACCAGCTTTGGCGTTTCCTGGCCAAATGAGCTGCGGTGTGACTCATTCCCAGAGGAAATGTGTGTATCAGTAAGTAATGGACACCTTGTTGATGGAAAATTAGGAATCAGAAGAGTTCAGTTTGATGAAGTAAAATAATCATTGGATTCCTCCCTGCTTATCTATCTTTAAATGACATCCTTTTCCTTTTGTTTCACAGGAGGACAGCAGGCCTGATGTAAGTGTTTTATGTAAATTCTAATGCTCAAAATATAACATTTATATTTTATATTTATATTTGATCAAGATTTTTAAAATGTATATCGCTACAGTACCAACGTATCCTCATACAACGAATTGTATGATATCTTACGAAAAGTTATTCCTCATTTTTCATGGGTTTAACTATTTAAACTAACTAACTATTTAGTCAGGTTTAGGAAAAGATCGACTTGGTTTAGGCAACAAAACCACCTAATTAGGTTTAGGCAAGGAAAAGATCGTGGTTTGGGATAAAATAACTCTGGAAGTGGCGTAACTTAAGTACGGGAGTTACGTGACAAATAAATCAACGTTGACTTCTGGTTTCACACGGGATACGAACGCTGGTCTCCTGGGCTAAAGTCAGGTGTTTTTTGACCCACCCAACCATCCCGACCTCCTTCCTTTGCAGCGTTTGACGCTCTTCATACTTCCTGTTTCAAAATTACGTGGATTACATAAGAATTGATTACGTGTGATATATATACGAATTAGAGTGCATTACTATTTGTAGCTACGAATGGTGTATGAGAACAGCCTGACAGTACTTGGTAAATAAAGGGCTCAACTTATGGGTATATAGGTGGCCTAAGGGCAAACGAAAAAGTTGGCCATGTTGTAAGTGGGAAGCCAGTGAGGGATCATGTCCTCATTGCAGGTGAGGGACTCTGTGTTGATCTGAGAGGGATATCATGTGCTTTCTGCAGGTAAATCTCTAAATCTTTTTTAAAAAGTTAATTGATACCATGTGTATCTCTACTCCCAGTTGCCAGATACATGAACCACAGTGCAGGGGAACTCAACGGTCCATTTTAGAGAGTAAATTGAATAAATTCCAAAACAAAAAAGCTTCATCAATAACACATAGCGTAAAAGGTACTCTGTTGAGTTCTTGATCACTAGTAGCGCTAAGAAGCAATACATATTCCTGGCAATGGTTTCACACTATTTCAATGATGGACAGGAAGGAATAATGCACCAAGAAATACAGCAATGTGCAAAGGCAATGAAGAAAAAGAAGACCACTAGCAAATTAACATGGGTGTAAACAATGCAGCTTTCAAATTTTTGAGAAAAGTCAGATTTGCAAATGTCTTATGAGAAAGGATAATGTTAACATGTTAGACCTCAAGAATGCACACAATGTGTTTTGGTGGGAAACACTGAATGTAAACAGACATGTTTCTCCACAGGGCTAATCACTATGATTTTCACCCATTGAGAGGGTTTGACTGTCGATCAGCAGAAAAGCGTGAAACCTGGTGCAGGATTGCGTATTATATCTGGTGCTTGAAAGATACAAAGTTCACAGGAACCCTCTGGTAAAAACATCACTCCTAGTGGTCAAAAACTCCACATGGTACCTGTAATTGACACCACCAGCAGCTGGAATATTAGTTTTGGAGCACATACAGTATAATGAATTGGGAAATAAATCCCTGCCAATATTTTAGTGCGATAAAGCTGCACTTATTGTATTTCCCCTCAAAGTTAAAATTATCAAGTTATTGAATGTTGTGTGAAGCAGATCTTTATGTGTCCTTGTTTCCAATAGATGCTGAATGCTGAAGGACTTCTCGCTAAGCTGATCGCCGGGGGCTACTCTGTTCGTGGCAATAGTCAGTTAATCTTCTACTAATTTTACACCATCTAATCATCTGAATGAGATGTCTTTACACTCATGAACGTATTTATCCTCCCCAATTTAGCCCTGAGTCTCAAGACAGCTCGCCTCCTGTTGACTCTCATGGATGTATCCTTTGCTACATAGGTTTGCTTCATTGTCTGGAAGCAGGCTATATCACTACAGTCTCTCAACAGAGGGTACCTGATGATCTTTGATTCTTCATTTGGCTGTAATAAGAGCAATTATGCAATAAGGTGTTGAGCTATATGCTTTCAAATGAATTGCGTTCTTTAACCAGCACTTTTAGGAAGACAAGACTGGAGACCTGAATGTGGTGGAGGTCTTCAAACTGGAGCACTATGTGGCTGTTATCAGGAGGGAGTATGTGGAGAGCTACGAGAGCAGGAACCCACCCTCCGTCACTCAAGCCCAAATGAAAAGGGCTCTGTCTGTCCGTGGTAATACATCATCTTTAAATCAGCCTAAAAGCTTCTCAACATATTTAAGAAAACATTAACTGACTTAGTGGCAAGTCAATCACCCTAGTGTCATTTGTGGATTGCTTTTCATCCGTTATTTTCTTCATCGGGCAGAATTCTATTTAGACGATGAAACCTTCAGAGTTCTGTGGCACGAGTACCGCGCCAAAGGTGGGATCGACTACGATGAGTATGTGGCCGTCCTGACAAAACTTCAGATCCTCAGAGGTAATGGGAAGTTGGGAACCAAATCTAGCTGCGTACCAACTCCACACTACATACTATGAGTGGTGGAAAGTAGCCAAGTACATTTAGTACTGTACTGTAAATTTGCAGTACTTGTACATTACTTGAGTATTTCCTTTTTCTGATACTTTATACTTCTACTCCACTACAATTCAGAGGAAATATTGTACTTTTAACCCCACTACATTTTTTTGATAACTTCGGTTGCTTTGCAAATTTAGACAAAATATAATCAACCAATAAATTATATTATTATATCAATAAGACTTAACAGATCCACAGGGGGAAACTCACAAGATTAGCCCTACATGTAACATTAAAGCGATGTACACATGAATGCATCAATAATCATAATCCAACAATAACAATAATCACAATCATAATAATAATATACATTATTCTGAAATGGTATATTCTGCAAATTGACTTTTGTACTTTTACTCAAGTAACATTTTCGACTTTTACTTGTGTATTTGTACACTGTAGTACTTCTACCACTGCATACTACTTTTTAGCAGAACTGGGTATATATAGTGCATCCATGAAGGAAAAGTGACAAAGTATTATTGAAGATAATCTTCAAAATACAGTGTTCAGTTGTTTTTACTTTATCAAACATGCTAAATTAATTTCACAGACTGTATGATTATTAACATGAGGATACTGTACATCTTGTTATTATTGTAATATATATATATATATATATATATATATATATGTATTTGTGTGTGTATTGTACATTTTGGGTAAACGTCAGTAAGTTCAGGTTATTAATATTTGCTTCCTGTGTCAGATCGTTTCCAGGCTCATCTGCTGAGTTTGCCGTGTGACTGCCAAGTCGCCAGTTTCTCTTTCAAGCAGGTGAGTTTAAATGTTTCATTAATACTGTCAAAGGAGTGGTACTACTGCAAAGATAAATATTTCAAGTACACAATAGTATCACTTAATTACTGAA
This sequence comes from Sebastolobus alascanus, assembly GCA_916701645.2. Taxonomy (NCBI): domain Eukaryota; kingdom Metazoa; phylum Chordata; class Actinopteri; order Perciformes; family Sebastidae; genus Sebastolobus; species Sebastolobus alascanus. Next base: position 23,552 of record CAKAOJ020000450.1, on the reverse strand, counting down.
AAGACATAAAGCTTGTTATTTAGAGATATTATAGAAATAATCAATTTAAAAATGAAAGTAGATAGGGTAACTTCATAATCTTCATCCAGGACTATGTCATACTTGTAGTTTACTAGAGTATTTCCATGTTCTGCTACTTTATACTTCTAGTCCACTACATATCAGAGGGAAATATACTTTTTACACCACTACATTTATTTGACAGTTATAGTTATGTTACTTTTTACATTAAAAAAAACATGATATGCTTATATGATATGATGCAGTACTAAAATACTTACATGTATTTGTAAGTAATAAAAACAGAATGATATCATATTCTATAATAATATAACACTATGAAAGGAGCCATTCTGCATGACTACTTTTACTTTTGATACTTCACTTACATTTTGCTAATAATACTTCTGTACTTTCACTTAAGTAACATTTTCAGGACTTTCACTTGTAATGGAGTATATTTAAACTGTGGTATTTCTATTTTACTTAAGTAAAGGATCTGGATACTTCTTCCACTGCTGTTTAAAACAAACCAAAAGACAAAATATATACAATATACTGTGCAGCATCCATATGTCTATATGTATGTACAAAACAATCTGCAGAAAGTAATGATTAACAGCAACTGAAATGATTATTTAATGATATTTAGGCAGAAACAACCCAGAAATGTCTTCATTAGTTGATTTAAAAAATGTGAAAATATGAAGGTTTTTCCAACTAGTAGTAGGTGACATCAGTAAATTTTATATAAACATTAAACAAAACCACAATCTTAAAATGATACTCCCTAAAAACCTTCCAAATCAGAGTTTCTGACAAATTTGAGTTAGTATGTTGCTTGTTATTATCAGTGTAGATGACATAATTGTGTATCACAATATCTCGATATATAATTTCCTCACAATACGATTAAATTGATAGACGATAAATTATATTGAATTATCGCCCAGCCCTAATCCAGCCTTAAGTAAATTATCTTTAATAATTAGCAAATCTCCACATCTACACAATGGATAGATAAACATAATCAGTAAAACTTGAACACATATGGCCGCTTCTATCATATCATATTTCTATCATTCTATCATATATATTAACAGCAAATATGAAATATTAAAATAGAATAAATGCAGCATTTGTTGAACTACACAAGCTCTAAACTGATCACTATGTTCTTATACATACAATTACGATAGACAGTTTTGGCACTTACAAATAGCTGAACGGCACGCACACACAAAACTCCATGATTCGTCTCTTCAACTGCAGAAACTGAGCAACTAAATGTGCAGCTCCCCTCTCCTTTAACACCTGTTCGTTAACTCAACGATACTCCAAACTGATTGGTAGTCACTGAGAGGCGATTACCACGACTGACAGAAGCCAGTGAATGTTCATATCAGGGACTCCAGGGGCCTTTTCCACAGTCATATTATAAAAAATTAAACACATTTTAATTTACCTAATTGTTCCCACTGATGCATGTCAACAGCTCATTGTCTTATTACACTCTTAATAATATATTTTTTTCTCTTTTCAGTTCATGAAATCAGCCATAATCTGAGGATCAAACAGGAGGAGCCGAGAAGAGAAATTAGTAGCATATCTGTTTAGAGCTGTAGGGACCGTATTTATGGTTATGGATCATTTTATCATCTTCATTAACACATCTCCATTCTTAAAGTACAGGAACATTAAACTGAAAATGAGTTGCTGTGCGTCTGAGCGATTTCTTATCAATGTCTGAAGTTTATATTTGGTCAGTTTTTATGTGTGTGTTTGTGTATTTTCAGATCACATATATGGATTCTGTAAAATTGTTATCTCTTACTTACATTAAAAATACTCGGATGAAACAATCATTAAGCTTTTCTACATGTGTCTCTTTATTGTTGATTGATGAAAAATCTGCTGAAATTACATGTGAACATGATGGTCTATTCTATTTCATCAACATTTTGGATACAAGCATACAACTTAAATGAAATAGAGTACAGAAAGAAGTTACATGAAACTTAATTCCAACAAGCAATTAAAAACTCAAAATCAGTGGCCTATAGCTTAGGTAGGTTTTAACTGTACATAATGTTATCATCCAGGTATTTATCTGTTAGACCTTTAACAAACAGTGGGTGTTATACAGTGTCATGGTTTGTTCTTTTGTCCCTCCTCTTCAGCCCCATTCCCACTTCCTCAGAGACTATTCATTTCATTTCCCTTCCCTCTTTGCCCTATTTACCTGAGTCCCACAACCATCAACACACCTGCTTCCACTTCCCTCATCTGCTCTGCAATTACCTGGCCTTCCCCGCTCACCTCCTCACCTGCATCTCATTGTCTAATCAGTCACTCACTACATAGGATACCGGTTCACTTCCTTTGTCGGTTCATCTTTGCTATGCAGTTCCTTGCTGCCAGCCTGTTATCGGTCTGCCATCATCTCATCCATCTGCACTTGGGTCCAAATCTGTTTCCGAAACCATGACACTGGGCTTACATTATTTACATGTTATTATGATCTAGTTTATAACATACAAAAATGGCCGGTGATCAATAACTCCCTGAACACACAGTAACAACCTGGTAAATACTCTGACATGGTCATGTGATATTTCTTGACTTTTAGGTGACACTTATCACCTGTATGCTCTTTTAAACTGACATGTGCCCAGTGGCTTATGGGAGGCTGAGGCCAATTGGGTTGTCTTTAATATCCTCCTTATACTGAGGTACAGTAGCTATATGTACATTCACGGCATAAAATGACATATTTGCCCACCTCTGCTGTAAAAGAGACCGTGGTTTTGTCCTCCATATTGGGGCAAAAAAGTGTCTGACCTGGGACACAGCAAATGTCCTAGAAAATCTATAACTAAATCTGCATTCACTGCAACAAAAAGAGAGCTAAATCTGCATCCACTGCAACAAAAGAGAGATAAATTTGCATCCACTGCAACAAAAACAGAGCTAATTCTGCATCCAAAGAGAGCTAAATCTGCATCCACTGCAACAAAAAGCTCTTACTAGAACAATGTATTGACAGACAGAAGAAGTAGGAGAAGTATATTATTCACAGCAACCACAAACCAGTCAGAGAGAGAAAACCAATGAAATTATGTGAATAAACAAAGGCAAGACATGTAATATAGCCATAAAATTGGGAAACAATCCAACACATATTTAAAACTCAGCTCATTATTACGATGATACAACATTTCAGCCTAGATCCTTTAACAATAAGAGTTTACTGCAGGTAATTTGTTGCCATGTTTGTCTTAAATGACAGACATTGTTGTTGTTGTGGAAAGTGTCATTATGAAAATAAGTAGAATCAGATATTTCTTATTTAATTATTTCACAATTTGATGGTATGCGTGATTATGTATTTCATAACATATTTTGGTAATTTATTTAAACAGCAACAGTTTTTTTACAATAAAGCAAAATGTGCTTGGAGTCACCCCAGGCAAAAACATCGTTTGTCATACACTGGTCAATTTTGAGATTTTGGGCTATGTTGCTTCCATAACAGAAAGAAAGCATCAAAAATACACATTTAGGTGTTTGTTTTACTACTTTGTCTATTTGCGTCTGTGGTTTTCTCCTAAATTCACCAAAAGTTAGATTAGATAATGCCTCATTTGCATATTTAAACATACAATTTTGAAAACTTGTAATACAAAAAATAGTTGTCTTAATGTAAGTAATCAACTGGGGAAGTTTCATAGTGATATCTATTAGTTAAATTCTTTACCGTAACACCTGGGGTGTCTCCCCTTAAATAGAGCACATATATTGATTGCAGGTGTTTGCTGTTAGCCTATTATCACTCAGCTCGTTAGCAAACCCCACTCAGAAAGAGAAAAGGAGACCACGTCTTACCGTGTCTAACACAAAGACACTGACGAGTTTAGCGGGTCCATCTTAACCCTGAAGGCAGGGTAGACCGGCTCGGTGAACGTGGTGTTGAAGGTGTGGATGTGGGTCAGTTTGTCTGAGCAGATTCTGTAGAAGGACAGAGAGCCAGCAGGCCAGTCCAGGTACACTCCTACTCTGTTCAAGGGGGGGATATTGATGGGCACCCTTTTGTTTCTGTGAAGGATAGAGTAACCATCATCAGAGCAGCTCAGACTCCAGGACTGATCATTCCTTCCAAGACAGCAGTCGTCACCGTTTCCTCTTCTTCTGATTCCTCTGTAAGTCACGGCTATATAGACATGTCCTGCCCACTCTACCTCCCAGTAACAGCGACCAGTCAGACCATCTGTACACAGCAGCTGTTTCCAGGAATCAAATCTCTCTGGATCATCAGGATATGGCTGCGTCTCTTTCCTCACTGTCACCTTCCTGTTGTTGTCAGACAGTATGAGTTTCCTGTTTGCTGTGTTTGGGTCCAGTGTGAGTTCACTGGCATCTGATGGAGAGAACGAGACAACGTTAGCATTGTCATTGTGAGCGTATTAGCATGGTGATGTTAGCATTTAGCTCAAAGCACCGCTGTGCGGCCTCACAGAGATGCAATCATGACTGTAGACTCTAAGGACCCTTTCACACCTGCTTCGTTTGGTCTGGACTTCAGACTTTTCAGTTTGAACTAAAATTACAGATGTGAAACCTTTCCCTGGAACACGGTCTGGACCCAAGAGGTGAACGTTGGTCCAACGAAAAGATGTGGTTTCAGTCCGGATCACACTGATCATGGTTCGGTTCATTTCTAGTGTGAAATTTTTTTTTTGAATGGTTTGGACTTTCAGACCAATTACAAGAAGTTCTGGCAAGCTGTCGCCAGAACTTGACAAGGGAGGGACAATGCAACAAAACAAAATGAGCCACGGAAGCACATTTGGAGAGGAGGAAACCAAATGTTTAACTGACATTTGGCTTGACAACTTTATAAAGAGTCAGTTGGAAAAAAACTCTTTTCAATTATTTTTCAAGGGGATCAGTGAGGATAAAAACCAATCAATGTCAAGTGTCGGGAGACACAGCTCGCGTAGGTGATGACGACAGGACGTAGGTGGTGATGATAACAGGCCGTAGGTGGTGATGATTACAGGGCGTAGGTGACAACGACAGGGCGTAGGAGGTGATGACGACAGGACATAGGTGGTGATGACCACAGGACGTAGGAGGTGATGACGACAGGACATAGGTGGTGATGATAACAAGACGTAGGTGGTGATGACGAGAGGACGTAGGTGGTGATGATGAAAGGACGTGGTTGACAACGACCGGACGCAGGAGGTGATGACGACAGTACGTAGGTGGTGATGATAACAAGACGTAGGTGGTGATGACGAGAGGACGTAGGTGGTGATGACGACAGGACGTAGGTGGTGATGACGAGAGGACGTAGGTGGTGATGACGACAGGACGTAGGAGGTGATGACGACAGGAAGTAGGTGGTGATAACGACAGGACGTAGGAGGTGATGACGACAGGACGTAGGCGATGACGACAGGACGTAGGTGATAACGACAGGACGTAGGAGGTGATGACGACAGGACGTAGGCGATGACGACAGGACGTAGGCGATGACGACAGGACGTAGGTGATGACGACAGGACGTAGGAGGTGATGACGACAGGAAGTAGGCGATGACGACAGGACGTAGGCGATGACGACAGGACGTAGGTGATGACGACAGGACGTAGGAGGTGATGACGACAGGACGTAGGTGGTGATGACGACAGGACGTAGGAGGTGATGACGACAGGACGTAGGAGGTGATGACGACAGGACGTAGGAGGTGATGACGACAGGACGTAGGAGGTGATGACGACAGGACGTAGGTGGTGATGACGACAGGACGTAGGAGGTGATGACGACAGGACGTAGGAGGTGATGACGACAGGACGTAGGAGGTGATGACGACAGGACGTAGGCGATGACGACAGGACGTAGGTGATGACGACAGGACGTAGGAGGTGATGACGACAGGACGTAGGTGATGACGACAGGACGTAGGTGGTGATGACGACAGGACGTAGGAGGTGATGACGACAGGACGTAGGTGGTGATGACGACAGGACGTAGGTGATGACGACAGGACGTAGGTGGTGATGACGACAGGACGTAGGAGGTGATGACGACAGGGTGGAGGAGGTGATGACGACAGGACGTAGGAGGTGATGACGACAGGACGTAGGTGATGACGACAGGACGTAGGTGATGACGACAGGACGTAGGTGGTGATGACGACAGGACGTAGGAGGTGATGACGACAGGGTGTAGGAGGTGATGACGACAGGACGTAGGAGGTGATGACGACAGGGTGTAGGAGGTGATGACGAGAGGGCGTAGGTGATGATGACAGGACGTAGGAGGTGATGACGACAGGACGTAGGAGGTGATGACATCAGGACATAGGTGGTGATGATGACAGGACGTAGGTGACAACGACAGGACGTAGGAGGTGATGACGACAGGGTGTAGGAGGTGATGACGACAGGACGTAGGAGGTGATGACGACAGGGTGTAGGAGGTGATGACGAGAGGGCGTAGGTGATGATGACAGGACGTAGGAGGTGATGACGACAGGACGTAGGAGGTGATGACATTAGGACATAGGTGGTGATGATGACAGGACGTAGGTGACAACGACAGGACGTAGGAGGTGAGGATGACAGGACGTAAGTGGTGATGACGACTGGACGTTGGTGGTGATGACGACAGGACGTAGGCAATGACGATAGGACGAAGGCGGTGACAGTAGGACATAGGCAGTGATGATGTTTGGACGTAGGTGGTGACAATAGGACGTAGGCAGTGACAACGACAGGACGTAGGTGACATCAACAGTATGTGGCTGACGACGACAGGACGGAGGTGACGACGTAGGACTCTTTTCGTAGGTTGTAGCAGGCTCAGTCTTAAAACTAGAGTGAAGATGGCATCATATGAAACTAGAAAACCTAAAGAATCCATTGGTACCAACCATGTCATACTAGCTTGTCAAGAAGGAGGTTAAATAACGCTCTAAACTTGCTCTACATTTTGGCGAGGAAAAACTGTCATGGCCATTTTCAAAGGGGTCCCTTGACGTCTGACCTCAAGATATGTGATTGAAAATGGGTTCTATGGGTACCCACGAGTCTCCCCTTTACAGACATGCCCACTTTATGATAATCACATGCAGTTTGGGGCAAGTCATAGTCAAGTCAGCACACTGACACACTGACAGCTGTTATTGCCTGTTGGGCTTGAGTTTGTCATGTTATGATTTGAGCATATTTTTTATGCTAAATACAGTACCTTTGAGGGTTTCTGGACAATATTTGTCATTGTTTTCTGTTGTTAATTGATTTCCAATAATAAATATATACATACATTTGAATAAAGCAGCATATTTGCCCACTCCCATGTTGATAAGAGTATTAAATACTTGACAAATCTCGCTTTACGGTACATTTTGAACAGATTAAAAATATGCGATTAATTTGCGATTAATCATCATTTACTATGAACAATCATGCGATTAATCACGATTAAACATTTTAATCGATTGACAGCCCTAAAAAAAAAAACACACTTACACTTCCTGAGACCAGATTTCATTGACTGTGATCCACCATGGTCCACCCTGGTGCAAAAACAAAGTCAGATCAGCACTTAAACTTAATGACTTTCTGAACAACTTTTATTTGCTAATATTTACCTCCTGACTCAAACAAGCTCAACCTACAACCTTGTCTGTCCATACCTGAGAGTGTCCAGTCTCCAGCTGGGATCCCCCAGTCCAGCAGAAAATAGCATCCTTCCTAAATCTCCTGGATGATTGTAGCTCAGGTCCAGCTCTCTCAGATAGGAGGGGTTGGATCTCAGAGCAGCGGCCAGAGAGGTACAGCCTTTCTTTGTGATCAGACAGCCTGAGAGCCTACACACACACACACACACACACACACACACACACACACACACACACACACACACACACACACACACACACACACAGTTAGGAGTATTTTTTTTATTTTACTTGTTCCTGCTTTTTATGGAAACTGTTTTTGCAATTACTTTTTGTAAACAAGAGTTGGTGAAAAACGCGGCTTAAAGCCACGTTTTTTAAAACCAAACCACAATTCAGCATTCGATACCGCCGCACAAGGCACCCTTTCGCGGCGGTGTGGGACGCACCGGGTTTTCCATTAACTACAATGTAAACCTATCCACGTCAACAGGAAACGCACACGGAAAGTGTGCCAGGAGTGATTTTGGTGACGTATTATAAAGAGCGAAAGAGACACACAGGGTGGGTGGGTCAAACAAACACAAGACTTTTCGTGTACCGTGCGTAACGTTTCACTTTCACTTCACAATCAGCTGATCGGTCATGTCCCGTGTTTACAACGTCCTGTCACATTTTCACTGTAAAACATAGTTATTTTAAGTCCAACCATATTGTTTTTTCCTCAACCTAAAGTAACTAAGTGGTTTTGTAGCCCAAACCTAAGCAAGTGTTTTTGTTTAATTCACAACATTAAGCAAGTGTTTACTGCGACCGAAAAGTGACGCTGAGGGGTCTGACAAAGCGCCAGTATGTGACGAGTTGGGATGAGAATGTGTTGGGTCATCTGATGAATCCTGACCTGAGAACCTCCAGTCTACAATGCGGACTCTCCAGCCCAGCACAGAGCAGTTTCACTCCTGAATCCTGCAGGTTGTTGTCACTCAGGTCCAGCTCTCTCAGACTGGAGGACGGGGAGCTGAGAACGGAGGCCAGAGCGTCACAGCTTCTCTCTGACAGATTACAGCAACTCAGCCTAAAGAAGCATTAGCAACAAAAAAGAAACTGTAAGTTTATTTTATTATCTTAATGCATTTAATTTATGTAGTTAGTTTTTAACCTACAGAGCTTTAGTGGAGGCTTTGACCACTGGCAGCAGCCTCAGAAGAGCCTCCTCTGAAGGGCAGTATTTCTTCAGGTCAAACACATCTAGGTCTTTTTCTGAAGTCAGCAACATGAAGACCAGAGCGGACCACTGAACAGGAGAGAGATCAGATGTGGGCAGATGTCTTGAACACAGGCACTGTTGGATCTCCCTCACTAGAGAAGGATCCTTCAGTTCATTCAGACAGTGAAACAGATTGATGCTTCTCTCTGCAGAGAAGTTCCCACTGATCTTCTCCTTGATGTACTGGACTGTTTCCTGATTGGTCTGTGAGCTGCTTCCTGTCTGTGTCACCAAGCCACGTAGGAGACTCTGATTGGCCTCCAGTGAAAGACCAAGGAGGAAGCGGAGGAACAGGTCCAGGTGTCCATTTGGACTCTGTAAGGCCTTGTCCACAGCACTCTGATAGAGGAGTACAGGTTTGACCCTGACCCATCTAGACCACAGGGAAGTGGACTTTTCTTCTGACAGCAGATTGACACCAGAGTTGATGAACGTCAGATGGACATGTAGAGCAGCCAGAAACTCTTGAACGCTCAGGTGGACGAAGCAGAACACCTTGTCCTGGTACAGCCCTCTCTCCTCTTTAAAGATCTGTGTGAACACTCCTGAGTACACCGACGCTGCCGTGACATCGATGCCACACTCTGTGAGGTCAGATTCATAGAATATCAGGTTGTCTTTCAGCAGCTGCTCAAAAGCCACTTTTCCCAGAGACACAATCATCTCCCTGCTCTGTGGTGTCCAGTGTGGATCTGTCTCAGCTCCTCCATCATACTTGACATTCTTCACTTTGGACTGAACCACCAGGAAGTGGATGTACAGCTCAGTCATCGTCTTGGGCAGCGCTCCTCCCTCTCTGGTCTTCAACACCTCCTCCAGAACTGTAGCAGTGATCCAGCAGAAGACCGGGATGTGGCACATGATGTGGAGGCTTCGTGATGTCTTGATGTGGGAGATGATTCTGCCGGCCTGCTCCTCATCTCTGAATCTCTTCCTGAAGTACTCGTCCTTCTGTGGGTCGGTGAACCCTCTGACCTCTGTCACCGTGTCAACACACTCAGGAGGGATCTGATTGGCTGCTGCAGGCCGTGTGGTTATCCAGAGGCGGGCAGAGGGAAGCAGTTTCCCCCGGATGAGGTTGGTCAGCAGCACATCCACTGAGGCGGACTCTGTGACATCAGTCAGGATCTCATTGTTGTGGAAGTCCAGAGGAAGTCGACACTCGTCCAGACCGTCAAAGATGAACAAACAAACAAACTCTTCAAACCTGGAGATTCCTGCTTCTTTGGTTTCAGTAAAGAAGTGATGAACAAGCTCCACCAGGCTGTACTTCTTCTCTTTCAGCATATTCAGCTCTCTGAAAGTGAATGGGAATGTGAACTGTATGTCCTGGTTGGCTTTGTGTTCAGCCCAGTCCAGAGTGAACTTCTGCGTTAAGACTGTTTTCCCGATGCCAGCCACTCCCTTTGTCATCACTGTTCTGACTGGTTCATCCCTTCCAGGTAAGGGTTTAAAGATGTCTTCACATCCGATTGATGTCTCTGGTCTGGCTGGTTTCCTGGATGCCATTTCAATCTGTCTGACCTCATGTTCATCATTGACCTCTGCAGTCCCTCCCTCTGTGATGTGGAGCTCTGTGTAGATCTGATTCAGAACGGCTGGATTTCCTGCTTTGGTAATACCCTCAAACACACACTGAAATTTCTTCTTCAGATTAGATTTGAGTTTACGGTGGCACACTGCAGCAAGAGTTTCTAAAAGGAAAAACGACATAATATATTGGATTACATTTAATTTTCAGGTCGATTCTGACACGATGATTGCAATATGGAGCTGTCGTGAGATCCAAACACGCATCTCCTACTGTGATAATGCTCTGCTAGCTACGAGGCAATGGTCAAGTGTGGTTTTATATGACTGACAGGGTTAGCGTGTTGCCCCAATTTCAATATAAGTTGATGTAATTGAGTCATCAAAAATATTGAAAGGTTTACAGGAAAACAGAACAGCTTACAGTGATTCAATCGGGAGTTTTTTGCGCATCCAAGTGTTGGAGACATGATACAAGAAATTCAGCAGTCGATACCAACACCAGTGAAATTCCATGATTCTCAATACCAATTCGATACCACAGTAAAAGACAAGTAAAACAATAAATCCCATGTACTTCAACATACACACCTTTTGCATACTGTTTTTTTTAGGAAGTTAAACAGGCCATAATTCACTTTCATATCTATTTTATATTGCTGTGAAAACATCTCCTTCAAACAATAGAATTGATTGTCGCCAAAAACTACATTTTACAAGATTACATTTGAACAATTTCAACATGTTTTTTGCTGATTTCAACATGGATTTGTTGTTCGCAATGTAGCGTTATCAGGGGAAAAAATAGGATGTGTCCCATGCATGCATCGATAGTGAGATTACTGCATCTCAAAGCCATTTTCTGCAGTACATGTGGTACTTTAGAAAAACGAGTACCCTCACGTTTTCAGAATTTTGGCATTGACTTGGTACCGAAGTATCGGTTCTCGTGACATCCCTACATGTGACATTGTCTAAGGGCAAACATGGGCTCTTGATGTAGCCCCACCGACATCTCCATTTTATATATCAGCTGGACAAACAGCTTTAGCCAGTGTGTGCAGCCATGAAGAATTTATAGTTCTGATGCAGTGATGAAGTGTTGCACAGCATATTTACAGTACATTTTAGATGTGTAAATCTAACATTTTAACATTTATTAAAAGCCTCTTACTGTTCTGCAGAGAGTCAGCCAGCTCCTCCTGCTTCATTCCCCTCAGGAAGTGCTGTGTGATCTTCAGAAATGCCTCTCTGCTGCTCCTTCTCTGCTCTTCCTCTTCACCATCAACCACCTCCTCGTCCTCACCTTGGCTCTCTAAGCATTCTGGGTAATCTGGACTCAAAACCCTCTGGAACTTCTTAAGCTCGTTCTTCACAAAAGCAACAATTTTCTCTTCCAGAATCTGGAATAAAACAATATTCACTTAACTTTCAGCTTTATCAACTTAAAGGTATAATATGTTACATTTGTCGGTTGCTTTTTGTAAACTAACGGAATTCAAAGTTGGCCCCTCCTCCTCGGCTCAACGAGAGAGCCGTAGTGGTCGAGCGAGCTATAGAGTGAATGAAGAGAGGGAGCGGCGTTAGTGGGAACAAAGCAGTTAATCAGAGAAATAAAACGTTAGGCGAAGGGTAGGTTTTATCTTGTCCGCTGTGGCTCAGCGCTGCTCTCGGTCAAACTCAAACTGACACATCGATAGCAGCAGCACACAGCAGAGGAGAAACAGGGGAGCAGGGAAACACTGGAGCCCATGCACATAAAACACACAATCCATTTTCATCTGTCAAATACGGCCGCTTTGTATCTGACAGGATTGTGCCTCAGTATCAGACGCCGAGGGGCATGACAAAGCTGCGGTATTTGACGACCTCAACTGGTTGCACACCCTGCACGCTGTTATTAGCTGGGGGTTACTACTTTGCTGAAGCCCATAAATGTCCCAAACACAGCAAAATAAGAAGAAAAGAGAAAATACAGGCAGAAGGCTGCAGGGTCTCTGTAGATATGGACACCACCACACACTTCTAGTGGGTCATTAGTGATGATTGAGAGGGATTATTTTTGAATCAGTCTATACATTGTTTTTTTTTTGGAAATTCCTGCATATAATACCCTTAAAGGGACTATTTGTAACTTATCACGCGCATAAATCCTAACGGGTCGCAATCTCATGCGTGCTCGCGTGTGGGTACGCGCTGCTCCTGTAGCCTGCTGCCTGCTTGCAGAAGCGCTCGTTCTCACCCGTTCGGCTCGCTCCCACTCCACGTGCACGCGCGCACACTGCAGAGAGTTAGTTTAGCTCTGAGCATATCTGGTGAATGTGCAGTGGACGTTTTTGCAGAAATAAATGCTGCCGCTCCTCCAGACCAACAGAGGTTTCCCGTGTTTTGTGAAGTGACGGAGCTCCGCAGAGAGTCACGTTATCGTCCCGACCGGGTGTCGGTGTCCCCCCCTTCCCTCCACGGTCTGCAGGAAGCAGGAAAAGCCAGCACTAGGATCAGCATTGATTCATGGAGAGACTCTCCTCTGGTCAGCTAACATTACTGCCAAGCAGGTGAAATATAGAGTGATATTGTGTTAGCTGACGTGTGTCGCCTCACTGTTTAGACCGGTGCGCGAGCACGAGCTACAGGACGCTGACTTTCGTTGACACTGCAGCCACAGGTGTCACTGTGAACAAGCAATTTCTGATTCTTACATATAGCCTCTTTAACTCTCTTTCTAAAGTCATACAACACATTTTGAATAATATGCTTATGACTGATATCCCCTTCAGTCAAAAAAAACTCCTCAATCTGTTTGTACTTCACTTCTCTAACCTGACTCTTGCAGACCCCTTGCCATCGATTTAACTGTCTGACAGGAGGTGAGGAAGGTCCCTACCCAAGGTGTCGCTATCAAGGCACTTTCTTAGCTATTTCTCAATAAGAAATATTGTCAATGCCCAAGTGTTTGTGGATTTTTTCCTTTTTGGGATGAAGACACAATGCATCAGTTAGAGTTAGAAAAGTGTACAATGGCGCTGTGATCCTGTCTTGCCGTCTTGTTTCTAAGTTTGTTAACTAGTTAAAGGTGGGCTTTGACAGTACACACCATAAATATGGGGTCCAGCTCTGTTTGACGACCAGTGACGACCTCTGACGTCTCCTGGAGAACTCTGTGGAGACAACATGATCCATTAGTGATGACGACTGGACTGTTTTCATGTGTAACTGAACATTGAACAATGTTAGTAGAAACATACGCCAATGACTTGAACACACAGTTGTTAAGGAGAAACTGTTCTCTCATGCTATCTTGCAACTTGGGCAAAACCAAAGGTTTGACAAGAGATGGGACGTTATGTAGACATTGTATATTGCATATCCAGAAAAAAAATATATTTTTGCTGTGATGACTTGTAAAGAAATGTTGCACTGCACATTATGGCTACTCTTCTTCCAAAACTATGTGTGCTGCAATGTTAAAGGAAGAGTTCAACACATCAGGAAACATGCACATTTGCTTTCTCTGAAAGAGTGAAATTTGTGTCATTTGTGCTAAAAATGTTTTGTTGACTTACTTAGAAACTGAATCTTGCCGTTTGAAAACCATAGGGTAATCCATGGACTTGTCACTCTTCATGGACACACAGGTTGGTGAAGGAGAATCTACTCTTTCCTGCTCAGTTCTGTAAGAAGCAAAGCATTGAAAGACAGGTGGAGAAAGAAGGTGTGTGTTAAGAGTTACCACACACAGCAAACCAAATTTCAGTCAGACCTCAGAAACCCTTTCTGTTTCAGAAAATTCTAATGAAAACAATTTAATATGCACTAATTCGATCTCTCTGACATTTTAAGGTGGGCAGTTATCAACTCAAGGTGATCATGCTTTTGCCATCATTGCTCAAGTATTCAGCCTTAACCTTTGAACATACAAACACCCTGGTCTGAGGACCTGATGCTCCTCTCTCCAACTCTTCGAAGTACAAAGGGGCGTTGCCATGGAACTTGGCAAGTAACTTTTTGAAACGAAGGTGGCCAGTAGCCAATGAAGAGGAGCAACGTCCTGTTTTTGTTTTAAAGTGATGCTACAGAATTCTGCGTTACACGTCCATTCATCCATCAATCCATTTCTGGTGGCTTATCCAGGTCCGGGTCTTGGTGGCAGCAGGCTAAGCAAAGCAGTCCACATGCCCTTCTCCCTATACTTCCTCCAGTTCCTCATGAGTGACCCCAGAGGGATCCCGGGCATCATGGGATACATATCACTCCAGTGTTCTAGTGCATCTCCACAGGGAGGTGTACCAGGTGCATCATATTTAAGAAAGATTAAAAGACGAGGCAGACAGATTTAAATCAACAATTCATTAATGTTACCATAGTGTTATATAATACAGCTACACCCCTTCTTAGAGAATTTGTGCTAAAAATGTTCTCTCGACTTACTTAGAAACTGAATCTTGCCGTTTGAAAACCACAGGGTATTCCATGGACTTGTCACTCTTAAAGGGACTATTTGTAACTTATCACGCGCATAAATCTTAACGGGTTGGTATGCCATGCGCGCTCGCGTGTGGGTACGCGAGCGCGCAGCAGCTCTGCTCCTGCCTGTTTGCACACCACGCTCGTTCTCACACGCTCGGCTCGCTCCACCTCCACGTGAACGCGCGCACACTACACACTGCAGAGAGTTAGTTTAGCTCTGAGAATATCTAGTGAATGTGCAGTGGACGTTTTTGCAGAAATAAATGCTGCAGCTCCTCCAGACCAACAGAGGTTTCCCGTGTCTTGTGAAGTGACGGGGCTCCGCAGCGAGTTACGTTATCCCGACCGGGTGTCGCGCTCCCCCCCCCCCCGACCGGGTGTCGCGCTCCCCCCCCCCGTGGTCAGGCACACACCAATTACATAACGTACCAACCGCCCCCACCGTCGTTTTGCTTTTTTTACAGAAATAAAACCCATTTATTTCATTTTGGCATATCAGCGCCGTGTTATCAATACATAGTCGGACGACGGACACTACAAAGTGAAAGTGTCTGCTCCGTAAAGTCTCAGCACATATTAGCAGGAGTCATATTTCACACTCACAGGACAAGAGAGAGTTGACAGACAAGACGATGCAAAGTGAAAAGCAAAAGCGCCTATTTGGCAATATTTCAGATTTAAACCGAATGCTATAAAGGGAGCCATAACGTTAACGTTGAGGCAATGTGTGCAGAGGACGGAGCGGTGACAGCCGGTGTGCGCTGTGCAGGTTGGAAACCTGCAGCCCAGCAGCAAAAGCTGGACCGGAGAGGCCAGACACACAGCCACCCGACCGTAAAGATCAAAGTATGCGCGCTACATACTGTATATTGACCGTCATCTTTTCTTGTTAAATGTCCGGTGTAATCGGTAACACCGGTGTTGTCACGGGTTTATTATCCGGTGGGAAAATTTCCTTACCGTCACATCCCTAGTGGACGTATATGAAGCTCAATGACTGTGAAGAAAGATGGTGTTACAAGTAGGGCTGTCCTGAATACCATTTTTTTGGCTCCGGAGCTTCAGTAGTAATCAACAGCGAATATTCAAAGCTTTGGCTTCGTGCTGAGCATGCAGTGTTTCCCACACATAGACTTTACTTGGGCGGGCCGCCCAGGTATAATAATGTTATTTTTATTTAAAATGTTCTCTCGACTTACTTAGAAACTGAATCTTGCCGTTTGAAAACCAGAGGGTAATCCATGGACTTGTCACTCTTCATGGACACACAGCTTGGTGGAGGAGAGTCTGCTCTTTGCTGCTCAGTCCTGAAAGAAATGGCGCATTGAAAGACAGGTGGAAGTATATCTATAGCTCAATGACTGAAGAACACTGTTGTGTGTTAGCTCACATAGCAAACCAAATTTGAAGTTTTACTCCAATGTTCTTGTGCATCTCCACAGGGAGGTGTCCAGGAGGAAACTGATCTACTGTGCACACGAATCCCTTCTCCTCCAGTTTATCTCGAATGACTTTATAAACGTCACTATTTCTGCAGACTTTATTTAGCATACTCTGTATGTTCTCTTTGGCTCAGATGTCAAGCAAACATCGGACTTCTGCAGAAGTCCACGTCCATCCTCTCCCTCTCATGTTAACCTGTCGTTTACCTGTGTCCATCTCAATAAATGCCCAAGCAGGCAGCCTGCGTTTTGGTTCACTTCCTGCAAATAGGTCGGATTATGTTCTCACTGCAATCAAACCGCACTACACTACGCTTGGAGCAGGTTGCTTTGGTCCGCACCACAGTTCGATTAAAACGGACTAAATGTTGGCTTGTGAAATCACACCTCAAAAAGTTCTGTTGACTTACTTAAAAATTGAATCTTGCTGTTTGAAAACCATAGGGTAATCCATGGACTTGTCACTCTTCATGGACACACAGGTTGGTGCAGGAGAATCTGCTCTTTCCTGCTCAGTCCTGAAAGAAGCAGAGCATTGACACACAGGTGGAGAAAGACTGTGAAGAAAGGTGTGTGTTACAAGTAGAGGTCGACCGATTTATCGGTCGGCCGATTAATCGGGCCGATTATTTGACATTTTTACATAATCGGCATCGGCCGATGCCTGAGCATATTAAGCCGATTATCAAGCAGGCACATCTGCGGGCAGCCCAGTGTTGTTGTTGTTGCTGTGGAACACGTGTGACACCGCCCCTTGTGTCAATCAAATTGCCGTTCTGCCGGGAGAAACCGGTAGGATTAAATTCTTCTCTTTCAAAGCCCTATATATTTAATTGGTTAGATATGAAATGCTCCGACGTTATCAATTCTGTTTTTGGTAACGGAGAATTTCTCTCCGTAGGTGACGTTAGCTGTGTGCGGGGCGGAGCAGCTCTCACAGACACACACACAGAGCTTCTGCTCTTAGTAACTATAGCGGAGGAAACTAAACTTATAAAGCGTGATCACACTTTACTAGAGTTGATGCTGACAATGCTTGTCATAAGTGCAAGTTTGCGTGTGAGGGCGGAAACACGAGCAATTTGTCGAAACATTTAGCAAAAAGTTCACTTCCTCATTAAACGTGTCTACGGTCTATGGGTCCTACACAGCCTCTATGACGTCACCGCTAGTCGCCTGTGTGTAGTCCGCAGCATAGCAGATATGAGCAGCAGGCTGTGTAATACGAGTGAACAAAGTTATTATTATGTTTTGATCACTTAGATTATGGCCATATAGCTTGTAACAGTGTCTGTCAACAAACATAAATAAAAAACATGCTTTAGGACAGTTTTGGAAAGAAGCTTAAAAGGTTTTGAGCCCTGTACTATTACTACTATTAACTATCATGCACAAAATAAAATATGCACTGCAGTGCAGACACAAAGTGCAAATTGGAGAGACAGACCATAAGTGTTGTTCAATAAATGTTTACTTAAGTTAAGACTTTTTGTGTATTATTTGTTATTATTAAGCTGTTATATTTTATCAGATGGAGGAAAAAAAGAAAACCAGCCAAACATATCGGCAAAAAAAAAAATCGGCATCATATATCGGCCATCGGCTGTCCTGATTCTGTAAAAAATCGGCATCGGCATCGGCCATAAAAAACCCATATCGGTCGACCTCTAGTTACAAGTTACCACACATAGCAAACCAAATTTCAGTCAGAAACCATTTTCTGTTCAAGAAAATACCGATGAAAACAAATGTGTCTTAAGATGCTTTTTAAAAATGTGTACTAATTCGACCTTAAATCGATACTTTCAGGTGGACAGTTCTCAACTCAGGGGGATCATGCTTTTGCATCTCCACAGATTGAACCGCCAACCTTGTGGTTAAAGGACGACCCACTCAACCCACTGAGCTACATCCGCCTCTGGCCCCTAGCGAGATCTTCATCTTACCTCTCAGGATCGGTGAAGCTCTCATGTTCCTCAGACAGAGTGGTGCTGGAGGGCGGGACCGCCTCATCTTCGTCCTCAGACTGTTTCATGGTAGCAAGTAAACCTTTACACGAACACACCCAACATGCTGTATTAGCTGGATTAATTCATTACAAGTTCTTAATTACAATCAATCATGTTCATAAAATTCCCTTGAGAAATCTATTACAAATTTGAGACATTACATGAAAAAATGTTTAATTACAACAATGTAGAATTACAAGTCCTGCCTTCAAATTTAAATTGGATTATTTAGAGTGGACACAATTGGTTGATTAATCAATTAGTTTATCTGTAGAAAAATAAACGGCAACTTCTCCAAAGTGGGGATTTGCTGCTTTTATCTGTTTTATATGATGTAAACTGAACATCTTTGAGATTTAAACAAAATAAGGTAACTGAGGAAAACACTTTGGACTCATAATAGACTAAAATATTAATCAATTAATAGACAAAAATAATCAGTTGATTAATCAATAATTTAAAAAATCCTTAATTTCAGCCCTAGAATAATGATTACTGATGCCTATTAATGTTGGAGCTGGTCGAGATGGAGCTGACTTGAACTACTTTATAGATAATCAATACATTTATTGTATTCTATAAATTAATTATAAGTTTTGTATATCAAATGTTTATCTGCAAAGTAACAAGCTATAGTAACTATAGATGTAAAAGTACTTATATTCCACTGCTGCTCTTTAGTTTTACAGACTTTGGTTGTCTTCCTGTTTAATCATGTTAATAAAAAACACTATTAATTAAGATTTCACTCAAAACAATCAGGAAAATAAATACCTGGTGGTCGCTTTACATCAACATCGAGTGACCAAGAAGTTCTGCCTTCTTCGGGAGAGGAACGATGACAGAGAGATTAAGTTAATTCTTTCCTACAAATCAGCTGAGTCACTTGACCTGACACTGTTTTCACAACTTCACCATCAACAAAACATCAGTTTGTTATTGTAGGATCATAATCATGTGAGGGAAAAGTAGTCTCAGATCATGTGGTGCTTACAGTAAGTATTACAGCAGCTTCCATCGTTATGGTTACATTACCGCCACTATCCCCATTATCCAGCATGCTCTTTACTCCTGTCTCTCTCTGTGGGTCTGTCATCGTGTCCTGTCTCCCTGACAAATATTTCCTATATGTTTTCTCTTCTTTCCCATTTCTTGTGGTATTTCTCACAGTTAAACATAAATTAATGTGTTTTTGTATCCCAGTGTGTTGACATCCATTCTGTTTTTGTCAAGCTAATAAAACCTACAGACCCACATGAATGTGATATATATTTACCTAATTTACTGTGTTTATTTCATCAGTGGCGGAAGAAGTACTCAGATTTTGTACTTAAATAAAAGTAGCAATACCACAGTGTAGAAATACTCTGTTACAAGTGAAAGTCCTGCATTCAAAATTTTACTTAAGTAAAAGAATGAATATGTATATATATATATATATATATATATATATATATATATATATATATATATATATATACATACACACACACACGCACACGCACACACACACACACACACACAAACACACACAAAATGGACCATTTCAGATTCAGAATATATAGTAGCCTACTGAATTATTTGTTGCAGCTGGTGGAGCAGATTTTAACTATATATATATATATATATATATATATATATATATGTATGTATAAGAAAGATTTATTATCTTAATCATAATTTGTTGATTAGAATTTGGACTATTAATCTAATCTGCAAAGTAATTTGCCTGTGAAAGGGAGGCTAGTTGAGCAGAAGAAGTACAGTAGCAGGAAATGGAAAGACTCAAGTAAAGTACCTCAAGTACTTGACTAAATGTATGCTTATTTATTATTTTATATAATTTATCATTGTTTGATTATTAACCACTTTAGACAAACGTCTCCATCTCTCAGAGGACACTACATGAGGTAGGCCGCTATAAAACAAAAAGTAACGCATATAATGAGGATGAACCCGAAGATCAGTAGGCCTAGAACTATCACTTTGTTGTGTGATGTTGTCCAGCAACAGCAACACACAAAAACACCACCAGAAACAGTCACACCAACGGTTTAGAAAGCAGTTAGAAGAACATTTTTGTACCAGAACGGACATTTTCAGGTCAACTTTAGTCCGTTTGTGCAGAAAACCCGAGGCTAAACGCGGCCCAGTTACATGGTTATAACGTTATATTGAATTTCCGCGTATTATAAAGTTGATAACGGACGCGATGTAGCACCAGTAACATTAAAGATGTAGTAAGACCGAAACAACAAAGTATGAAACACTGTTAAATGTGTGTTACGTTACCTTCTCTGTGCGCAGTAGTTGTTGTTCACATCGGGATAAAGGAGAAAGTGAAAGTATACGCCCGTGTCAACAAGGAAATGTGACGCTGGTTCTACCGTCCTGGATGGCTGCCATTGGAAACACGGGTATTAAATCGGTCAGGCAATCACAACATTTGTTACGGTAAAGATTTTGAAATTATAACCTCACTAGAAGAGTAATCGTCTTCTTATAGATCTATCAGGTTGATATAAAGGGTTTTCAGGCGAGTTTAAAGTAACATACACACGACTTATTTGGAACGGGGGTGAATTCAGTCAGTAAAACCAAAGAAAACCGACGTCTAATCAAACATGGCGCAGGACTTCTTCGTTCAAGGACTGGAGTGCTGCTCAGTAGCACCCAGTTCAGTGCTGCCACCGTGTGGCCGCCAGCTATATTACAACAGTCCAGTGTTCTAAAGGATGGTTTATTTCAACAGTTCTCGATATTCCGAATAAAACACAAGTTGGCAAAAGTGTTTTGTAAGACTTTTGAGCTACAATAGAAAGTTAGCATCTGACCTTTTTAATTGCATTATCCGTCCATAAAGTAAAGATGAGTTATGTATATATGTTTTTGTTTTTCTTGCCTTATCCATGAATCAACTAATGGATTAAGCACAA
Source organism: Sebastolobus alascanus (assembly GCA_916701645.2). NCBI lineage: Eukaryota > Metazoa > Chordata > Actinopteri > Perciformes > Sebastidae > Sebastolobus > Sebastolobus alascanus. The sequence goes on along the minus strand of CAKAOJ020000450.1, from coordinate 2,211 downwards.
CAATGCCGTGCTTTTAAAGTAGTAAAACATCCCTCTTGAGAAGGTAGATGCAAATTATTTTTGCTTGTGATAGATGGTTGTTACTCACTGTCTGTTATTAGCTGCCATTATTGTAAAGCACTGAGTTAATACTGCTAAAGACCACCAGAGGAGACTCTTTACTGGAAGTCAGCTTGTTTAGAAATGCTCATCTCTCTGCAGGTTACTGCTGTGAGCAATTAGACCATCAGGCTCTTTAAATGTAACTGATGATCACAAAGACCTTCTGCTGTTATTTTATCTGTGGCAAATGATTCATGTGTGATCGGATTAATTTGTCACATATTGAAATGTTACTTGTGTGCAGGCCTATTTATATATGTGAATTTATTACTATAATAGGCCTAAATTAAGTTGGTCGCGTCTGATTAAATAAAATAAAGTTCTGGATCTACTGGGAGTGACGTATAGCCTGTTGTAGTTTTGCCTGCTGTTTTGTCCGGTTTATTAACATGGTCAGCAGTGGGAGCTGCAGCAGTGGATGTGACACACAGCTCATGGAGCCAATTGAGATACTTCTCTTGGCACCTGATTGCTGCAATTTTGCATCAAAACTTTCCAAGAATATCATCTGCAATGTGCATTGCGAACAAACGTCCAAAGATCTGCTTAGAAATTGCAAACAGAACTGTTATGTTATTCAGCATACTTTTATTTGTGCTAATTTGCCTAATTGTAAACAAATATACAGTAGGCTTAAAAATGGGGCTCAAGTTGTAGCCTGGGTCTAACACAATGAAATTGCCTGGCAATAATTGTGAAGATTAATAATTCTCTTTCTCTCTCTTTCTGTCATATAGATCTTGATTCAGCTTCATGGTTAAATTAATGCTAGGTTGTGGTGGTGTTGTATTGAACTGCATTATTTTGTATGATGTAAATAATAGCCTAAATATTACAAGCAGGCAAATATCTGACTGGATAGGATAGGATGAACTTTATTAATCTCCAAAGGGGAAACTGGTTTACCACCATGCACAAACAAAAATCAACAAAAACATAGACACAACACAATATGTCAACTACACTCAAAAAGTCCGTGAAATTAACATTAAAAAGCTGTAAAAACACGACATAAAAAAACTGTAAATAGAAAAACAATTAATAGTTTTAGTCAATTTAGAATTTTGGAGTTTTAAGTTTTCAATCATGGTCAAATATGTTTTAAAATCAGGATCTTTAAAAATAAAAAAGGAGGGTACTCTTTTAAGCCATATCATTTCAAATCAAATTAATTATGTTAATCTCATCTGCTGAAAAACTGGTATTGTTGACAATGAGTAATATCAATCCTTGTTAGTATATCTTCTTTGAAATGTTTTGAGATATTCTTTTTTAAATTAAACCAAAGAAGTTGCAGGAAAATTATCTACAAAGACATGTTCAATAGTTTCCCCTTCACAAATTGCAAAAAGTGCATCTATTGTTAGCAGTTACGAAGAACTTGCAAATATTATCTTTAACAGGGTAGTGCCTGTGTACAATATTAAATAGAAACTCCTTGATTTTATTTGGAATTATATAACATAAGAAACAATACATTTGACAAAATAAAACATGTAGGCTACCTGTCTATTTCTGGTCGAGTTCTCTCAAACAAGGCTGAAGGTATTTCAAGACTCGGTTATCCGGCTCCATCAATGTTTGTCCAAGGAAATCAACATTCTTATAGGTGCTGATTGGGAAAGAGCATGGCTATTACCATATAAATTATATATAACTAATCAGAATAAAAAAGTACACATCAAAATTTTACACAATAGGCTATATTATCCAACCAACTTATATTTCTCCAGATTCTTATAAATTGAAAAAAAAAATGAAGCCCAATTTCTGCGATGATGAAGGACAATCTATAACACATATTATTTTACATTTATCATATATTGTATTAAAATAATAATAATATCACAATATATGGTAAATTTTTCATATATGTAAAGTAACAAAAGTTACCCCCAATGTCACTGATTTGATGTGAGTTTAAAGAATATATCAAGACTCTCAAACGTATGCATTCTAAGAAAAGGGATAAAACTGTCAAAATGTATGGTGAACTAATTAAAGAAGAAGAATAAATGCTTTTTTCCATATAATTTTATATTTTTGAAATGTATTTATCCCAATTCTATTCTTTAAATTATCATTACTATATCTATTTATCCCATTCGT